>QEPC01009204.1:309612-394638 GCA_003113815.1 Sphenodon punctatus | reverse complement strand
CCCCCCACCCTTCCTCCCTAGCCCTGCCCAAAACAAAAAGCCCCCCAACAAATCCCCCTCCACCCCGAGACACAGCCTGTAGCTCACAAATAGAAAATCCTCTTCTATACCTCGCAGATGTCAACAACAGAAGAAAACACCACAGCACCAACAACCCCCCTCCTCTCGGCAACAAAATGAAACCAGCACAACGAGGCAGGCCTGTAGTGGATTGACTCAAAGTCCCATGTCCACAATCCCCCCATAATCACTCCAGCCACAAGGAGTTACCCCCTCTCCTCCCTTCAGACCCCAAAGGGCCGCACCCTTTGGCCACGGCCCTTCGGCTTGCAGCCGTCGGTCCCGCGCCGCTGGCGCATTGCTTTTCAAGCAGCTGGGGATGTGTCCAGGTGGGAAGGGAAGGGCGAGCAGCCACAGCCACTCACAGTTCTTTGTTCCCCCCTACAGGTGTCTCTCCACGGCCAGCAAAGGCAGCACCGCCAGGAGCCTGCTCTGCAACTGCCGCCGCCAGGGATGGTAAGGGGGCTTCTCACCTGGCCGCCGGTGCGTTGCTTTTCAAGTAGCTGGGGGGGTGTCCAGGTGGGAGGGGAAGGGAGAGCAGCCGCAGCCACTCACAGAGTGCCAGTTGCCAGAATGTTGCCAGAAACCCCCAAAATTGTGTCTTCTTTGAGCAGAGAATCCATTTTTCAAGTGTAATATGCAATACATAAGTTCACTTCCACCCTATCTTTCCTAGCTTCTCATCTCCTCTCCCCTCCCCACCCTTTCTTCCTATCTCTATAGGAGCCTTCTCACAACAAAAAGTTATTGTTTGTCTGTATGTGAAGACACATCAGGGTTGTAAAACAAAATTCCTGCTAGGGACAATTACACATGTACATATTTTTGCTATTCTTGAATGAGTCTTAGAGTTTTTTCTTAAGTACATCCAACAACAATAAAGGATTTGTCGTGCATTACTGATTCCCTCATAGTAAGGGATGCTTTACTAGACAGCTGATGACAGAGTGAAGGAAATGAAGACCTAAGGCAAAGCTAAGGGTGATTAGATCTTTAGTCATTAAAAGCCTGGATGTCAGACTCTGTTTGCATTATATAACTCCCTTCATTAAAATTCAAAAAGTTACATCTGAACCTACTTCAATTACTATTTGGGCAGCGAGGAAGAGCTGTTTCTAATGCACATGGTACATTAGTCTTAAAGACTTGCATCACCTATAGTTTACCACTGGACCCAATTAAAGGAATGAAATTAGAAATACTGAGCTAGGCAGAAGTTTGCAGACTTTTAATGAAGCTAACAATTAGTGATGAAGCACTTCACATTTTCTATGTAATTACCCATATTATTGCCCTAATTTGTACTCTATTATTCCTCTTTTTGTGCAAACCCCAAATCCCTCTTTTGTTCCCCAGTTTCCTACCCCTTTAACTAATTGTCTTCCAAGGCTTTGTACTCCAGACTTACCAGGTCTATGTAAAGTTAATGAAGGTGGATGGGCTGAAAGTCTCTGCAGGCTACAATTCTTCCACATTGCTTTCATCCTTGTCTCTCATGTCAGGGATACTCCGTGTACCACTGGAATTTCAACCTAGCTCTACTACACATGCGCATTGGCAGTTTAATGAAGTACTACAGAAAGCAGCAGCAAATTACATAACAAACAATGTAGCACACAATGCATACAAACTCGGAGGTATTCTCTACCTGGTGCAATCAAGGCTCTCCATCACTTGAGGCTTTATATAGAGCCCAAAGATAACAGTAGGGGTCTTAATTTACTTCAATGGGCTTTGGGAAGATGCTTGGTTTCTCTAAGAGGTTTTAGAGTAAGTGGATCATAATTATGTTACCACAACAAGTTCTGGCTTTCACTAGGGATGGGCGAACAGAACTGAGTTCGGAAATTCGGTTCGGTTCAGTTTGGAAGTTCGGTTTGGAAGTTCGGTTCATTCGACCGAACTATTCGAGTTCGGACCGAACTCCGAACTTCCGAACAAAGTTCAGAAATTCAAACCCCATTAAACTAAATGGAATATTATCTTTTAGGTATGGGCGAACAGAGCCGAGTACGGAAATTCAGTTCGGTTTGGTTCTGTTTGAAAATCGAGTTCGTTTTGGAAGTTCGGTTTGGTCAACCGAACTGGTCAAGTTCAGTCCAAACTCCCGAACCGCATTCGCCCATCCCTAGCTTTCACTACCATATAGTTTCTTAAAACTCTGAAACATGAAAAATTACACCTAGTTTTTCCATAATTGTGGTTTGCATACCAATCTTGATCTTCAAGGTCATGGCAAGGTACACAGAATGACGTGTCAATAATGGGTTTATCTCCCCTACAGTACAAAGGCAATTTCTGGAGAGTGGTGTGACAGGAGGTGCCCATGAAGTACCTGTACCATAGGGAGCACATACACATTATGATCACCCCCAACCCGTCTTTCTCCTACCCCTAGCTCCAAGAGCCAACTACCATACTGAATAGGACCATAGCTACCTGCCTTGGACAGCAATGTCTAACATTCAATAAACACATACAATGCAACAGCCATCTCTTGTGATGCATGGTGTGTTAGAATTTTTGAAGGTTCATTTTTGTAGAAAGTTTGGAAACCACTGAATCTACGTGATCAATTTACCTCTAAATAGTGTCAGAGGCTACAGATGCTGACTTCATAGTACACACAGTTTTTCCAACAACAGATTGATCATAGGCATATTTAAAATTATAGAGCTGCATGAGCTATAGTTAAGGCAGGTTGCACTCCATTAAAATCACAAAAATTCTACTCATAAAATTGAGATGATTTATTCTATCACTGTGACATATTGTACGGAGAATCACTTGGGTGAGGGGGTAGAACCTGCCCAGTTTTCAGAGAGATTGACTGAGAAACGGCTGAGATATTCGAGTTTGAGTAAATAGAAAGCTGAGGCAGATGGCTTTTTCAACTGTTTGAGACCATTTTTTCTTGATGTAGAAAAGTTAGGTTTAAATTATCTTTTTGGAGGTGTCAAATTGAAGTATGGTTCCTAATTATTTCCTGAGTTTGGATTTTTAAAATCGGTAGTGTAATTTTGAAGTTGTGAGGTTTACAAGTTTCCATGTTATCTTATGAAGAGAGTGAAATAGCAAAATTATTTATTTGATTTATTTATATGTTTATATACTGCACACGCACACACACACACACAAACAAACAAACACACACACACACACGTCCAATGGCAGTCAGGAGCAGTGAACAACATACAAAATACAAAATATAAAATACAATAAAATACAACATAGCATAAAATCTTGATTGCTTAAAACCAAACAACCGAGGCCCAGGAACAGAATAAAAAAAACAACTTAGCCCTAAAACAAGAGAGAGAAAATATTTTAAGAGTATGCAAAACCACGCACAGAACAGTGCCGTAGGTATAGCAGACAGGCTGGTTCCTCCATCGAAGTATGCCCTAAGGAAATTGGTCACTGTAGGATGCCAGAGGGAGCTACCAGTAACTCTAATGAAGATTACAAGGGGTTTGATGGAGGGGAATATTTTAAAAAGTCCTGAACTGTCCTGATAAGTGTTGAAAAGTCCCAACTTGTCCCAGTGAGTCCTCAAAAATTCCGGAAAATACCAGGAATTTCAGAGCAATGTCAGAGATGGTGAATGTTGTTGGAAAAGATCGGATGTTTACAAAATCAATTGGAAATGCACCGAAGATGAAATAAAATGAGACACGGATAGAGGGGAGTTCAGGAACTATGGTGTAAGGAATTGGGGGGGGGGGGGATGTTGGCATATTAAGGGTAGACAAGTTCACAGCTGGCAGAGAAGCCAGAGGGAGTGGTCTTCCAAAGTGTGGGACTCCCTGAAATTGACCCCAAAGAGACATATGTACCTGCTGCAATGCAGTGGTGTATGGGGGGCTGACCTTTGCGTTGCTCTACCATTTAGCGCACATTCATGGTGCTGAGGAAGGCACTAGAAACCAGGGTGCTTCAAAGGGCACTGCACAATCCCAAGTGTGAGGTGCTTTTGGCAAGTCAGTGCTGGAAGCAGAGGCATAAAGAATTGTCTGTGCACGCTGGTAGTAGAAAGGATTAAATCCTTCCATCTCCACCTTCTCAGGTCAAGCAGACAGCTCCCAATCCTCCACAGCATGATGCAGAATTGGCACCATCCATGCTGACTGTACTATGAACATACTCAGCTGTACCTCTCTTTTTCAACTGACCCAGACCCTGCTGTCTCGTTGCTATCCCAGTGTTTGGAGGCCATGGCGGAATGGATGCGGCAGAGCAGACTGAAGCTCTACCCCAATAAGATGGAGGTGATGTTGGTGGTGAGAGCGAGGGACCTAGTGGCCCGCCTAATTGGGGGGCTTGCCCTCCTATAGCTCAGCAGGTTCGGAGTCTGGGGGTGATATTGGATGCTGATCTCTGCATGGAGTGGCAGGTGGAGGCAGTCGCAAAGGCTGCCTTCCGCCAGTTGCACCTGGTGCGGAGGCTGCGTCCGTACGTCTCCGGCCCGTACCTGGTCTCCCTCATCCATGCCTTTGTCACCTTGAGGCTGGACTACTGCAACACGCTCTACGTGGGGCTTCCCTTGTTGCTGGTTTGGAGGAAGCAGCTAGTGCAGAATGCGGTGGCCAGGCTGCTTTCAGGGACGGGTCATTAGGAGCACATAACACCTGTGCTCCGGACTCTGCACTGGCTGCCGATAGTGTGCCGAGCCAGGTTCAAGGTTTTGGTGTTGATCTACAAGGCGCTTCACGGTCTGGGCCCTTTGTACCTCAGGGACCACCTCACCCTCCGCGCCTCAGAGTGGCTCCTTCGGTTGGCCGGGGGTGCTTTCTTGGAGGTTCACCGCGTTAAGCGGGGGGCCACTATGGAGAGGACATTCTCAGTGGCCAGGCCACACCTTTGGAACTCCGTCCCGGGGGAAGCTCGCCAGGCCCCAAGCCTTCTGACATTCCTGCAAAGTTGTAAAACCTGGCTGTTCGCCCAGGCCTATAGGGAGGGGAGGGGGGTTAGAGGGTTTTATCTCCCTTACCCTATTTATTGTTTTATTGAGTTCCTGGGCCCTGTTTAATACTTTGAATATTGTATTTTGATATGTTATAATTGTTTTTAGATATATTTTATATGTGATTGTCTTTTTTAATGTAAGCCGCCCCGAGCTGTTTTAGGAGGGGTGAGGTAGAAATTTAATAAATAAATAAATAAACAAACATGCAGGAGGAACTTCAGGCTGTGTGGGCAACAACTGATGGGGTTTGCGCAGCAATTGAAGGGCTGAAGGAGGAACATGATAGCTTTGGCACAGAGTGGCGTGACTTGTCACACCAAGTTTTCTGACCTATAAAGCCTTAAACAGTCTAGGTCCCACTTATCAGCAGGATTGCCTCAACCCTCGAGTCCTGGATCAGCCCCTGCAATCGGCTGGGGATGCCTTCCTTGGAGTCCCCCAGGTATCTTGGGTGGTGACGATGAGGGGGGCATTCTTGGGAGCTGCACCACGGCTGTGGAATTCCCTCCTGACGGCGGTCCACCTGGCCCCAGACCTTCCCTCTTTCTGGCTGTTCTGCCAGGTTTTAGGTGAGGGAGACAGGTGATGGGTGGGGGGTTTGAGAGACGGGAGAAGGGGAGGTTATTTCCGCCTTGAGGTATGTTTTATTACAGGTTTTATATTGTCATTTATTTATTTTTTATTTATTTATTTATAAGACTTCTACCCCGCCCCTCCTGCACGCAGCTCGGGGCGGCTTCCAACAATCTTTAAAACATTATAAAAACAATTAAAACAACCATAAATATTATAAAATAATTAATATACAGGGCAAACAAAACACTCAGAACCAAAAATAGGTGGGGGAATTAAAACCCCACCCTACTCACCCTCCCTCCCAAAGGCCTGGGCGAACAGCCAGGTCTTACAGTTTCGCCGGAATATTAATAGGCTAGGGGCCAGGCGAGCTTCCTCCAGAAGGGAGTTCCACAGCCGCGGTCCCACTACCGAGAATGCCCTCTCCATCGTGGCCCCCCGCTTGACACGGGGGACCTCCAGGAAGGCACCCCCGGCAGACCACAGGAGCCGCTCTGGGGCACGGAGGGCGAGGCGGTCCCTGAGGNGGGGGGGGGGGGATGTTGGCATATTAAGGGTAGACAAGTTCACAGCTGGCAGAGAAGCCAGAGGGAGTGGTCTTCCAAAGTGTGGGACTCCCTGAAATTGACCCCAAAGAGACATATGTACCTGCTGCAATGCAGTGGTGTATGGGGGGCTGACCTTTGCGTTGCTCTACCATTTAGCGCACATTCATGGTGCTGAGGAAGGCACTAGAAACCAGGGTGCTTCAAAGGGCACTGCACAATCCCAAGTGTGAGGTGCTTTTGGCAAGTCAGTGCTGGAAGCAGAGGCATAAAGAATTGTCTGTGCACGCTGGTAGTAGAAAGGATTAAATCCTTCCATCTCCACCTTCTCAGGTCAAGCAGACAGCTCCCAATCCTCCACAGCATGATGCAGAATTGGCACCATCCATGCTGACTGTACTATGAACATACTCAGCTGTACCTCTCTTTTTCAACTGACCCAGACCCTGCTGTCTCGTTGCTATCCCAGTGTTTGGAGGCCATGGCGGAATGGATGCGGCAGAGCAGACTGAAGCTCTACCCCAATAAGATGGAGGTGATGTTGGTGGTGAGAGCGAGGGACCTAGTGGCCCGCCTAATTGGGGGGCTTGCCCTCCTATAGCTCAGCAGGTTCGGAGTCTGGGGGTGATATTGGATGCTGATCTCTGCATGGAGTGGCAGGTGGAGGCAGTCGCGAAGGCTGCCTTCCGCCAGTTGCACCTGGTGCGGAGGCTGCGTCCGTACGTCTCCGGCCCGTACCTGGTCTCCCTCATCCATGCCTTTGTCACCTTGAGGCTGGACTACTGCAACACGCTCTACGTGGGGCTTCCCTTGTTGCTGGTTTGGAGGAAGCAGCTAGTGCAGAATGCGGTGGCCAGGCTGCTTTCAGGGACGGGTCATTAGGAGCACATAACACCTGTGCTCCGGACTCTGCACTGGCTGCCGATAGTGTGCCGAGCCAGGTTCAAGGTTTTGGTGTTGATCTACAAGGCGCTTCACGGTCTGGGCCCTTTGTACCTCAGGGACCACCTCACCCTCCGCGCCTCAGAGTGGCTCCTTCGGTTGGCCGGGGGTGCTTTCTTGGAGGTTCACCGCGTTAAGCGGGGGGCCACTATGGAGAGGACATTCTCAGTGGCCAGGCCACACCTTTGGAACTCCGTCCCGGGGGAAGCTCGCCAGGCCCCAAGCCTTCTGACATTCCTGCAAAGTTGTAAAACCTGGCTGTTCGCCCAGGCCTATAGGGAGGGGAGGGGGGTTAGAGGGTTTTATCTCCCTTACCCTATTTATTGTTTTATTGAGTTCCTGGGCCCTGTTTAATACTTTGAATATTGTATTTTGATATGTTATAATTGTTTTTAGATATATTTTATATGTGATTGTCTTTTTTAATGTAAGCCGCCCCGAGCTGTTTTAGGAGGGGTGAGGTAGAAATTTAATAAATAAATAAATAAACAAACATGCAGGAGGAACTTCAGGCTGTGTGGGCAACAACTGATGGGGTTTGCGCAGCAATTGAAGGGCTGAAGGAGGAACATGATAGCTTTGGCACAGAGTGGCGTGACTTGTCACACCAAGTTTTCTGACCTATAAAGCCTTAAACAGTCTAGGTCCCACTTATCAGCAGGATTGCCTCAACCCTCGAGTCCTGGATCAGCCCCTGCAATCGGCTGGGGATGCCTTCCTTGGAGTCCCCCAGGTATCTTGGGTGGTGACGATGAGGGGGGCATTCTTGGGAGCTGCACCACGGCTGTGGAATTCCCTCCTGACGGCGGTCCACCTGGCCCCAGACCTTCCCTCTTTCTGGCTGTTCTGCCAGGTTTTAGGTGAGGGAGACAGGTGATGGGTGGGGGGTTTGAGAGACGGGAGAAGGGGAGGTTATTTCCGCCTTGAGGTATGTTTTATTACAGGTTTTATATTGTCATTTATTTATTTTTTATTTATTTATTTATAAGACTTCTACCCCGCCCCTCCTGCACGCAGCTCGGGGCGGCTTCCAACAATCTTTAAAACATTATAAAAACAATTAAAACAACCATAAATATTATAAAATAATTAATATACAGGGCAAACAAAACACTCAGAACCAAAAATAGGTGGGGGAATTAAAACCCCACCCTACTCACCCTCCCTCCCAAAGGCCTGGGCGAACAGCCAGGTCTTACAGTTTCGCCGGAATATTAATAGGCTAGGGGCCAGGCGAGCTTCCTCCAGAAGGGAGTTCCACAGCCGCGGTCCCACTACCGAGAATGCCCTCTCCATCGTGGCCCCCCGCTTGACACGGGGGACCTCCAGGAAGGCACCCCCGGCAGACCACAGGAGCCGCTCTGGGGCACGGAGGGTGAGGCGGTCCCTGAGGTATGAGGTATTATATTATTATATTTTTATGTGTGTTAATATGTTGTGAGTCGTCCCGAGCTGCTGTACCGGGGGGCGACCAACAAATTGAAATAAAATAAATAAATAAATAAATAAATACAATGAAATTAAGCACCTGTAAGACTATTATTTCCTCCTACAGGTCCAGAAATCAACATGGGAGGCCTACCGGGCTTCTATAACGGAGTATAGGCAGCTGTTTTCTGTTGCAATAGAGGCTTCTAGGGTGCAGGGCATGACTGGCCTTCTTGACCTCCCACCACTACCACCATGGCCATTCTTGCTAAGTGCGAAGGAACGTGAGTATGTCTAAAACTGCCCCGTTACAAATGTATTAAATAGTTATAGTTCATTCTTTTATTTAATCTTATTTATGTTAATTAATATGTAGGTTAAGATAGGTTATAGGTTAAAATATGTAAATATGATATAGATTAAGATAGGTAAATAGGTGATAACAATTTAAAAGCAATAGGTTATAAGTTAAGATAGGTGAATCCACTTAAGGTTAAAATGGTAAGGTTTTTTATGTAAGGTTTTTTATGTAAGGTTTAACCTTACATAAAAAGGTTAAATACATTTTTCACGTAATTACATTAGCAAAAAAAATTAACAATTGAAAAAAAAATTATTTTGAAAAGTCTCCCCTCATATACTGATCCCTTGTCATGGCTGTGGGAGCTTATGGATTTCTTTGGGTATTCATAGGAATGTTAGAGGCCAGACCAAAGTCAGTATTTTTACAAGGTTGGGAAACCAGGGAAATTATAGTATCAAAAAACCTTTTAGTTTAGAAGAAGAGTTAAGACTCTTACAGATTCAATCCTGCTTCAAAAAGCATGGAAATTGTAAGTTAAGGCTCCTGCCTTAACTTCTGCACCATGTAAGAAGTAAAAAGTACAAATTGTGCTCGCTTACATCTTAGGCTCTATGTACCCATACTTTGTGTTGGTCTTTCAGCCTCAATGCTCTTCTTCTGCAAATTCCTCTTCACCTCAATATTACAGCAAGTTGCCCCCCCCCCCCCCGGCCACTCCTTTTTCCTATATGCTTTTATTTAGGCTAGGGAGAATGGGACAGTTGAGTCCTGGGTGGGGTTTGTATTTTATTTATTTTATTTATTTGCACTTCTATCCCGTTCCTCTCATCTCTGGTGACTTGGAGAGGCGTACAACACTAAAAATAACACAATAAAATAGAACACGTGTACAAATTATAAAAATACAAAAATAGAATATAAAATACCACAAACTAATAAATAGTCATTACCGGGACATCGCCCCACTCTACTCCATCCCCTCTATCCCCCCTCCCTATGGCAGAAACAAAGTTAATCGAGGCAGCATGTGTAGATGGAGAGAAGACTGGGGACAGCCATGTGGAGGAAGTGATTTTATCTGCAGCCAGAAGGTGATGGAGTGTTTATGGAAGAGAAGACTGAGAAATCGAAGATGTATATGCATGGAAGAGGCTGGGGTGTGGGGGGATCAAGGGTAGGGTTAACTAACAGGTAGACAGGTGTATGGAGAAATGTATATTAACTAGACAAAAAACCTTTGGTTTAAGAAGCTTGTTAAGGCGGCATTACAAATTATACGCAAACATTAACATAACAGTATATTGTAGGTTAAGGCAATTTTATTAAAAAGCAGACCAATCTATACGTTTTTCTATACTTATTCATAATTTTTTTTTAATTATGACAACTGAAATTAAGCTGCATATGTGTGGTATGGTCACTGAACAATACTTATATGTAATGAGGAATGTATACAGTTTAATTTCAGTTAAGTTATACAAAAAATTATTACTGAATAAGAAAAGAAAAATGTATAGCTTGGTCTGATATTAAACCTACAATTTACTGTCATGTCAACGTTTGAGTATAATTTCCAATGCTGCCTTAACAAAATTCTTAAACTGAAGTTTTTTTTGTCCAGCCCTTCTTTTGAAACTTAATGGTTTTGTTAATGCATAAGCTAGCCCCAGACACAAGAACACTGCAGGTGCACATAGGCGCTCACCCATCCCCCACACATACCCCACATGGAGCAACCTGTTTTTTCGCAGATTTCTCCTTGCAGGAGTGATGGGTGGAGGTGCGTGTTACACAGGAGCACACAAGCGACTGCTTTCATATGAGATATACCCACCCATAACACTGCATGGGTGCGTCTCATGTAAAGGAGGTCACACACATTCACAAATGTGCTCTCTCTCTCTCTCTCTCACACACACACACACTCTAACTGATCACACACACATAGTCATTCAGATACAGTACACACATGCTCTCATCTCACACAGTCATTCAGTTTGATATCTCACACACTCATCCATACACACTACACACTAGGGATGGGACCCTGGGCAAAATTGCAGTTTTGGTCAATTTCGGTTTTGGTTCTCATGTATTTCGGTTCTTTTTTTGTTTCAGCATTATCGGATCTTTTGCATTGATTTTTGTACCTGATTTCTAACATTGCGGTTTTTCAATCGGGGACAAACCGCAATGTTAAAAATCCAGTACAAAAATCAATGCAAAAGATTTGATAGTATCGAAACCGAAAAATAACAGAAATTTCGGATTAATCCAAAATGGCCATTTTGGGGTACTTTCGGTTTTATCCGAAACTGAAATTCCCATCCTTATTACACACACATGCTCTCACCTCACACACTCATTCAAGTTGATCAGTCATGCACACTAGACCAGGGGCATATCTAGGGTGCAATGGACCCCTGGCCAAGAAGTAAAGATGGGTCCCCCTCTTTGTGTCCCACTGGTAGGCCTCGGGGTGCTGCCCGGTGGGCCTGGGGGTGCTGCTATCAAATACACAAGACACCCAAAATGCAGCCAGCCTATTAAGTGTATTATGCCATGAAAAGAGATATATATAACCAGTTCATTTGCACCCCCGCCCCCCATATAACCAATGCACGCTGCTCCCACCCACCCATAACCATTTCCTTTTGCACCCCCGGGAAAGCATGAATTGATTATATGGGGGGTGCAAATGAATTGGTTATGGGGTGGGGGGTTAAAGACAGTATTCCTGTCAGCAATAACTTAATTAAGAAAAGTGAAACAGCAGCCATAATAATCTGAGAACAATTTTTGCAAATTTTCCAAGATAGAATAAATATTGCTTTACATCCTAAATTCCTACCTAAGATAGTATAAGTAAGACAGTTGTGAAAATGTGACCCTTTTTACACGGGCCTCTCCCACCCATGAACATGCAGATTTCTGCTTGTTCATGGGTGGGGGGTGGGGCCCTGTGTGAACGACGCCCACAGTGAGTGGGAGTGCGTGCGCACACACGCACATCTAACATGCATCCCCACTCACCCCTCATCTCGTACACACACACAGAGCAACTGGGGAAAGCAGCGGTTGCACGTTGGTTGCAGATGATTGGAGGATGAGTGCGGATGCATGTGCAGCCATGTGCACGCCTTGCCCATGCACCAGTGTGCCCACAGACCCACCACATGGCAGAGTCATGTAAAAACAGCCTGTGAGGAGCCACTTGAAGAAGAGCAGAAAGTTGCTGCCTTGTAAACAAGTTTCTTCAAGATGACTCCAAACATTCTCACAACACCCATCCTTCGAGCCACACATGTAATGTTGTTATATTCCTAGAAAGGGTTGGAAGGAACAGTCATTCTGCGGGGGAGAGTGCTTTTTATACTAGAGGAGCTCGAGATCATCACGTGGTCTATTATTTGAATAGGGTGAGCATGCACAACCCAGTTGTGAGAATGTTAGAAGGCATCTCGAAGAACCGTCTTTACAAGGCAACAACCTTCTGATCACTCACATGGGGAGACGTTGTTTGTAAATGAACTTTATCTCCCAGTCCGATCAGTGTCCTGCTGCTACTGCAGCACTATTAGCAGGCAGAGGCAAGTGAGGGATGGGGACACCCCCCCACACACCTTCAGCACCCCCCTGCCCCTGGACTCTCCTTTTTTGTTTGGAATCAGAGAACACGTGTTGCTAGAGGAAAGCTAGAATACTTGCCAACCGAAGTTTTTGCTCTACTGACTCCCATTGAACAGCATAGGCAGGCACTGTTCAATGAGAGTCTGCTACCGCTTTAACTATAGGGCAACAACCAAGGCCCTATAATTAGAGGACACACCCGAGAGATGGGTGACCTGTATTTACATACAAGGTTTCAGGTCAGGCAGGGGTAAGGGAGCAGTGTTTACATGAGGAGGGGGTATTGAGATGATGAGGGGTATATATTGAACAAGAATGCTGACAGTAGGTGATGTGTACTCAGCAAAAAGGTTTAGGAGATAGCCAAGGGTGGGACAAAGTGTATTATATTTTCCATATGCCTTTTCATTTCATTTGGACACAATGGTTTTTTTTCACATGGATGTGGGGGTACTCATCTCCACAGACGGCCCAGGGGTGCACCCCCACATCTGCCTGCTTACAGGCCCCCAAGATAGGGTTTAAATGAGCCTGCAGCTGTGAAAGTCCACTGTCCACCCACAGCGTCCCTCTCCCCCACACCATAGAGTTGCAGGTGGATTACTGCTGCCCCTAGACAAGAGTGGAGCTGCAGCGACTGTCTGCTGAGCAGACAGACAGCTGCCCTGATTCTGACCAGTGCCCTGGGTTTGGGCTGCCCGCTCTGCTGACAGTGCTCCTGGAGGTTCCAGAGGACCACTGGCGGGGCTGCCCAGTCTCTGCTCTGCCAGCACATCTGGTAGGCTGCATTTAAATAGATGGATTGTCCAGGGGTGATATGGAGCAAAGACATGGGTGTTGTCCATCTGAAGAAACTCAGTGGGACATCCACAAACCGGGTGGGTCTATACAGAAGAAAGAAGGTTGGTGCTTACAGGATGTGTACTGGCAGAGCAGACTGGAGGCAGCAACAGGTGGGGATGAGTGTGTGTATGGGTAACAGGCAGAAGATAGTGTGAGGGTGAACATATGGGGATAAGTCTTAAGCTCAGAAAGGGGTGGGGAACATTGTGTTTATGGGGAGGGGATACCCAAGTGGTGGGGGTATATATGAGGGGAGAAGACTGATACATAGGTGATCTGTATTCAGGGACCAGGTTTGGGTGACAGGTCTTGCTTGAGAGAGGAGCTATACATGAAAGAAAAATTATGGGCACAGTGGAGACAGGAATCAAGTCCTGACATTGGGGTGGAGAGCAACTTGCTGTCCCTAGGTTCAGTGTTGCCCCCAACCTGCAGAGGAAGACAGCTGGGGATGTAAGACCAAAGCAAAGTGTGGGTGCATGGAGCCTATGTTGCAAACGAGCACAAACTGTGAGACACTACAACATCTTTACTGCTTATGATCTTTACTGCTTATGTGGTGCGCAAATTAAGGTAGGAGCCTTAATTTGCAATTTTCATGCTTTCTGAAGCAGGATTGAATTTGTAAGAGCCTTAACTCTGTTAAACCAAAATATTTTTTTTATATTATATATCCAGATTGGATCAAAAGCATCAAATTAGCAAAAATGGCCTTTCAAATATCTTGACTGCTTATTATTATAGCTCTAATATTGGACTTATTTATTCCACAGATTAATATATAGGACTGCAATACTGGAAGGGGCCTCAAGGCCATATAGTCCAGTCCCTTCCTCCTACAGCATCACAGGTAGATGCTTGTCCACTCGAGACAGTTATTGAAAACATCAAAAGAAGATGATTCTGCAACTACCCTAGAAGACCAATTCCATTGCTCAACTCTTCTGAGAATTAGAAAGGTTTGTCTAGTATCAATATCTATTCTGTGGCAATCATCCATCAATATACCACCCCTTCGCCTGTTAATTTTAGTAAACACCTACCATTTCTTGTTCTCTTCATTTTGGCACATTTCATTAGCAAATAAAAGCATGTCACTTGTTTTCACTCTATGCTTTGTTCCATGTTTTATTATACTGGGTCCAGTACATACTGGTGGTGATCGATAATAAGTGACAACATTTAAGATTGATCCTAAATAGATATTTGGAAGGCCTGCTCAATCTTAAGTGGCAAGCATTTGGAAAATGAAGCAATAAAAAGCATCCAGTTCTAGTAACAAATGGAAGCAAGTACCTGGTTCTTTAATCTGTGACATAAATGATATGAGCCTTTTCCATAATACTTTAGTCTAAGTGATTAATTAATTTCTAGATCTCCAAGATACTTCATTAGAAATCACATGGCATGACACTTCTATGACTGAGGGATGAGCTACTTAAAGCTAAATCTTATCAGGAAAATTACTTTTCTATTAATGGGATGTAAGAATAGTTTCAGCCACATTTTGCTGATTTGTGGAATACATTTTCTTCTGCTATTAAAAAACTATGGGTCAAAATCACTTTTTGTGCTCCTCAGCAATCATGAAGAGGAAATTAAATTCCTTCCCTCTTAGAATGAGTCGCTTTAATTAGAAATGGGAGAGAGACATCACTTGAGTGGGGCAGACCCACTTTCAAAACAAACATCGAGATAACTGCCAGCTGAGAGATCCGGTGACAGAATTACCCTTTAAAGATAAATCACCCAGATACTACATTGTAGAACATTTTATTTATATCCTTCTCTTGTGAACTTATCACTGTGATATTTGCCCATAAACAATTCATCCCCAGTGCTTCCACGAACTAGATTTTTTCTCATTTTAAAGATGAAAACCTAAGGCAGAGATTAAATTAGTGAAATTGCACATAAGGAAGTGAGCAACAAATAAGATCGCTCATTTGCCAGTCTAGTACTTTAAACTTAACAACAGTTCTTTCAGTCCACTAATGCTACAAAACCTCCCTAGCTCCAGTTGCTTGTTTTACATCGCACTCTGATGGATAATCATCTCTGTGTGTCTTTGTACTGTTTTACATTATACTCAGTAGTATGGAATGAATACCTCACCGTATCTTAACTCTGAACCTCCCAGTCTGTAGCAACCCACTTTCCCCTCCATAATTTATTTATTTAAATTTGTAACCCACTCTTCCCCAGACTTGGGCAGGTAAAATATAAAAACGTATCAAATATTATTATTATTATTATAATTATTATTAACAAACATTTATATAGCACCAGCAGTGTACCTGGCACTTTACAAAGTAATAAAACAGACACGGTCCCTGCCCCTAGGGCTTACAATCTGAGAGACAGGAGCTGGGGGAGAGACTTAGGAAGGGGAACAGAGGGAGAGACAAGGGGTCTAACATTCATGAAGATGCGAGGTCTCAAGTGCACGTACTTGGCTTGGTTACGATGAGAATGACAGCAGGCAGGTCCATGTTGCAAGGATATGCAAAAAAATGTATCCTTTACAAATATATACTGTATAAAAATATTAAATAAAATTTTCTAAAAACAACTCCCCCAAGGCTCTCTGCCTACTAAATGTTTGGTCAAATAAATAGGTATTATCTTACTTCTGACAAAAATTCAGACTTGGGCTTTGGTGAACCTACAGGGAAAGGGGAGTTCCAGAGCTGTGGATCAGCCACCTGGAAAGCACTCTGTGGGTATTTTCAGACTGGGCCGATTCACCACAGCGAATCCCCGGTGGGGGTGAATGAAACAACCACCCCCGGGGCCACTAAAAGCCCTGAACATATGTGCCGGGAGATTCCGGTGGGGAATCGGGGAGGGGGTGGGGCCGCACGGCACAACGTGCGGCCACTTGGTCCCACCCCTCCCCACGCTCCCCCACCGCCTGCACTCTGGGGAGACGGGCGGGCACCACGGCTAATACGGTCGCAGCACCCGCCTGAAATGACCAAGGCCTGGAATCCCGGTGGGGATTCCGGGCTGTGATCGCCGTCCAGATGTGACGGCCCCTTCATCCCCACCGCGAATCTAATTCACCACGCGATCGGCGCCAGCCCTGCGGGTTCAGCCAATCGCATAGTGAATTAGACTCCCAGCGGGGATTGAGCGTGGGTAACATCTGGGGGGGAACTTCCGGTTCCCCAACAGACATTACGGGGCCATTCCCCACCATAGGGAATTGACTGTGGTTGAGAGTGGTCTCGTAACATCTGAAAATACCGTGTACCCTTGCCATACAAATGTGGCACCCTGATGGAAGAGGGCTTATCACCAGCTGATCTTGGGAATGATGATGGAACATAGGGGAGAAGGCAGACTTTTAGATAAATAACCGGAGTGACTGAAGAGTTATTCCAAGGAGTTTAACCTTCCTGTTCACCACTAAACCCCACCATCCTATTTACTAGGGCTTCTTTTAAAAAGGATTTGGTTTTCTAGGCCTAACAAAGCAAAGTTATTGCAATGCTCAATGAACAAATATTGCACTTGAAAAGATCATGCTAATTTAACAGCAGCAGAGAGAGAAGAAATAATTTCTTACAAAAAAATGCCCAGAGCATTGCTAAATGCTGTGGAATCAAAATGTTTAGCAGACAAGGACCTCCAGCAACTTGTCTTTCTCAGCCGAAGAAGAAAGAAACACTAATTAGATTATATTGATCATGGAAATAGCTCACCCCAAGACCCACTTGCTACTGTTACATGTAAGGCTCTCCTGTCACTAGAATACTGACTTGACAAGGCTGTCTAGATAGCAGACATGCCTCCAGCTTTGCCAAACTATCATCCAAAGAAAATCTCCAGTGACTATTACTTCTCTATCATTCCCATCTCTACACTGCTATATAGATACACCCACAAACCGTTTTGAAGTTGTAGCTGTATGTATTTTCAAAACTGGATGGTAATGAAGATGTATTAGACCTTAAAATCATAGGCCCGTGTTCCTGTGAACATGGATCCTCGACATGGAGGTATTTAATTTGTGGCTTTAAAAGAATGCGCAACCAGCTTTAACGTGCGAAATGTCGCGTCTAAATCATGCATGCAGGATTTTTACACGCAGCGTGATTTTATGCCATGTGCGCGCCATGCACTTCTAAAAGCAGCCTATAGTCCAAGGGTGGGCAAAGTTTCCTAATCCTGAAAACCTCATCCATTTACCACAATGAGGCTAAAGAACTGCATGTGGCTCTCGAGCCACAGTTTGCCTACTTCTGTTATAGTCCATTCCTCATAGCTAATCCAGGGGTATCAAGGTATTGTTGTTGTATGTTGCTCCCTTTGCTTTGTCCAATCCGCAACTGAATTGCAGATTTGTAAAGGAATCTGCGTACCAGCCAAGTACAAGGGGATGCCAAAAAGATAGAAGGAATGCGGTATTGCATCAGTATTACTTCTCGGGATTTGAAATTGATGACAAAGTACTAAAGTAGTAAACAACAAAGCAGTAGCAAATTATCAGTAAATTGAGAAATGAAATGTCAATTGAGACTTTACCATGTACCAAGAGGTTCTCGAGTCAACTGAAACCGTATCAGGAACTGGGCTTTTGACTGGAATTTCAATTTTTGCAAAATCTTGATTCAGCCCTAGCATTTATTCATCAGGATCTTTCCCACCCATCTGCCCTATTGTTCAGGCAATTTTTTTTAATTCTAAAACTTTCTCCATTTACTCTCATGAGTACTTGTCAACATTTGTGATACTCTACTGGTGCTTATTTGCAGGTAGTTATACCAGCATCCCAAGGCATTCAGATGTGGTGCTGACCACATCACTTCCATGTCATGCTTTGTCATTATATTTTGTTGTTTTAAATTCTTGTAAGTCACCCTAGGATGTTTCTGGATTGGGCGTGATATATTGATTAGAATATGAATGAATGAATTTATTTAACGGCTTAAGCCAAAAAAGTTACAAAATATTCATCTTAAACAACCACCTACTTAAATGCAGTTAAGCAGTCTGCATTTAAGTCTCTTTTGAAATGCCTCTTTTTTCCTGTCTCTTTTTTCCCTACTGTGGGTGTTAAACGTGACGACAGCCAGCTGGAGTCCAGTTTGGTCCATGCAGCTCCCACTCACACGTTTAGTGTGTAGAGTCTAATAAATAGACCGCCCCCACCATGTTTTCCTTGCACAGTCAGGCAGCCCCCAATCACCTCCCAATTCACAGGTTTAGTGTGACAAACATAATACACGGACAACCATGCTCTGCCCACCATCTCCCTCCCCCGTATCCCACCCCCTTCTTCCAGGATATCACTCTGGGAGGCGTTCCAGTCCCTCCAGCCCCCACCCACCCACAGAGGTTGATCCCTGAGTTTATACCTGTCAGCGCTTGGTGGCTGGAATATCCTTTTGCTATGCACAGAACACTGATTTATTGAGCAAATTGCATGCCTATAGTGAAAACTGAAAGCAAAAGTAACCAGTTCTTCCATCTGCAATTAGTCTTAGCCTGGGTTCTGGCACACATGCCTCACAGCGATGTAGAGGCAGATAAGAGCACACAGTTTTATTGGAATCTTGCCAACCCTGGGGTTGAATATCCCTCACAGTTCTCATAAAAATCCCAAACATGCACCTCTTGTACCCCCTTCTCCAGCACCTTCTGCATCGCTATACAATTGGGGCAGAAAATACCCCCGATCATCAAGGCGCTCTGAACTTCTCTGCTTGTCCAAGCCTCAAATAGGGCAAGAAGCTTTCCATCAGTCGGTTCACATTCCCTGTACTGTGGTACAGTCACTTGTTTCCCCAAGTCACTTGGTTCCCCAAAGAGATTCAGCTTCACCCTCTGATCATTCCCAGTGGCCTTGCGGGCATCTCCTCTTACTGTCATCAGGACAGTGATGAAGAAAAATGGCAGGAAAGGTCCAACCTCCATTAGTGACTTCCTTACTTCAGGCAGTGCACCAACATCTGGAAAAGTCACTGTCTGGATCACATTCCACTCTCTCATCTCACTCAGGGTTCCCACTCTTCCATTCTGGAGATAGCTCCCCTGCTAACCACCGCCGCCTGTATGCTCCACATCATCTGTGAGACCAGGAGGGCTGTGATGGAGTACCCCACCTCCACTGTAGTTAGCTTCAGAGAGCCAAGTGCCCCTGTTCCAGGACCAGCTGAACAGAGCAGAGCGGCACATAGCCGGGGAGTTTAGGACACCTTGCACCAAATGCTAGCACAAATCAGGGACACTTTAATGATCTTTTTAAAAAGTTTAATAAAGGCATTTTAAAATGTTTTTAAAAATATGTTCAGTAAAGCCTTTAGAAACATTTACAGTGTGTCAGTGTTTTTCTTCTCTTGCCCATCCAGCCCCACTCCGTCCTATTTCCTGCCCTTTCCTTTCCCTGTGTGTTCCATATTTACATTCACAGGCAAGCCAGCTGCAGCCCTGACGCTCTTCATTTGCCTATTGACAATCTCAGGCTGGCTGGATCTGGGAATGGCAACAGGAAGCGCAGAGGCACAGCCATGCTGCTATGTCCCCACCCCCACCTGCACTCAAGGGCAAGTGCTTCCAACCGCCATCCTCCAAAGCAGCTTATTGCTATGTCATAGCACCATTCTCAACTGCCCCCTCTTACACCCCTTTCTTTCCCTCATGAGCAAATGCATGGCTGTTTTCGATGTACCTGCCACCCTCCTTTCCTTCCCCTCCAACCCCCAGGCCCCAAAGTGGCTTATTGATATGCCATGCCACCGTTCTCCCTGCCCCCTATGTGCTCCCCTAACCTCACGTCGAAGTGCACGGCCAGAAGACACTCCACCTTGTTTTTGGTGCACCCGACACCCCCTTTCCCCTCCAACATCAAAGTGGCTACCATACCACCATTCTCCACTGGCCTCACTCACCAAAACCTCCCACCTTTCCCAGAATAAGCACAGAACCCATGGATTGTGAAAAATATAAGAATATAGACTTTAATTTAACTTTATATATTGAATTTTACTGAACTTTATTTTTTAAAAGTGCTTTCATTTATTTGCTAAGCCCATTTATTTCTGCTTCTGCCTGTCCCTTTTGGGGACAGCTGGGCACACTTTCTTATGGGGAGGCTGGTCTGGCAAGGGGGCATTTTCCTCTTTCTCTTTCCACAGATCCACTGGTGGAGGTTGCAGAGAAGTGTTTGGCAGCAGCGTGTTCATGTCACGGGTGGAGTGCCTGGACCGGGGAGGGTTTATCTGTGCAAGCACAGGGCAGAGAGGGCTTGGATGGGTTGGTTGATTCCTGGGGGAAATCAGGGTGGGCGGTGAATAATTTTTCTGCATCTGATTTTTTTTTAATTTATCATTAAGTTTTCTTTAGGTTTTGTGTTTGTTTTTATATGTGTGTGTAGAAAGAAGAGCCTCCTTTTAAATCTGGTATCCCCAATTATTAGAGTGCTGCTGGAGAGACTTTTTAACTATATCAGGGGTGAGAGGCATTATTAGTATTTGTTTTTAAAGGGGTGGGGGGATGGGATGTGTTTATTATGAGAGGGGACAGGGGGATTGGGTTGGGGAGTATAGGGCCACTCCTCCTGGTGAGAGAAGGAGGGGATCTTGGGGGGTGGAGGTGGGAAAATGGGGGGAGGGAGTGCATGGAGCACTTGCCCTGGGTGAGGGNGGGTGAGAGCACTGGGCAGGTATGGGAGGGATATGCAGTGGAGAAGGGATGGGAGGGGGTTAATAGGGTTATGGGGGGGAGAAAATAGGGAGAGTGAGGTTGGAGTGGGTGTTTTGGGGTGTTTCTCTGAGGGCTCTGGGGGAGCAGCCAGTAGAAGGGGGTCAGAACGGTGTTGACGGGAAGGGAGGAACAGCTATAGGGGTGGTTCTGGAACAGGGATGATATGGTCCACGGGGGTGTGTGGTTCGGGCTTCCAGGGGACCTAGGTCCCTTGTGGAGGTCAAAAGAGCCTCCCCTCTCTCGGGGTGAAGGAGGAGCAGGGTCTAAGGTCTGCTAGTGGGGGGCTTATGCTGCTAAATGCAAGGTCCATGGCAAGGTTCCTCCCTTCCGGAGGAAGCTCGCCTGGCCCCAAGCCTTTTAACATTTCGGTGGAACTGTAAGACCTGGCTGTTTGCTCAGGCCTTTGGGAGGGAGGGTGGGGAGGGAGGTGTTTAGTCCCCTACCCATTTGTGTTTGGTTTTTGGACTAGCCCTGTTAAGTTATATTTATATTTAATATTTAATATTTTAAGTATTTTTTTGATTGTTCTGTATTGATTTTACTGTATTTTACGGTTTTTAATGATGGAAGCCGCCCCGAGCTGCGTTGCAGGAGGGGCGGGGTAGAAATTTGTAAAATAAATAAATAAATAAATAAGGCCCTGGTAATCCGTGATGTGATCCTGGACGGGGCTGTGGACCTTGTATGTATTATGAAAACCTGGTTGGACGAGGAGGCGGGGCCAATTTTGGCCAATCTTGTTCCAGATGGGTATGCTGTGCAGCACCAACCCCGCACTGGGGGGCGCGGGTAGTGGTATAGCTATTATTTTCAGAGAGACATGGCCTGTTAGGAGGTATCCAGTCCAGGAGATTCGGATGATTGAGGCCCTCCATGTGGTGTTCGATTTGGCTGGGGGCAATCTCGGGGTGCTGCTAGTGTAGCAGGCCCCTTCCTGTCCACTAGCATCCTTTGCCGCTCATGCAGAGCTGGTCTCGGCAGTGGTGCTGAACTCCTCCAGGACTTTGGGGGACTTCAATACCCATGCCGATACCGGTTTTGTGGGAGCAGAGCAAGAGTTCATGGCCGCCATGGCAACCATGGACTTGTCCCAAGTTGTGAACTGCCAGACCCATGTGGGAGGACATACCCTGGAGCTGGTGTTCTGTTCTGGCCTTGAGGTGGCTGATCCTGTAGTGGGGGATATGAGGGTTACACCCTTGTCATGGACGGATCATTACTACGGATGTGTGAACACTGGGGGGTTCGGTGTTCTGTCCGATCGGGGTTCAGTCGAACCCAAAACTGTTCGGGATCAAACTGTTTGGCCCAAACGGGTTCGGGGGGGTGAACCCATTCGGGCGGGGGGGAGTTTTCCCTCTCCCCCTCCAGGCTGCGTGGGTGGAAGGGGTGCCGGGATCACCCCCCCTCGTAATTTTTTTTAACCACCCCCAACCCAGGGATTGCCCTACCTGGTGGTGCCGGGGCTCCAGCCCTGGGTCCGGCGGTGCAGCACTCCAGACCGCTACTAGGCCTTCCGGGTCAAACCGGAAGGCCTAGTAGCGGTCTGAAGCACTCTGGAGTGCCACCACCACCAGACCCGCCACCGCTGCCACTGCCAGATCCAGAGCTCGACCTACCTGGTGTTGTCGGGGCTCTGGCCCTGGGTCTGACAGCGGTAGCGATGGTGGGTCCGGTGGCAGCAGCACTCTGGAGCACTTCAGGTCACTACTAGGCCTTCCGGTTTGACCTGGAAGGCCTAGTAGCAGCCTGAGCCCTGTCACCACCAGGTAGGCAATCCCTGGGGTGGGGTGGGTTAAAAAAAAATTATGTAGCTGGGCAGGAGGGGGTGCTCCCTTGTGCCCTTTCCACCCACGCAGCCTGAAGGGGGGAGGGAAAACCGGGTTCCTCCCTGCCCCCACCCAAACGGGTGGGGGTGGTTCAGATTCGGGGTGTTCGCAAATGGGCCGAACACCCCAAGTTCAGATCAAACCCCGAACCTCAAACCACATTCTCACATCCCTAATTTATTACCTCCTACAGACCAGTCTCTCAGCACACCACATCCAGAAGGGGAATGGACCAGTTAGGTTGGTCCACCCCCGGAGACTGATGGAACCACAACGGTTCCAGGAGGCCCTGGGGGAGTTAACCTTTGACCTTGACAGTCACTCTGTTGATGAACTTGTCCGAGCTTGGAACATCTTGCTCGGGAAGGCCATTGACAGGGTGGCTCCGAGACGCCTCCTACCTCTGTCTCGTCACTGCAGGGCCCCTTGGTTTACTGAGGGGCTGTGGTGTATGAAACAGGGAGGTAGGTGACTAGAGTGATGCTGGTGCCAGACTCGCTCTAAATCCGAACGGCTTCTCCATAGAGCCCATTTGTGGTCCTATGTTGAGGCTGTGAGGACGTCAAAGAAAGAGTTCTTTGCCATCCTTATAGCGTCTGCAAAGTCGCATCCAGAATGGCTGTTCTGGGTGGTTCGGGGGCTGGTCAGTCCGGCCTCCCTCTGCCTGGACGGGGACTTGTCCCAGTCCCACCGTGAAGAGTTTGCCACCTACTTTGCAGAGAAGATTGCTCGGATCCAGAGCAACTTCGACACTGGATTAGGGGCAGTACAGGTGGAGCATGAGATGATGGAGGCCCTGTCTGGTCCATCTTTTGGGGATGAATTTCAGGAAGTGATGCCAGCCAATGCTGTGGATGTCCTGGCATCTGTTAGAGTCACCAGTTGTGAATTAGATCCATGCCCATCCTGGTTGGAGAAAGCCTCCAGGGAGATGTTGGGGACAGTGCTGGGTAATCAACATGTCCCTTGGGCAGGGGAGATTGCACCTCGGTCTCAAGGGGGCCGTCGTGTGCCCCCTGATGAAGAAGCCATCTTTGGATGTGGATGCACTCGCCAGTTACCAACCTGTCTCTAACCTTCCCTTTTTAGGGAAGGTTTTTGATCGGGCGGTGGCGCTGCAGCTCCAGGTTCATCTTGACAGCATCGGCTTCCTTGACCCATTTCAATCAGGGTTCCGCCCCGGCTATGGTACAAACTCTTAGCGACCCCTTAGGTCTGCCAGGGGTGCCTTCTTGGAGGTTCCTCCGTGTAAAGATGGTGCTCGTGGCCTTGGTGAACGATCTCCACCGAGAGATGGACGCAGTAAGCTCAACACTTCTGATCCTGCTAGATCTCTTGGCTGCCTTTGACACAGTGGACCATGGGCTGCTGTTGAGATGATTGCAAGTCCTGGGGGGTCTGGATGGGACTGTCCTTGGATGGTTCAGATCATTCCTCTCAGGCACAAGCCAGCGTGTTGTCCTGGGGGCTGAATCTTCCAGCCCCCAGGCCCTGGATTGTGGCATTTCGCAAGGTTCTTGGAGGAGATCATGAGAGGGTTTGGTGTGCGTTGCCACCAATATGCTGATGACACCCAGCTTTACCTCTCTTTTTCAACTGACCCAGGTTCTGCTGTCTCAGTACTGTCCCAATGTTTGGAGGCCGTGGTGGATTGGTTATGGCAGAGCAGACTGAAACTCAATCCTGATAAGGCAGAGGTGATAGCAGTGGGTAGGGCGAGGAAGGTGTCGGCTCCCCTCGTAGAGGGGGTCCACCCTCCTGTAGCCCAGCAGGTTTGGAGTCTGGGAGTATTGCTGGATTCAGACCTCCGCCTAGATCAACAGGTGGAATTGGTGGCTGTTTCTGCCAGCTGTATCTGGTGTGGAGGCTGTATCCATGTTTCCAGACCTGATCTGGCCACCCTCATGCATGCCTTCATCACCTCAAGGCTGGACTACTGTAATGCGCTTTACGTGGGGCTTCCCCTGATACTGGTTTGGAGGCTGAAGCTGGTGCAAACGTGGTGGCTTGTCTCCTGACAGGGACAGGCTGATGGGAGCATATCACTCTCATGCTCTGTGTGCTGCACTGGCTGCCTATAGTGTACCGAGCCAGATTCAAGGTGCTGGTCTTGGCCTATAAAGCCCTACATGGTCTCAGCCCTTCTTATCTCAGGGACTGTCTCACCTTCCGCACCCCAGAGCGACCCCTTAGGTCTGCCAGGGGCGCCTTCTTGGAGGTTCCCCCATGTAAAGCGGGGGGCCATGATGGAGAGGGCATTCTCTGTGGCCGGACCACGACTATGGAACTTCCTCCCGGAGGAAGCTCATCTGGCCCCAAATCTGTTGGCCTTCTGCTGGGCCTGCAAAACTTGGCTGTTCTCCCAGGCCTTCAGAGGAGGGGAGGGGGGATTAGGTCAATAGGTTGGGGGGGGGGAGGGTTAGGTGGGTTTTTAAATGTTTGAATTTCTCTGTTTTATTGTTGTTTTAAATTGTTATTTCTATGCTGTAAGCTGCCCCGGGATGCCATGGGCAAGAGGGGGCATCTAAGAAATATAAATAAAGAAAATAAATAAATAAAAATAAATAGGTGTGAGTGTCGGCAAGCCTGCAGGTTTCCTGAAATGCTCATAGATTATTGGAACATGTTTCCATTTACCAATCCTTTTGGCTACTGTGCAGTTTTCAATAAGTTTCCTCTTCCTGTAAACACAAGAGGAATAGTAATTATACTTCATTGTTAAGGCCACAAGACACTTTCCATTTTATGAGCTATTCTATTTATTTATTTTACAATTTCATACCCTGCCCCTTCTGCAGAGCAGCTTGGGGCAGCTTACAATTTAAAACAAAAATATAAAACATATAAAATACAAATATAAAACCACTTTAGGGGGAAGTCATAAAAATATAAACATAAAACAAAAACTCATCCACCCTAACCCTCAACCCTCCCCCCAGCCCATTCCTCCCTCCCTCACACGTCCCCTCCACCAAATGCCTGGCCGGACAGCCAGGTTTTACAAGCCAGATGAAAAGTCAGGCCAGCCTTGTCCAGGAGGAAGTTCCACAGCCGAGGTGCAGCCACCGGGGGACCTCCAAGAAGTGCCCCCAGAGGACCACAGGGACTGATCAAGGGCCCGGGGAGTGAGGCAGTTCTGCAGATAGATCAGGCCAAGGCTGTGTAAGGCTTTAAAGGTGAGAACCAACACTGTGAATCGGACATGGAAGAAAATAAGCAGCCAGTGAAGAGAATGAAGTACTGGTGTAATGTGCTCCCGGTGACCCAACCTCGGAAGGAGCCTGGCTGCCACATTCTGCACGAGCTGCAGCCTCTGGACCATCACCTGGGGTAGCCCCACATACAGCACATGTTGCAGTAGTCCAGTATCAAGGTAACAAAAGCATAAAACCCACCCCATTCCCCATCGTCCTGCCCTGGCATTTCAGCTCCCACCCACCCCTTCCTGCAAAATATAGCAGTGTCTCTCTGCTCATGGTGTCTTTTCCTCCCCCCACCCTGACATCCTGCCATGGTGCCTTTCCCTCCTGTCCATCCTACGGGCCTGCCATGGTGCCTTCCAACCCACCCACAAGAAAACAGTTGTCAAGTAGCATACCGTTTGTATCTGGTGCTCCTGTGTCCTGGCCTCCCAGGGTATCCCGCTGCTCCCAAGAACTCTCCCAGCCACATGTGAACACAGTAAAGAGAAAAACACATAATATAATTAAATAGCAATAAATGGAAGCCTTTACCATGCAGCTGTATAAATGCAGCCCCCCACCCCACCCCAGGTGCATTAACTTACCATAGTTGCTTGGCTGTCATTCTGAGGCATGGCCACAGTGATGAAAAAACCGTGGAAATTACTCCAGAAAAGGCAACAGGTTTTGAAGAGCAAGCATTGGGCCCATGCTGCAAACCAGGAAGTTCTGGGACAATGCATGTTTGAATTTTGTACGTGTTGGGCTTTTAAGGCGGATGTTATGTATGCACCAAGGATAGTAAGCATGGAGAGAGGGGCAGGAAGCGGTCACTCTTCAGAACACTCTAGGCTGTCACCCCACAAATCTATGGTTCTGGTGGACCTGTATGCGTCTGAAGCTGCACACAACCTAATTGATGGGACACAGACACGGCACACACTAGTCTGCATTTGCCCGCACATTGAGCTCCACATGCTCTGGGACCGCTGAGAGTGTGGGGCCGCATGTCTGGTGGGTGTTGGCCACATGGCCAATGGTGGTGGCCACCTAATAAATGGACAGGTGGACACCTACCTGGTGTGAGTTACCATCCCATTCATTAACACTCTGTATCATTCCCTTTGTGAATATTTTAGTAGGTATATAAGGTAGAGGTATGGTGCAACTTGGCATATTATTCATAATTCAAATCCAGCTGCCTCTCACTAGAAAGTCAATAAGACCATGCCTATAAGGATCAGAACACTAAAATACTAAAATCCTGCACTTTTGCACTGAACCAAGGAGCAGCACTGGGGCTGCAAGAATTACACAGAAGAGAGCCAGATGGTTAATGCAGTTCTCACCATTCTCAGTAAGTAGTTTGAAAAAAATATATACTTAGCAAGGCAAATATGGTTAAGTACTACCCTGGTGCCAATCGAGAGTGAAAATTGGTTAAAGATACATGTTCCACATTGCTGGAAGGCTACAAATCTAGCAGAATTGTCTTTGAAATCAATCGTGTGATGACAATGCCTCCAGGATGATTGGATGGGTAACTTCCTTGCATCACTCCCTCTCTCTAAAGGTTTAATGCCAGCAGGCAAATATTGGAGGTTCCAGTAATAGACAAAAAGAGGACAAGACAAAGTCTATGGTCACAATCCACAAACCACTTACTCCAGAGTAGTCCTATTGAAGCCCACAAGACTTCAATGGGACTACTCCAAATTAAGTGGTTTGGGGATTGCTGGCTAAACCTATTAATCTGAGAAGTTTTAGACCCTTACCTTACCCTATCTGTATTGACTTGGTCACTTTCCCAATATCACTGCACTTGCTTCACACATACAGAGAGACAAATAAAAGACAAGGTACTGAACACTATGCATCCTCTCTCTCCAGCAACGGCAATGTAACTCAAATGTATTCCTCTGCTCTATTCCCATCTAAGTCAGACTGTTACTTTCCCAAATCAATAACTACAAAGGCCTGGAGCAGAGGGTGTGGAGGATGCCACCATTGCTTAAGGCCACATTTATGTGGAATTTTGGCCAAGTAACAACTGGCCAAGTAACAACTAGTCTTCACTCTTCCTCACATAGCAAGGATACCCTTTTAGCCCAGCAGGACTGCACATCCCAGCATTTTTTTAAAAAAATCTCAAATTATTTTCATGATAAAATCATACCATGAATTGAAGGCTGTTACATTAGTTGTTAAAGGGTTAAGCAATACTGTATTAAAACATCAAGAAGATACTCGTTTTCTTGAGTGCATGCAGTTCCAAGTGATTCCTGCCCAGAGATAAAGTGAAAAAATTCACATTATCATGAACTTACTCCATTCTCTCCCCTTCCCCAACCAGCAACGTTTTTGCTCTCTGTAGGACAATACTCACCTAACTGTAAGCATTTGCAGGACCACAACCACTTTCCTACCTCTTTCTGTAAAACAGACTCTAGGGATTTCTTGCCTTGTGTTATTTTATTTCTTCATTGCAGACACCCAACATCAGACAGACACACAATTCTACATTGTCGTCCTTTTTCATGGGGCAAGTCATTTCCAAGGCCCCCCAGCCAGGGTTGAATTCCGGCAAGGCAGACTGTGCAACCAAGCAGGGCCCTATGTGTTGACTTGGGGTCCATTGTTAACCTTGAAATGACAACATGAATGAGAGAAGCACTGGTCCCTACAGATCTTCAAACAGGCTTATGGAGATCTTGCAGTTCAGGATAGGGCTGACAACACATGAGCAAACTAGAAACCACAACATATAGGTAAGACACGGGCCTGTAATACAGAGATCCCTGGCCCCTGAAGAAATGTTATATTTAACGGAACATTAAAAATTAATTAGAGTAACATTTTTTTAAAAGTTTTTTTCTAAATGGATGAGTCAATGTGTGTCCATCAAACATTCCTATTTTAGGAAGGGGCCCATTCCATCATTTCACAACTTCCCTGAATCTGGCAGTGCTCCCCATCTCCAGCTGTCTTTGGCTGGGGCTTCTTCACCAAGCCAACTTTCTAGTCGCTCCCACCCTAGAGTATTCCCTCTGTTCCGTCTATTGCAGGGCTGGTTTGAAACAGCTATTCTACTTTTGCAGAAATATCCATCAGAACAGAATAGATGTGGTCTTGTGGGGGTTTTATTGGAATTCCAATCAGAAACAAGTTTTGATCAGAATCACAATAAAAAAAATTTTTAAAAAAATTGCACATAAGCAAAATGGCCACTGACTTTTCCCAAAATGGCAGCAACATGGCCACCATCATTTTGCAAATATTCCTGGTGGACATTTTTCACATGCACAATTCCCCCCACCCCTTTTCTTTAATATTTCATCCAGTTCCAATTAGAATCAAACTGGCCCATTCGGATTCTCGATTCTCACCAAGAATCATGGTTCTCGGCTTGTTTTTAGTGAGAATCGATAATCGAGAAAACCCTGGTTCTTGAGACTTTCTCATTGAAGAATTTTTCTCAGTTTACCATTTACCATGATTTACTGTTTATTTGCTGTTGTTTACCATACAGGGATTTCCCATGTACCACCTTCATCCCAGTAATGTGCATGTGCAAAATGGCCATCGTTTTCCAAAATGGCAGTGATGCTGCCAGCGCCGTCTTCTACAAGGGCTGTGCATGCACAGAACAGCTGTGGTGGCCATTTTGTGCATGTGCATTACTGGGATCAATGCAGTACCTGGTAAGCAGTACACAGTAAATCACAGTAAATGGTAAATCATGGTAAATTAATTATTAATAATAATTATTATTATTATTAGCATTTATATAGCACAAGCGATGTACCTGGTGCTTTACAGAGAGCTTTGAGAAAAATTCTCGGCTGAGATCTTGAACAGTTACTGAGATCGTCCCGAGACCTCAGTAATGATTCTTGATTCTTATGAGAATTTCATGAGAAACAAATTTATTTTCGTTTCAGAACTAGTACTGATTGGAAATTAGAACAATTGGAATTTCGGATTTACCCCCTACTCTATTGAGCTGCCAGGTCAACTAAATATAAGCTCCCATTCCACACAGCAATAGTGGCACCAAATAGATTCAGGTACCTATTAGAGTGCTACCAAAGAAAGACCTGGGTCCTGAAGAGACTTACCACATCACTCTGCTAAGCACCCAAGTTGCATTCAGGCTGTAGGATGGTTGTTTCTTTACCTCCTGTACACCTACTTCATACTCGCCAAGTGCTTTCGAATGCATTTTAAGATCACTGAAGTTAAAAGCATTTCAGAGCCAATATTAAGAAGACAGGGTGTTTTACTGCAGTATCCAAGATGCTTTGACACTCACCAGGTCTGCAACAAAAATCAAATCTACGACTATGTGATAGGACTAATCAAGCTCGGGGTCTGGCCTTATTAAACATATTTATTTTATTTATTTACATTTTTTTATCCTGCCCTATTCCTGCGGCTCAGCATACACCAGAAGCACAGTCCTTAGACAATGCACAGCATCTAATGAGTGACTCAGGGGCTCTTAACCAGGTGCAGCATATAACTGTCAAAGGTCCTTAATATAGTTTCTGTTTAAAACAGTTCTCCAGCCACCAGGGAGGCATCCTCTTAACATTTCACCCATAGCAGCAGTTAAGTCTATTTGAGCTGTAAAGCCAGGCTGTAAAACAGGCTTCCCCAATCTGTTGCTGCAACTGGTGTTTTCCTTCATGAAGACAGCACCTTGGAGAGCAACCTGCATAGCCATAGCCCCTAGTGGTGTTCCCATACACAGGCTCTCCAGAGCCCGACCCGTTATTCCACTACTCTAGTATTCCAAAAACTATACAAATAAATGGACAAAACATACTTAGCAGATGGTACTGCAGTACTTGTTATGTTACAGACATAAAAAAACAAGACGTCATTTCTTAATTATTCCCCTCTGCCATTCCTTTACCTATCACAGGCTACAAAACCTCTCTGCTTTTATTTATTAGCATGGCATTGAACTCTGATGGATAGCTGCCTTTGTGCAGCCCTATGTTGCTCTTCATTATACTCAGATTAGAAAATAAAATCTTACTATGCATGACAGAGAGCTCTCCTTCACATTAGCTACATCTGTGAGCAAAACATTTCTCTTTACCACTAAAATCAGGGGTTGACTGATTCTCAGAGATCTCCAACAGCACACTTCATTTCATTTCATTCCTTCATTTCAACGGGACCTGTGCTGACAGACTGGCTTTTGGATCAGTGCATAAGAATATACATTTTTAAAAATAATTTAATCATCTGTTAAAAGCATGACAGATAAATAGCTCATCCTTAATAATATGAAAGTTTTTATTAGCAAGAGAAATTAGTTGGATAAGGGCACACAAGGATAAAGCACCAAACCTAACTTTTGTGATAAAAACTTAAGTACAAGGAATGGGAAACATTTTCCCTCCTGGTGGTCACTTTTGAACGCACAAGCATCACTGGCCATATAGGTACTGAAGGTGGGACACATAAGGGATGAGGATAGGAGGGGGAAGAGTCTAGATCATGGATCTATTCCATGGATCCATCTCTTGTTCTTGAATGCATGCCCTATTCTCATTATAATGAAACCTAGCTTGCCAATGCAAAATATTCCATGTTTTAAATTTTGGAAAACTAGTGTAATCAGGGTTCCTATGAGCAGGTTGTCTGCCTTTACTAAATCCTTTCACAAGGCAGGTTGTAGCCTTTACTAAATCCTTACCTAGCCCCTGAGGTAAGTTGTGTCAGGATCAAGGTCTGATCATAAACCCTTTCAGCTTCTTCAAGTTTGAGCCAGATTTAAACTCAGTCTTCCAGCCCAGGTGTGCAATCTCTTTCCCTCCTTTAAGGGTGCTGTTCACTGGCCTCTATGGGTATTTCAGACGTTACGAGATCACGGTCAACTATGGACAATCCCCTGTGGTGGCGGATGGTCCCATAACGTCTGGTTGCTCGCCGCCAGATGTTCACCACGGTGAACTACCAGTGGTGAGCAAAATAACCACGCTTTCAAGGATGGTCCGGACACCATCCCCAAAAGCGTGGTTAATTGAACCACGGCCTGGATTTGGCGGACGGTAATGTCTATTACCGCCACTGATTCCAGGCCATGGCCCAGACCCCGGGACAGAATCAGGTCCAGCAGCCGGATTGGCAGCTGCGCCTGCCCGTCTCCAGGAGGGCGGGCTGCTGGGGGAGTGGGGCTGTGCGGCCACACGGTGTGCTGCACTGCGCAGCCCTGCCCTCTCCCCAGATTCCCTGCCAGAATCAACCGGCTCGTCTGTTGACGGGCCGTTCTGATTCCGACCGGGAATCAGAAAGGTGATTCCATGATGGGGCCAAGAGGCGCCCCGTGATGTCTGAAATCACTCTATGTGTAAAACATCCTAATGTTTTGGGGTTCATCTAAACCCTTTTGGGAGATCAAAACCATTGTTCTGTAGTACAGCCACTGCAGGTCACAGTGGAGTAAGAATACATCCCTCGTCCCCCCCCCCCGCTACCGAGGCTCCCATACTATGGGACCCTATTGGCAGCTAATGTTCACTTGGCGCCTCCAAGTGTACTTCTCCCTTTTCCCACCCAAGAGCATTCAAACAATTTCTTCACCTCAGAAGTCTTCAGTGTTCCTATCCTTTCGCCAGTCGTCTTAGTAGTTATTCTGGCTCAGCTACACCTCTGTCCACACTCCCTCATGTCTTCCTTCAAACCTTTTATGAAAGGCTGTTCAGGTCAGTTAACTCCTGATCTTACAACTGGAATAAAATTCCCATAGTCCTTTAGTTTCCCTATGGGGAGCTGTACCCTTTGCAGTCACAAATTGGCCCAAACCTACAATGAATAACTTACTTAGTGCCTGAACTTGCTATTTGAGTATTGGTATTAGAAGTTAATGGTGCTTGTTGATTTTTCTGGCCGCTACAAAAAGCCTAATGACGTAATAGTCCAATTCAGTACTCCAACACATTCAAAAACACCCTGATAAGCTGAAAATAAATAAATATGGGGTTCAAAGAGCAGACAGGCACCCAACAGTTGATTGTACCTTTGAAAATCTCCCTCCATAGCTGTTACAAAATGAATGCTTATAATATCCACAATCACTTTGATGACTGCAAATTAATTTTAAAAGGCTTGAAAATGTCTGCAAAACAATCTGTCACATTTTTGAAAGACAACTATATTTACCTACAATTGTATAAAATATTATACTCGTGCTGAATAGTGCTAGATTTTAATGGGGCGTTAGCATTATTTATTGCTAGGTGAAGACAGACAAATCATTTGCTGAAGCGTGCTCGATTCAGCATTTACTAAGCCACCTGGGAGCTTGTATGAATAAAGGAGTTGGCTGGATTGGGATAGGATTATTATGTAAGGTCATTTGCTGCAGTGAACTTCTAAAAGTGGAACCCAGATTTGCATGTGTAAGTATAGCTATTAAAATTGCATTGTTGTTATTTGAAAAGTAGTAATTAGAATTCAATTCTTCTTTAGGACCAGAATTGCTAGTGGTATAATGAACACACAGCGTACTTTCATTTCTCAATTAACATACAAAATGTCATTCAAAAGAATTAACACTTAAAAAATCTCTCTTGGATGGGCATCCATATTTAGAGAAGTCTGGCACTGTGTATAAATAGTCCAAATTATGAACACCACCACTTAACGAGCCTAATGTGAGTATTTAGAGAGAATTGTTATCTCCATTGGGCCCATTGTACGTCTGTGAGGATACTTACAAAACCACAAATCAGTTACCAAACTTTACCAAGCACAGAACAAACTAATTAAAGCAAACTAACCATAATTGCAAGAAAGTCAGAAACCCAATCCTCCTTCATTTAGACCGGAGGCTCATTTCATCCTAGACTTGCCTAAACCTGCTTGACTTAAAACCACATTCTGAACCTTCTGAAACTTGACCATGGAACATACTTCCCAGATCCAGCAGTTATGTATATTCCAATGAAGACCCTGTCCCAACCTCCAACAGTAGACCTGGTTTCCCATTAACAGAATCTGCAGTGTGGGTGTTTTGTGGAGGTTCTTTTCCTTCCACTCTGTCCAAGGAGATGCTCAGGGGACCCATTTTTTCTGAGTGCATTAGCCCAAGATGTAAGTCCCTTCCTGACTTAGACCGGCAAGGATGGGGCTCAGAGGCAGGATCCAAAAGGTTAAGACTATGGGTATTCTAGGTTTACAGCTTCCAGAGTTCAATTTTCAAGTACAGCTGCCCTTCAAAACAGGATATATTTTTTCCATAGCCACCTCTGACCTTTGGATATTTTGACGTATCACTGCCATAGTACTCACAGCTATCCAGATTTCATTCATCTGGAGGAACTGTTTATTCCTGAGATGAAGTGTCTTGAGCTGAGGCAACTGCAGGGAGCAGAGGGAAGAATGGGATAGACCCTGTCCTTAGCAGGAGGTACTATTTTCAGGGGGGACTCAGTGCCTCTCCCTACCCCAGGTGTCAAAGGTGAGGAACAGCCCGCATACCTGGTGTGCAGCCAATCTGGCTGAGGAGACACCTGGGGGTGGGGATGAGTGAGGACCACACAAAATGTAGTCGGTGTAAAAATGGCATTGGCCGCAACTTTATTGAATACAGCATCATCCATGGCCTCCCATATTTTTTATTTTATTTATTTATTTATTTACCGTTTTTCGACCCCACCCCCTCCTGCTCACAAAGCAGTTCAGGGTGGCTTACAAAATGCATATCAGGGCACGCCTTACTATAATCTGGGGCATCCCCAATATAATGGGTCCTGCCCCTTACATGCCAGTGGGCAGCCCATTGCAGGGTATACCCTGTGCCAATATCAGAGAGGGAACTGTCAACAACTGTGCCACTAACTAAATTATTCCAAGGGAGAGGTGAAGTGGCTGCACCCAAACCGTGCCCTTTCATGCTCCCAACTGAAGGAGGGACCACCCGTTGGCCCCGATGGGGGCAAGAGGAATGGGGATAGGAAGAGGCTACCCCGCCCAGCCACACACAGCCCAGTTTGGCACCTCCCCCATCCCCTGCCCTTTGGTAGCCATCATGTAACTCTATAGGCCTACCCCATAGCACGTTATACTTTTTGGGATTCCCTGTCTTATATCCACCATGAAATGGAGGGGAGGCAGGCAGGCAGATGACTTCCCTGCTCCACCCCTCTTTCCCCACACAAGTATGTCTAATCGCTCTTGCAGCTTAAACTCTAATGTTTCGCTGATGCAATGCGCATCCACCAATGCCCTCCAGTAGTTTACACATCACCTTGTAATCTTAATCCAAGCCCAGCCTGTCCTCCCCGGACAGTGAGCATATTGCCATGACCTCCGCTGCACCATAGCTCTGATGTCCCTTTCCATTAGTCTCAGGATGCCAAGCCTCCTAGATAGCCACAGGCTTCTTTCTACCAAGTTCACAACCAATGGATCAAAGTTCTTTCCTTCAGCATGGGCAGTAGGTGGGCCCAGGGTATACCTCCAATTTCCAGCCCCTGTAATCATGTTGCTTCGCCATAGCCCCGCTGGGTTGAAAAACTGGCTGCCGCAGCCTGCCAACTACTCCACTACACACAATACTCTGTCCGCAAATCCATCCATAGGTGCTCCCCTTACTCCCTTGGGCAAAGAAAACTGTTACAGTTAAGAGTAGCAGACCCTGGAGATATGGTGGCTAGCTGGCTATGAATAGTTCTTCCTGCTAAGACCTTCCTCATCGGGTGAGCTGCAAATCCCTTCACTTTTTCAGGGGGAATGAGCCCCTGCCCCCAGATGCATTTCCTCCAGAAGGGAGGCATGAAAACTCTTGAATGCCCTTGTGCATGCTTTAAGAGACTGCCACCACATGGCCCCCACTGCCACATTTATCATTCTTTTAAATTCACCCCAGCTCCTTTGGCATTCATTCAGGCTCACAGCATGCCCCACATACCCAAGACCTGAACTGGTCCATCTGTAGGCAAGAAAGAGCATCAGTTACCTTGTTTCATACTTAAAAGATGGCTGCAAAAACAGCACCTTGCATGCAAAATTCAGATGACATCGAAGACATGAGCCATGCCCAGGCTCATGAGCAATAGTGTAATTAACCACCCTGGTCTTTGGGTAGGACAGGTAGGGGAAAAGTTGTGACCAATGCCCTTTCTATAGCAGCTACATTGTCGTGTGGTCCTTTGGGACGTGCCTCCGCAATTGTACTACTGTCAGCTCTCCCACCATACTTTCATCCCTTAACCCTGCAGCCACCTCAGTCCCGGCTTTTAAGGGCAGGAGATTTGCTATGCTAGACAATCACTCATAGACTTTCCAAGGCCTCTGGATGAGTGTGTCTTGACTATATTCCCTCTAGGGGAAGAAAACAAACAAACTTGAATCCTTTTTCTGGCCAGCATTCTACATAGGCTCCCTGGCCGAGCTGACAAACTCAAATGACCCTTTTAGTCTTTGTTTCTTGACTGTTGGAACCTTAAATTCCTCTTCTCCTTAGTCTGCTACACAATCTAGATCAGTGGTAGAGAACCTTTTCCCTCCCAGGGGCCACTTTGAAAATTAGTACAAGGTTAAAGGACCGCATAGAAGTTAGGTGCAGGAGTGCACTCAGGAAGAAAAGGGCCCAGATCATGGATCTGTCCCCTATTGTGTGCATGCCCTCCTGTCCTGAGCTTAGTCTTTCAGTGCTTGGAGTTAGGAACTGGATCCAGGGGTCAGATCCAGGAAAATGAGAGCGACCAAATAAAAACTAGCCAGGGCCACATTTGGCCCCTGGGCCTGAGGTTCCCCATCCCTAATCTAGATGTTCAGTAAATTTCACCACGCAGAACAGTACATCCCATCAAAATTGTGTTGATTATTTGGATTCTAGGAGTGTATAAACTGCAGAAGAAACCGCCATACTTTGGGATTTTTTCAGAGTGCCTATTTTAGCACCCAACATCCACAAAGTGCTTTGGGCACAATTGCAGTCTCAATATTCCTCAGAGATAAATACTGCAACTCTGATCTAGCAAAATGTACATTCATTATTTCAATAGCTGACAAAAATATGCTAAATGCATGTTAAATACACATTCCGTGGAGTATACCATAGGGCTTGGGGAATTAAGCATGCAAATGCTGGGGATTTAAATGACTGTCTCAGCCTTCTGCTGCATTTTAAAAAATTGATTTAGTGTTCATGAAAGAAGAAAGAACTCAGGCACCAATCTCAGAACCAAGAGTTCATTTGCTCATTGGAGTGCTAAAACATAGATAGATAGAAGTGTAATATCCCAAAACCTTGGTCTGGAAAGATCACTTCCACGGATCCTTCTTCTGATTGCTCAGTTCCTGCAACCTTTAAGATTGTCAACAGCATTGCTGATACTATTAATCTTTGCTTAGACAGTGTGAAAGGCAGTAGATACTTTAAAGAACAGCTAGAAACTATTTCTGTCCCATGGACCCCTCAAAACAATTTCAACAGGAACACAGCAATGAATGTAACTAATACGTACTGTAGAGACCCTTAGATATCAATCTCATCAATCAAGATATTTTGTTCTTACAGAGTCTCTGTCCCCCATCCATTCTTCAAATCTCCTGACCAGGGGGGCCAATCCTCATTCACCCAGATTTGTAAGTGGGCTGTGCATGCATCAGTTGCTCGAGGAAGTGTCCCACTAGACTAGAGGGTACTCATTCCTCATTTACAACAACAGGAATCATTGTAAAGCATAGTCACAGCTGGGGGGGCTGCTGCCTGTAATGTGGAAGCCAGAATACACATCTGTACCTGGGGGCATACTTACTAGTGGTCAGACTACTTACTAGTGGTCAGACCACACTTCAATGCTAACCATGCTTAGAAGGAGGAAGCTGTGCTGTGCTGTGCTGTGCTGTGCTCTAAGGAGAAACACTCCATATTCAAGTACTAGTGGAAAAGGAAGTCTCTCACCGTGAATGAGTCAGTGCCAATTAATGCTTGTGTGTAACCCCCTTGCATACCTGGATGAATGAGGATTGTGCCACAGGACTGCAAACCCCAAGCCACATATTTTGGAGTACTCCACGGGACTATTTCAGAGTAAGGATAATTTCAGACGTACTGGGCTGCCAGGGTCACCACACTGAACCACGGACTGGGTCCCAGTCAGGAATCAGTCCAGCCATCCTTTAGACGTGCCAGCCTGATTCCTACAGGGGAGTGGGGAGGGGGCGGGGCTGTGTGGCGTTACATGCGGCCGCACAGCCCCGCCCCCCTGCGCTCCTCTGGCTGCCTGCCCTCCGGGAGACAAGCAGCTGCTGTGGCCAATCCGGCCGCTGTGGCCAATCCCATCCCGTAGTTGGGACCACGATCCAGCCAGGCTGCACGTAACAGATAATACCAATCCAACCACGGTTGGGGCCCAATCCCACCATGATTCTGGATCTCTGGGTGACCAGAGGTCCAGAACCATGGTCATTTGGATTCCCGCCAGTGATTCACTGGGGTGAACATCTGGCCGGAATCCTTTACATGTAACGGTACAAACGGCCACCACAGGGGATTCACCGTGGTTGACCGTGGTATCGTTATGTCTGAAATTACTCTAAGTGATTTGGAGGATTGCAGCGCATGTAAAAAAGAGAGCAGAAAGGCAAGATAGATTAGATTGTTCAAATATGACCAAATGATTAAAAAAGACCGCCTGCAAGGAAGAAAAAGAAAAAGAAGGGAATAATAATTTTTTAAAAAACACTTGCAAACTGGAGAAAGGAAAGAAGATAAAACATTTTACTTAGCCTATAAATTCCCCAAACTGTTACATAAAATAAATGCAAAGAAAACCCCTGACTAATTGATGCAATGTGCGCCCACCAATGCTCTCCGGTGGTTTACCCATCACTTTGTAATCAATTAATTATTGATTTATTAAATCAATAAAGGTTTCCTGAAGCCATTTCAAAGATGTGGTATAGTCGTCTATACATTGCCCATTTTTAGGGCTAGAAACGACCATAAACCCTCAGTAATGGACATTTTAGATGTCCCCAAAGGGTCACTATTGAAGGGTTTCTGCTATAATTAGAATTACAGGTTACAGAAATGAGGCTTTTCATTTATAAGATCACACAGTGACCCATTTATGGTATTTGACTTGTGTGCAAATGAGGTTTTTTTCTGACGTGATCTAGAGGGTGTGGTTGCCATGTTGATTCCAAATGTAAGAGATGGAGACAAAATGGTCTAATGAAAGATATCATTTGAACTAAGCCTGTTGCATACTCTCACCAAGAGAAGTAGGTCCAATAAAAAATATGTTCTGATATATAAATCACAATCCCCAAACAGCCTTTGCAATCACAAAACATTAAGTGGTCGACTGTACTTCAGTCCTATTCAAGCTAGCTACAAAGCAAGGAAAATATGCAACAGAGCAGAGAGCTTAAATATAAACTTAAATCATAAAGAGACTGAATCAAACCCTTCAAAAGTACCCCTAAAATTTTCATATTCAACAAACATGAAGGTTGGTTTTGCGTTCGAATCCTCTGTCTTTTCAAACACCTCAAGTACCAATCTGTTAACATCTATATGGGAGCAGACTTAGCACAGGACATGTGGCAGAAAAGTGTTTCCACTGAGGTTCAGAATTAACTTAGGGTGATTTCAGACGTTACGAGATCACGCTGAACCACACTGAACCACGCTCAACCCCCCCGCGGGGCCAAAGGGCCCTGAACGTCTGAACGGCGTGCGCCAGATGTTCATCACGCTCAATACCCACATGGGGTCAGGTTCAACCACGCTTCCCGGGCTAGCCGGGGGAAGGTCCCGGGAAGCGTGGTCAAACCAACCCCCACAGGGAACCAAGCAAAAGTAACGTCTGGACGCCAATCCCCCAGCGGAACCAAGAAAATGGAGCCCCGGCCGGGGACGAGGCACGCAGCGTCGCTGCCAGGCAACCAGCACCAACACAAACACCGGAGGGAGATTTAAAGCGAGAGCAGCAGCAAGCAAGCGTGGCGGGATGGAGCGAGGAGGGAAGCGGAAGAGAGCGGAGGCACGAACAGCGACAGCGGCGGGACAGGAGGAGGAGGACGTGCAGCCAGGCCCAGCGATGCAGGCGGAGGGGGCACAGGTGCAGGAAGGGGGCACACGGGAGCACCCGACCAGGGAGGCGCCCCGGGAACACCAACCACAGCTGCAGCCGGGTCGCGCCGCCCCGGGGACAGCGGCCGGAACAGGCCCACAGGAGGCACCCAGGAAACGGGTAAGGGCACCCACTGGGAGGGGAACAGGGGGCACAGGGGAACCCCCTGTGGAGGGGGCCGGGGGGACCCCGGGCGGAAGGCAGGGGGGCAGGGGGACCCCGGGCGGAGGGCAGGGGGGCAGGGGGCCCCCGAGAGGGCCCACACCCTCACCCAGCAACCAACCACCCCCCTTCCCCCCCCCAGACACGAAAGTCGGCCCGGGCGGACGAGCCCCAGGAGGAGCCCGGCCCCCGGCCCCTGGAGGCGCACCCCCAGGAGGAGGTGGAGGAGGAGCAGAGGCAGGTGCAGCAGGAGCTGCACCGGGAGGAGGAACAGCAGGGGCCCAGCCGGAGGAAGGCCTATCACAGAGGGGGACAGTGGGGCCTCCAGGAGACCCGGGACTTCATACGGATCTGGGGGACCCTCGAGTACCAGGTGGAGCTCGCAATAAACCAGCGCAACGAGCATGTCTACCGGGACATCGTGCGCGACATGGAGGCGGCGGGGCACGAGCGCACTGTCAACCAGTGTCGCTCGAAGGCCAAGGAGCTCAAGAGGGGGTACAAGGCCCTCAAGGACAATAACAGCCGCTCCGGCCACGGGGCCCGCACCGCCCCCTACTACGATGCCCTGGACCGCATCCTTCACATGAAGGGCTCCATCGTTGCCCCACGCCTGGTGGGCAGCGCTGTGGTCCAGGGCAGGGAGCGGGCCGAGGTACCCCCTCCCCTCGCCGCCCGCCCGGTAGACACGAGCTCAGGGGACCCCCACCCCCAGGAGGACCACCCGGGACCCGCAGAAGCCCCAAGGCCCCCCCCCAGCAGCAGCCCGGAGACATCCCAACGCCGGGCCGGCCAGGCGGAGTCGGAGGTCGGCACCTTCACCACCCTCAGCCAGTGGTCCCAGGGGGAGCACTCCCAGGGTGAGGCGCCGGGCTCCGAAGGCTCGGAGACGGACATAGAGGGTAAGCGGGCCCCCAGGGCAGGGGGGGGGCATGACCAGGGGGCCGGTGGCAGGGGCGGGGGCGCTGCTGCAGGGGCCACAACCAGCCCCCTTCACCCGCTCCCCCCTCTCCCGCCCGCAGGACATGGGGAGCCCCAGGACCGGGCCAGCGAGACGGTGCAGGCCCCCGCGGAGGGCACAGGAGAGCAGGTGCCGGACCCAGGTAAGGCGGGAGGGCTGGGATGGCGGGAGGGCCCCCCGGGCGCCAGCCCAGGGGGGCCTCCGGCCTCAGTGGGGGAGGGGGGGCAGGGGGCCCCGGGACCCGACCCCGCTAGGGGACAGGGCCCTGCACTGACCCACCCGCCCATTTCCACAGGGCAGCCCCCGCGCGCGGCGCCTCCGCCGGCCGCGGCCCCAGCCCAGCGGATGCGGGAGTACCGGGCGCGGGTCCGCAGGCGCAGGGAGGAGCAAGCGGAGGACATCGTCCGCAGGGCGGAGGAACAGGGGGAGCGCATGATCGCCTCCGTGGACCGCATGGAGGCGGCCATAGAGCGGTCCATGGAGAAGGCCCTGGAGACAGACCGCCGGCTGGAGGCGGAGGTGCGCCTGGAGCGGAGGCGGGAGCGCCGGGAGCACCAGCGGCAGCAGGGGCTGCTCAGGGGCCTCCGGCAGGACATACAGGGCATGGTGCGGGAGCACAGTGCAAAGATGGACAGGTCCCACGACATTGGGACCTCCCTGCTCCTGCATGCGGGCACCATGTGTGCCTACGTGATGGCCGGCGCACCTCCGGGCGCCCTGCCCGCCCAGGTCCCCATGCCGGGCCCCTCGGCGCCCCCGGGCCCAGCCCTGCCGCCCCTGGCGCCCCCCCGGCCCCAGGGCCCTCGCATGCGCCTCCCAGTGCCCCCGGGCCTCCGGAGGGTCCAGCCCCCCCGGGGCGCGACCGGGGCACCGGGCACAGCTGCCCATCCGCCGCCCGGCCCCCTGCCGGGGCCGGGACCGGCCCAGGACACGGCAGGGGACACGGACAGTGGGGGGGAGGGGAGCTCCCAGAGCTCGGTGGGCCCAAGCGGCCGCACGAGGGGTCGGCCCAGGAAACGCGGGGGGATGGTGGGAAGGGGGGGGAGGGGGAGGGCCACATGAGGGCGGGTGGTGGACGGGGTCACGGGCACGGGGGTGGGGAGGGGGCACAGGGTGATTGTGTGAACTGTGTGGGCAATAAAGTGTTGTAAAGAGACAGTTGTCCCCGGCCCGTTTGTGGGGGGGACAGGGCTGTGGGACCGCGTGTACAGGGGCATTGGCACGGAAGGGGGGGTGGGGCCCCCAGGGGCGGGAAGGCCCTCACAGCGGGCCCCCCCGGGCGATGTGGGTTGCAAGGGCGTTCCGGATCCTTTTGGCATACCGGTACTCCCGGGGGTTCCCTGCGTTCACGTACAGGGGAACAGGACCGGGGGGCCGGTGGGGCTCGGGGTACTCCAGGGCCGCCCCCTCGGTCTCGCACACATTGTGCAGAACGCAGCAGGCACCGATCACCAGGGCGGAGGTGGGGACGGTGAAGTCCAGGCGGCCAGCTATACTCCTCCAGCGCTGCTTCAGGGCCCCGAAGGCACGCTCCACCACGGTCCGGCTCGCACACAGGCGGGTATTGTATACCTGCTCCGCAGGGGTGCTCGGGACAGGGTAGACCTTCATCAGCCAGCGGGTCAGGGGGTAGGCGGGGTCCCCCAGGATGCAGGGGGGCATGGGAACCCCCTCGATCCACCTCATGCCCATGTCCGCGAAGTCCCCCCGGTACATGCGGGCATAGAAGGGGGAGATGGTCATGATCCTGGCGTCGTGACTCCGGCCGGAGTTGCCCGTGTAGATGTCTATGAAGCGGGCCCGGTGGTCCACCACCCCCTGCAGGTGCAGGGAGTAGTATCCGTGCCGGTTCACATACTCCAGGGCCTCCCCCGCGGCCGGGCGCAGGATCTCGATGTGTGTGCCGTCCACGGCTCCGATGCAGTTCGGGAAGCCCCCGGCCGCGAAGCCAGCCATCACAGCGCCCTGGTCCAGGAGCTGGATGGTCCTGTCGAGGAGCACGCCCTCCACAGCCTCGCACACATCCCGCACGATGCAGGCGACCGTGCTGAGCCCCACCCCGAAGTGCTGGGACACGGAGCGGCAGGAGTCGGGCGTTGCGAGGGCCCAGACCCCTATGGCCACCCGCTGGACCATGGGGATGGGCTCCCGCATGGAGGTGTGCTGCCGCTCCAGCCAGGGCGTGAGGAGCTCCGCTAGGCGCAGCAGGGTGGCCTTGCCCATCCGGAAGTGGGACCCCCACTCGGCCTCCCCCCAGTGGGCCTGGGCCCGCTCCCACCAGGCCTGGGGCCGCTCCGTGACCCATAGGCTCCGCGCTATGGGCATAGCCAGCAGCGCTGCCCGGCGGAGGGTCTGCGTTGCCCAGCGGAACCGCCTCGCGGCCCCTCGGAGCGCAGCGGGCCGGGTGAGGCTCCGGCAGGCGGCCAGCCACGCCCCCCAGGCCCGGCGCCGAGCCCTGAGCCGGGCACGGACTCTCCTGCGGGCCTGCTGGCCCCGGAGGCGCACGCCAGCCCGCAGGGCCAGGACATAGCGCAGGCGGACGGCCAGGTGCACCCTCTCGGTCAGGAGGCACAGCTGCTCAGTGTGGTCACGGTGCCACTCAGCCGCGAGCGCGAGGAACATCCAGTTCCCACCTGCCCTATCGCGCTCCATGGTGCTGGGGCCCCGGTGGGGGCTGGGAGCGCTTATGGCGGCCCGGTGCTGGTGGCTCCGCCCGGGGGTCGGCCTCGCGGGCCTGCGCGCGCCCTGTGCCGGTGCGTTCCGGCTGCTCCCGCCCCCAGCACCCCGGGCCCCCTCCCCTCGCTGTTTGTAGCGGGATGGCCTTGAAGGTGCGATTAGGCAGACAGAGAGCTCGCTGTTGTTCTCTGCAGCTGTGCCGGGCCCGCACCCCACGCCTCGCTCTGTTGTGCTACAATGTTGCGGTGCGGGCCCGTGTTCCCTGTCCCGGGGGCCGGGCCGAGCCTCTCCCGGCCCTGGGCAGTCTGTGTGCCCTCCGGGCTCCGTGTCCCATTCCCTGTTGTGCTGGACCATGGCTGGCTGCCCATCCATGGGGCTCCCGCTGTCCGGCCCCCAAGGGGCCCCCCATATCTGGGCCTTCCGCGAGACCATGTCTCTGTGCGACCTGTGGCACACCCCTGCCGTGCAGCTGCTCCTGGCCGGGCCGGGGAGCCGTGCAGGTGCCTACGAGAGCCTGAGCTCCGGGCTCCGTTACTTTGGCCATGTGGTGAGCGCCCGTGATTGCCGGCTGCATGCGGAGGCCCTGGGGCTGGCTCGTTTCCCCGAGGGGCGCATCCCGGAGGTGCTGTGCGCCCATGTGCCCTGGAGCGCCTCGGAGACCGTGTCAGCGCTGGTGGTGTGTGGTCTGGGCGCCTACTCGGAGTGCCTGGCCGAGGGTGGCCCTGCCTTGGCCGTGAGCTACTTCTCCTGTGTTCACGGGGCCCGTGGGTACCAGCGCACCCGTGGGGCGGCGTTCCAGCGGCTTCTGGAGCTGGGGCATCTTCCGTGGCCCCCTTCTGCTGCCTGCTGTGTGCCGGAGCCCTCCGCGGTGGAGATGTCATCCCTGTTGGCGGTGTGGGCGCGTGTGGATGTGCAGCTGGCCCTCACCATGCCCGATCCCTTCGAGGCCTACTACCTGATCGCCCACTACATGTCCTTGCAGGGGTACCGCCGGGGCATGCTGCACTGGCCCCACCTGGTCCACCGGGCGGGCCACCCGGGCCCTCGGGCCAGCGGGGCCCCCGGCAGCGGCCCGTGAGCCCCGCGTCGCTGGCCTGCCCCCCCCGGCGTGGTGCCCCCGTGTGGGCTCCCGCCCCGGCCCGGGGGGGGGCCCTGGTCCCCGCTGGCCGCTCCCGACCTGCGGACCCCACCTCGGTGAGCTCCCGCCCGCCTCGCTGCTTGCTGCTGCCCCTGGCCGTGGTCCTGGGCCCCCTCCATCCCCGTGACTCCGTGGGTGCTGCCTGAGCGTCGCTGGTGCTGCGGAGGAGCACCGCTGGACCCGGCTGCCCTGCCTGTGCCAGCCTTTGACTGTGGGGCCCCCTTCCTCCTCCTCCTGGCGCCCCTCCGCCGGCCTCGCTGTGCTTTGGGGGCCCCCAACGTGCCTTGCTCCGGGGGTCCGCCCCCCCCCCCCGAGACTGCCTCTGTTCCTGTGGGGGCACCTCCTTGGACTGGACTGGACTGGGGTGGTGTGGGGGTGGGGGTTGCTGCTGTCTGTGCCTTGCCCCGTGGTGGTGCCCCCCCCTCCCTGCCGGTGTTCCGGGTGGGGTGTTCCGGGCGCCCCTTCCCCCCTTCCCGGCCTTTCCCTGGTGTGTGTGTGTGTGCGTGGGCGTGTGGCCGTGCATTGTGCCCTGCTGCGGGACCGCTGTGTGAGCCGGCTGTCAGCCTGTTCTCGCTCTTCCCCCCTCCCTTCCCGTTTCCCTTGTGTGGGCGTTCCCTTGTGTGCCTTGTGGCTTCGTTTGCCCTCAGGCGGCCATGTCTGTGTCCCGCCCCTGCCCGGTGCCTTGTGGGGGTTTAGCGCCCGGCGGGGGTTCGGCTGCACGTCTGTTGTGCTGCCACGGGCCGCGATGGTGCGGCCCGGTTCCGGCCCGTGGTCCCGTTCCCGGCACGTCTGTTTGGGTCGTTTTCCAACCCCCGGGCGTGGTTGCGCTGTTCGCCCCCCCTGGTGGTTCACTGTGGTGAACCGGCCGCCCGTAACGTCTGAAAGTACCCTTAGAAGCTGTGCATAGCAAAAGTCCCAGATGGACCAGTGGATCAGAAGATAAACAGGTCAAATAGCTATCCCCATCCACCTCCACAATCCTGCAGGCCTGTTGAGTTCTGGGATATGCAAAGATACAGAGATTCCCTAGTCATCCTCAATCTACTTAATAGCATGCCACTTGTTACTCTGGTTTCTCAACCCGTAATGCCAACAGAGCCAGTGCTGGATTCAGGTAGGAAAGTTGTTTGGGTGAAAGGATGGTATGGGCCCCCTCCTAGCATAGAATTGTCTGACAAACAAGCACTACTTCACCAATTTTGAAAAAAGGGGAATGTTACCATAATTAATGTTTGATGTTCAACTAAACCTAACATTCTCTTCAGGGGCAAGGACTTCCTGCACTGCAGGACCTGTTGGCCAGTACATTATGCATATACTATTTCTAGTTTACTCGTGAGCCCCATGTGAGATGCAGGGAAGCCCTCTCCTGGATCCCTGTGGGCCCTCCATAGACTGAGGCTTCTACATTTGAGGTTCTGTGGGCCTGTATTTTATGTCAGCATTTCTCACACTCATTTTGTCACGTCAACATTCACAGAGACCGGGGCCCTGTGCAGTTGTAGTAGAAACTTGCCCAGATCCAAACTGAGCAATGTATTTGTATCTGTGAGAGGCAGCATCTTAGCTCAAATACCTTGCACATTAAAAGAGATATAAAAAAAGAACTGAATTAGAGCAGGGGGATGAGACTTTTCCATCTTTAAAATTCAATTCAATTACTGCTTCCCCTTCAAAAGAACAATAGGGTGGAGAAGGATAGGAATGGACGAACAGAACCGAGTTTGGAAATTTGGTTCGGTTCAGTTTGGAAATTTGGTTTGGTTCGGAAGTTCGGTTCGGTCGAGTGAACTATTAGAGTTCGGTCCGAACTCCGAACTTCCGAACAAAGTTTGGAAATGCAAACCCCATTGAACTAAATGGAATATTATCTTTTAAGGATGGGCGAACAGAGCCGAGTTCAGAAATTCGGTTCGGTTCGAAAATCAGTTCGGTCGACCGAACCGGTCGAGTTCGGTCTGAACTCAGAACTTCTGAACCACATTCGCCCATGCATAGAGAAGGAGCTTGGTGTAAATGTAGGGCCTTAGCATCCTAGTGTTCCTACTTCATTCCAAAAGGTCCTATTCTGCGTCACATTATTCTATGTTCTTAAACAGTTTGTTGTGTTCCCTTTGATTTATAAAGAGTGTGGTATTCTTGGATCTTAACACTCTGGCTGCAGTGCTGTAAATTTATAGATTTCTGAATGTCAGGGATTACTTTATTGGAAGTTACAACAAGCTGTTAGCCAATGAGTTTGTGCCGCAACCTAGGATGAACAGTGCTATCAATTACCATTACCTAAGAGAAATGGAAATAAAAATTATACTCTAACACAGCCAAGAAGAAAATTTAAAAAGATAGCAGAGATATTATTCTTTTGTTTGTCTTCTAAAATAAAGAAAAAAAATCTATATTCTTTTTTAAAAATGAGCTTTAACTGTAAAAACAAGCCATTCAACCTGTTTAATAAACTGTATTTTCTAAGCATAAAAAACATGCATGGCCTAACAACATATAGTGCTGCTTTGGTGGTGTTTTGCAGTTTCTTATCCGCAGGGAAAGGATGGTGTAAAGGGGGATATTTTTCCCTCCTGGACTTTTCTTGACTCCACCCCTTCAGAGTGCTTTTGTTCGGACATCATCACACTCCACAAGGGGTGTGGTCAGATCAGAAAGGGGTGTGGCAAAGGGACTCGCCTGCCCTCTTTCTGACATGATCATACTCTTTTAGGGACATCATGACACACTGCAGGTGGCCAGGCCATGTCAAAAACAGGAGAAGGGCCTCTGTGTCCACCCCCATACCCTAACGGTGTTCTAGCCAGACCCTTGGCAGCAGAGCCAGGAGAGTGGAAAAGCTAGAGGAGAGGAGTGGGGTGTATCAGGGGGCAGGGTATGCGTCCCTTTTAACAAAATTTTGATTATGCCCCTGTAATTGCATCCTCTATTCTCTTACTATTTCCCTTCTTGGGAGGAGGGTACTTGTCCCCGCTTGCTTAGAGAGTAAGGAACAACGGACTGGGGACTGGCAGGCTTAGCAGAGTAAGCAAGAAGCCAGGAAGGGCTGGTTTGAGTGCAAAAAGGAAACCTCACATAGTGCTGCTTATTAGGGATGGGAATTTAATTTTTGGATAAAACCAAAAGTACCCCAAAATGGCCATTTCGGATTAATCCAAAATTTCTGTTCTTTTTCGGTTTCGGTACTATCAGATCTTTTGCTTTGCATTGATTTTTGTACCGGATTTTTAATATTGCGGTCTGTCCCCCATTCAAAAAACACAATATTAAAAATCCAGTACAAAAATCAATGCAAAAGATCCGATAGTACCGAAACCAAAAAAGAACAGAAATTCATGAGAACCGGAACCAAAATTGACCGAAACTGAAATTTTGTCCAGAGTCCCATCCCTACTGCTTATAAGCTGTCCCTGCCCCTCTGGAGACAGAGTAATGAGCATGGGGGCAGCAAACAGGCACAGAGATGCTGGCAAAACTGAACTGGGGCTGTTTAGAGCACAACAGGAGTGGACCTTGGAATTTCCAATTCTATGCTGTGGGTTGGGCTTTTATCAGCTGGACCTTGCCATGGGATGGCAGCCAGCCACCTTTCAGCTTTGCCTTACTATAGCAGGCTGCAGGGCAAGTAATGCGTTCTTTCTCTACAAGATGGCAGAGTGCTGGACTAAGGAGTGTGGGCAGCAACAGGATAATAGGATCATTATTTCCCTCCTGTTGTTGAGGTCCATGATAGGGTTTCTATCAGTACGTTCTGACAATTTTGAGGTGGCTTTATTTAGGGCAGCATTCAGTCTTACCTTTTTTCGTGATTTCCAGGGTGGCAAGCTGGTACCCGATTCCAGGGCTGACACCTCAGGATGCACTTTGGACATCAATGGCATGGTCTGGCACAGACTTGGTACTGCGCATTAGATGATCAAAAACTGACCAAAGAGGTAGCGGAAAATCAATCATTTTCTACCCAACAGACAAGCGGGATATTGGCTGTGGCCAGTTACCTAGCTTTCCACCCCTATACGCCAGGCCAATTTCTCATGCACACTAATTGGGCCCGCTTAATGCAAAATCAGTTCATTGAGCTCATGAGAAAATGCTTACACCAGCTTAACATGCCAGCGCATGAATTTGTATCACACTTGTTCTGTATTAGTGCATCCAGTACAGAATGTGGGTTTAACGACAGCGAGATATGCAAGTTGGGGTGTTGAGAAGTGGGAGCTTTTAGATCATATGCAAGGGATCTGGGAGGGGCTCCCCAATCAGGTTGGTCACAGGTAGGGCACCAGACCTGCCACATGTTTTGATGTGTTCACAGGTGAGACTAGCAGCCGGAGGCAAAACACTGTTTCAATTGTGAGGCACATTTTGGTTTTCTGGGCAGCAAAAGCAGCCATGAATAGTCATTGGGGATCTCAGCAAAGACCTGACTGATACTGCAGATATTTCATGGAAAGGCAGGGAAGGAATACTGTGGGATCAGTTACCTCTCATGCTGCAAGGGGCTCCAGCCCACCCTCCCCCCGATCTATTGAATAATACATCTGAGGAAGAATGGCATCCCGTGATCCACTGGGTTAGATTTAATCTGTAAACTAAAAATAGTTTGGGATTGGATCAAAATCTAGAAGCTGTATCCAAATGCAATCCTGATGTGGACCATGATGGTAGAAAGGAGGATTTGGACAGGGGAAGGGCACCTAGGCGATTGAATAGGGCTCCAAAAAAGGCTAGCAGGGAAATAAGCAAATGGATTATAGAATGGAAAGGAAACACAAATATCTTTGAGAAGTCCAAGTTGGTGGCTGTCTACAGCTGCTCCCCTGCTGCAGCTGATAACAGTAGCAGCGATTATACTTACTCAGCAGAAATAGGAAAGCTCAACTCTCAGCAAGTCAGCTCCAACACTCAGCAGCCCTATTTCTTTTTTCTGACAGGAAGCAAAGAACCAAGACACTGTTTCCAGCTACCTATGTCCAAAAGACTGTTTGCTGCCAAAATCTTTTGACCTGTTTCTTCAGGGCCTGCCAGCAAGGAGAAGTGGAACCACGCAGCGGATTTATTGTGACTAAAAGGTGCCAAATATTTGCTGACTGTGCAGGATATAAATTTTCCCTCAATTCTTCATACACATTTCATATTGTTAACTTGCATTAACCTCAATATAATGCATTGAGCAAAATGAATATAATACTGGTGGTTTTAAACTATATTTTACTGGCACACTTCTGCAAGAGAGTAAATCAGATAGAAAAACCTTCCTCAAAAAGCTATTTAGTTTGACAATAACATTTATCTTCCCTGTATCTGAGTGCATGTGTTTAAAACAGTTCTCCCCCTTAACACACCATGCCAAACTCCTATTATACTAAGGCTATGGATACTTTCAGGAGCTTGACTGTAGGCCACGATTTCTGAAGGCCTCCATTGGCCATGGTCTTAGGAACAGTTTCTGATAATACGTATGTTCTCAGAATGTAGCTACTACAGTCTCTCACACCCTTCAAGTGTTGATATGAATCAGTTCCTTTGATTTGTTGCTTGAACTCTGTGATTGTGATTGTGCTGATGCGCTTCTAAACCTCAAGATAGTCAGGAGTTCCTTCACCCCTAATTTATGTAGGGGTGGTCTTTGGGTTTAAATCTGTATCTGTATCTAATTTATGTATTTAATTACAGATTCCTATTATGGATCCATATTTAAATCAATTAAAAATACCATTGGTAAGATATATTGCAAGCTTCTTCTTAAGTGTCTGGTATCTTGGGTGTGTGAATATAATTTGATTGCAGAAGAGCAGGCAGGATTCCAATGCCATAAGGCAACAATAGACAATGTTTTGTGCTGGCTCATTTAATTAATAAATATGTTTCCATAAGGAAAGATAAATTATATGTGTCATATATGGATTTTTCAAAGCTTTTAATTCGGTGAATCGGGCAAAATTGTGGATAAAACTAAAGAACATAGGAATCAGCTCTTAGAAATAATCATTTTAGTCCATGAGAACACATGTGCGAGTCAAATATGGTCCAGAAGGAGCTTTATCTACTTTATTCCCTATGTCCTCTGGTGTAAGACAGGGATGTGTCCTGGCTCCTATACTCTTCACTTTGTTTATAAAACGATGTTGTTAAGGAAGTAGATGAAGTAGAGCATTTATTACCCCCCCTCCCAAATTGAAAGACCATCCTTTATCATTCCTCCTGTATGCAGATGATATTATATTGCTCTCTCAGACGAGGATAGGGTTACAACAACTGCTAGTAGTTACTGTAATAAGAATGACTTGGGGATAAATTATAAAAAATCACAGATTATGGTGATAGGGGAAGGGGTACCAGTGGTTAAGTAGTATTTGGACGGGCACCAGCTACTGCAGGTAAAATCATGTATTTATTTAGAAATAACCATATCAAGTACTGGGAGTTGGCAAAAGCATAAGACCTGAATGTGTGCTAAGGCAACCTGTTGCATGAAGGGAATTCTTAGATTAGCTGCTACCTTTAAATATATAAAGGTGACTTCACTTTTGCAGATTTTTAAGGCCAAGCCACAGGCACAACTATAATACGGAGCAGAAATTATACCTATTATAGGGAGTAAATGCACTGGAGGTGGTACAAAATAAATCCCTTAGGGGAGTTCTGATGATACCCAAGAGTGTCCCTGGGGCATCTGCATGAGTCGAAAATGGAATTGATACAATTCATGTTTTATCTTCAATTGCAGTTATGCAATATTGGATAAAAATATGCAACTCAAACCCTTTATGTTTATTGCATTTATGCCTCTTAGAGCAGGTAGAATGAGAGCACATTCCTGCATACACCTGGATTTACCAAGTGACCTTTATATTAGCCAAGGCAGGGCTCTCTTTTCCATATATCTAAACTAAAACTTCTAGGTAACAAAGTAACTTAATTAACCAATGGCTTATTGATATTGCCCGTCAAAATGATCTGGCGGTAGTGAGGTCTTGGAAGGTCGCCCCCTATTATTCTAGTTGTAAAAGCTTTTTTGAATTTGAGTCTTATCTCTCCCTATTATTGAGTAAAAATCTCCATAGCAGCTACACTTTATTGAGAATGCAGTTACTAGAATCAGCAATTACACAGGGGAGATATGAAGCTATTCTGTATGTATGTCATAAGTATCCGTGTAATTTGGGAGAGACAGAAACCCTGGAGCATGTCTTTTTTAATTGTATATTTTGTGAGGAACTGAGAACCATTTGGATTTACCCCATACTGGGAAACAAGATGACCCTACCTTCAGAGATTAAACTTGAATTACCATTGAGCTCTACCTCTGAGGATGATGTGAGTGCATTGGCAATAATTGCCCTTTTAGTGGAATACATATGTAAAATGATAATCTGATATCTTTTCTTGTTTAGTGTTTTAGGCATAATTGGATAATTAAATGACTTGTTGGATGTTATTATTACTATTGTTATGGTATTGTGATATGTTTCATAAATAATGTTATTATGATTTGATGGTTATAATTGCATTTTATTTTACTACTTAAATGTGGAGATATATATAAGAGATTTTGGTTTTATTATGCTGTGTTTATTTGTTTTTATTTTGAATGAATCTGGCAAAAGCTAAATAAACTTATTTACTTAATTACAATTAAAAAATAAATTGATTTTATGCATGTACAAAATGGCCACCGGACTGTTCTGTGAATGTGTGCCCTTTTCAATGGTGGCAGCAGTGTTGCCTCCATTTTTTAAAAGAGCAGCTGGTCTGCGCATGTGCAAAATGGGCCACTGTGCATGTGCAGACTGACTGCCCTTTTCCAAAATGGTGGCGATGTTGCCTCCACCATTTTGGAAAAGGGTGTGCATGCTCAGAATGGTTCAGCACCAATTTTGCACGTACACAATTTAAGGCTTGTTTCAGTTCAGTATGAATTAATCTGCAACGGTCCATTCTATGAAGTTACGAATTTAATCCAAATCTCCGCCCCTAGATGTACCTACTAGCACTCTGTTCCAGAGAATGCCTATGGAGTACCTGGCACAAACAGGACCTTACCCCTATAGGTTTACAATCTGAAGAGACAAAGAAGGGGAAGAAATCAGGTGTTAGGGGGGAAGGGGTAGAAGAGGGGGAAGGGAAGGAAAGGAGTAGTAGAGATGAGTCCTTGACTAGGTTTCCAACTCTCTGGCGATACCACGGGGTAGGTAATTCCCTCAGGGTCTTGTTTGGGCATTCTCTCAATGACTGAGAGCAACCCGGATCATCACAGGGAAGAAGAGGAGGAATATGCTCACGGTACAAGGACAGGTAAGGACAAACAATAATAACACTACTCACAAACTCCACGGGTTCCAGGGCACTGTGATATGACTGGTGTGGACTGGAGGATCCCAGATTTCCCAAAGGAGTGACAAGGGAGGAAAGGAAGGGAAGGAAAGGGGGAAGGGAAAGAGGATAGGACTAGCACTCAGGGATGGGGGAGGGGGAAAAGGGAATAAGGAAACAAGGTAAGTGAAGGAAACACTAAGCAAGCAGGCAGTCAAGACACAGTCACCCAACTAGAGCAAGAACACTGGAAGGAAAGCAGGGAGACAAACACACAAGCAAGGAGTTACAGAGAGGGGAACAAACAGTAACAAGGCACAAGGATCAAGGTATAGCAGGCAATGAGCAAGGCAGGGGCCAGCTTCTCAAATGATTACCGCTGGGGATCTGCTGCCCCGCTGGTACTAACAGGCCAGGTGTGAGCACTTAGGTTGAAGTGATGGCTTCACCCCCTAGCATCCAACACTGCCCCGCAAATATCACGCTGGGCAGGGCCAGGTCTGCTGGCCCTGCAGCATGTTTCTGCGGGGGCTGTGCTTGGCCCGCTGCTTCTCTATTGCCTACAGCTAGGGTGTTGCCCCTGGTGTTTCCTTCAGGTGGCCTAGGAACCCGCTGCTCACTATTTAGCACGTGCAAGCTACAGCGCGGCATGACAGCAGGGAGAGGCAAGAATAAATTCTTGATGTTGAGAAGTTGCAGTTGCATGTGCTTGGCTCCATAGGATAAGGGAACCCTGAATGAAAGTGTGTGTGTGTGTGTGTGTGAGAGAGAGAGATAGATAGATATTTTCATATATTCATTCAGTAGGGAGTTGAAGGGAGGGATGAAGGGAGCAGAGCAAATGTGTTCAGGGAAAGAGTTCCAGGCATAGGGGAAAGCATGGAAGAACAAGGAATGAAGGCAGTTCAGGGAGCAGAAGATTCCTAAAAGCAACACCTGCAGAGACATCCTTGCATTATTTCCAACCTTGCTCGCCTACAATAAGAGTGACTAGTGGGCATGCCATTCTCTTAATTTAATGAGGTAAAGTGAGCTCAACAACGAAGCAAGTGCTAATGAAAGGAACGAGAGGGTGATTCCACGCATTATATTAGCTTGAGACTCTCTTCCAAACTCTGTGTTTGTGAGTGAACATACTAACATGGCCATGTCAACATGCCAAAACTGGAGTAACTGTCCCACAAAAATCCTACGCAGGTTTTGACTAGACATAACCATGTGTGAGATTAGTTCCCTCACAAAAGCTCAGGTCAACTGGGGAGGAGGAAGAACTGTTGCCTGCTGGGAATCAAAGCTGTTCCCCAGTAGACAGGATCTTCCTTTAGTCTGCTCACAAAAGCCCCAGGCTGCAGTCTTGCAACCTACTGCAATCTATGGGTGTTTTCAAATGAGACAATAGTCACTGCAGTCTGACTTTGATGCATGCAGCCCCCACTCACATGCTTAGCATGTCCAGCTTAATAAACGGGCAGCCCCCTGCATGTATTTCATGAGCTTGCTGGCAGCCCCCAGTGAGAGCAAGAGCGGAGAGAAGGGCAAGAAGCAGTTGCTCCTTAGACACTCTAGGATTTTTGTCCACGACTATGGTGCTGGTGGACCTGTACACACAGAGGTGCTCTACGCAACTTAATTGATGGGATGCGGACATGTGGGTGCACATTAGCCCACATTCGCCCACATGGTCGGCTCTACATTTTCCAAGACCCTACCATGATTGGGGGCTGTGTGTGCAGTGGGTGGTGGCCATGTGGCCAGTGGGGCAAACATCTAATAACTGGGCAGGTGGACACCCACCTGATTTGGGCTTTTGTGGGCTATCATCTTATTTGTTAATAACCTATGACAAAACATCAATTGACTTTAATAGAAAAATATTGCACGCCTTGTGTTATCCCATTTGGATGCCAGCAGATTGGAAAATCCACCCTGAAAAGCTCAGTGGCTAAGACTCCAAAGCTGAGGTTGCTGCCACACATCTTGTCACGAAGCACATTCACCTGCAAAAAGAGCCATATTGCTCAGGCTCTGTGCAAAGGGGATATTAAGCAGGGAGATTCCGTACACTATCGGCACTACTACACCCTGCAATCTCGAACCTTCTGCAATCTATGGGTGTTTTCAAATGAGACAATAGCCGCTGCAGTCTGAGTTCGGTGCATGCAGCTCCTACTCAGAAGCACAAACTCAATCTCTGTGAGCGTTTATGGAGTATCATCCATCAGTCTGCTCTTTTTGCAATGCACAAGTTGTACATGATCAGTGTCAAACAAAGCACAGCAGGACTCTGCCTGTTATCGCTTTTCCTTTATGAAGAAGGACACACAGCTGGATCCAGAATCACTGGAAATTGTTGAATCAACTACAGTAGACAACAACTGGACTCGTACATTTCTGAACTGGCAAAGAAACTAGTAGGAATTTCCATGTTCATTAATATTGTTCACATTTTGGGACAGCACAACTAATGTCCAAATAATTATTTGCCACTGAAATAATATTACTAGCACCATGAATCCTGATAGTTTGGTCACTTGGGTGCTAGTTAGGGGTGGGACTATCAGTATCAGATTAATCCAGTAATACGGATAATTGTCGATATATGATGAATCCGATAAAACTGATAATTGTCAGTATCGATATATCGAATTTTTAACATTACCGGTTTCTCGGATTTTTAATATTGACACCATTTAACAATGGCCGCAATGTCAAAGATTCAAGAAAATCAGCAATGTTAAAAAAACGATATACTGATAACGATAAATCTGAGATCAGATTAATCTGATACCGATAAAACCGATAATTCACCTGGAGTCCCACCCCTAGTGTTAGTGCTAATAATGCAAAAAAAACAAAAAACCAACCCAGAAATATCTGAAAGAGAAATTTACTTTGGAAAACGAAGCGGGAACCATTTGTATCCACTTTGTCATACCCAATTCAAAGTGAGAGAAACTGTTTGATATGATATTCGCTGCCAATATTCATTTCAACAACAGAGAAGTTTCTTCCCATAGTGCTGTTTGTTTCAGTTATTAAATACAATTATGTAGCAAGTGTCACCCACATAAGAGCAGAAACACACTCACAGTACCTCAGCCTCTCTTTGAATAAAGCACTAGAGGTATGCAGAGATTATTTTTTTTGCATGTATGGATTCATTTTTGTTATTTAAATTACATTTGGATTCAGAACTATCTTTAGAATTAAGTTTAAGAACATAAGAAGTGCCATACTGGGTCAGACCAATAGTGCATCTAGCCCAGCATCCTGTCTCCGACAGTGGCCAATCAAGGTGACTTGGCTTGGGAGAAGCACCCAACAGGTCACAATGGGTGATCCATTCCCTGTTGTTTTCCCCCAGTTCCCGTCATGTTCCCTGATCCTGTCTGGCTAATAGCTGCTAATGGACCGATCTTCCAGAAACTTGTCCAAACCTCTTTTAAACTCAGCTATAGTACTGGCCCTTACCACAGCCTCTGGCAGTAGATTCCACAACCCAATTATACGCTGAGTGAAAAAATATTTTCTTTTATTTGTTTTAAACTTGCCACCCATGAGTTTCATGGAGTGTCCCCTAGTTCTAGTACTAGCTGAGAGGGTAAATAACTGCTCCTTGTTTATTAGTTCCACACCACTCATGATTTTATAGACCTCTATCATATCTCCTCTCAGTCGTCTCTTCTCCAAACTGAAGAGCCCCAACCTACCAAGCCTCTCCTCATACGGGAGCCCTTCCATGCCCTTGATCATTTTTGTTGCCCTTCTCTGTACCTTTTCTAGTTCAGCTATGTCTTTTTTGAGATGGGGCGACCAGAACTGCACACAATATTCGAGGTGCGGTCGCACCATTGATTTGTATAGAGGCATTATGACATCCTCAGTTTTATTCTCTATCCCCTTCCGAATAATTCCTAACATTCTGTTTGCTTTTTTGACTGCTGCTGCGCACTGCGCTGTGGATTTCATTGTATTGTCCACAACCACCCCCAGATCCTTTTCCTGAGTGGTAACTCCTAGCTTAGTACCCAGCATTGTGTACGCATAGTTTGGATTATTTTTCCCTACGTGCATCACTTTGCACTTGTCCACATTAAATCTCATTTGCCATTTAGATGCCCAGGCACCCAGTGTCGTAAGATCCTGTTGCAGTTCCTCACAGTCTGCTCGTGTTTTAACTACCTTGAATAACTTGGTGTCGTCTGCAAATTTGATCACCTCACTCTTAACACCCTTTTCCAAATCATTAATGAATACATTAAACAGCACCGGTCCCAATACAGATCCCTGAGGCACACCACTTTTTACATCTCTCCATTGTGAAAACTGACCATTTAGTCCTACCCTTTGCTTTCTATCTTTTAACCAGTTTCTGATCCATAGTAAGACACTACCTCCTATCCCATGACTTTTTAATTTTCTCAAGAGTCTCTCATGAGGGACCTTATCAAATGCTTTCTGGAAATCCAGGTACACTATATCTACTGGGTCTCCCTTGTCCACATGCTTATTTACACCCTCAAAGAATTCCAACAGGTTAGTGAGGCATGACTTACCTTTACTAAATCCGTGTTGACTCTTCCCCATTAAGCCATGTTTGTCAACATGCCCTGTAATTCTGTCCTTAATGATGGTTTCCACCATTTTGCCCGGCACAGACGTCAAGCTTACTGGTCTGTAGTTTCCAGGATCGCCTCTGGATCCCTTTTTAAATATCGGGGTTACATTTGCCACCCTCCAGTCCTCGGGTACAGTGGCAGATTTTAGTGACAGGTTACAAATTACTAACAGTAGGTCTGCGATTTCATATTTGAGTTCCTTCAGAACTCTGGAGTGAATGCCATCTGGCCCTGGTGACGTGTTGGTATTCAGTTTGTCAATTTGCCCTAGAACATCCTCCAATGTCACATTGATTTGTAACAGCTCTTCCAATTCCTCACCCACAAAGCAAGGATCCGACGTCGGTACCTCCCCCAAATCCTCCGCAGTGAAGACCAATGCAAAGAGCTCATTCAGCTTCTCTGCAATGTCCTTATCCTCCATGAGTGCCCCTTTTACTCCCTTGTCATCTAATGGCCCAACTGACTCCCTAGCAGGCTTCTTGCTTCTGATGTATTTGAAAAAGTTTTTGTTGCCTGTTTTTGCCTCCTTTGCAAGCCTCCCTTCAAAATCTCTCTTGGCCTGCCTTATTAACACTTTACATTTACGTTGACAGTGTTTATGCTCTTTCGTATAGTTTTCATTGGGACTAGCCTTCCATTTCTTGAAGGCAGCCTTTCTGGCTCTAATAGCCTCCTTCACCTCCCCATTTACCCACAGTGGAAGACGTTTGGTCTTCCTGCTTCCTTTTTTAACTTGTGCAATGCATTTAATCTGGGCTTCCAGAAGGGTGCTTTTAAACAGTCTCCACGCCACTTGCAAACTTGTAGCCCTTGCAACTGGGCTTTTTAGTTTCTTTTTAACTAGCTTCCTCATTTTGTCATAGTCTCCCTTTTTAAAGTTAAATGCTACTACTATACTTTTGTTTATCTTTCTCCCTACAGAAATTATGTCTATGATCATATTATGATTGCTATTGCCTAGTGGCTCTGCCACAGTTACTCCTTGGACCAGGTCCTGCGTGCCACTCAGGATTAGATCTAGAATAGATCCTTCTCGCATTGTTTCCATAACCAGCTGTTCTAGGAAGCAGTCATTTAGGGCATCCAGAAATGTGACCTCCATGTCCCGCCTCGAGGAAGCATTCACCCAATCAATATTAGGGTAACTAAAGTCACCCATTATTATTATGTTGCCGACTTTAGTAGCCTGTCTAATCCATTCTAGCACTGCTTTATCAGTCTCTTCATCCTGGTCAAGGGGCCGATGGTACGAGCCCTACTGTGATACTCTTCCCCTTTATACCTGGAATTTCTATCCATAGAAATTCTAGGGAACCGTTTGTATACTTTCAAATTTTAATTGTAGTTGACTCAATGTTGTCTTTTACATATAGAGCCACCCCACCACCAACTCTATCTATTCTGTCATTCCAATATATTTTGTACCCTGGTATTACAGTGTCCCACTGGTTATCCTCCTTCCAACATGTCTCTGTGATGCCTATAATGTCTAGCTCTTCATTTAGCGCCATACACTCTAATTCTCCCATCTTACTTTTTAGGCTTCTAGCATTTGCATATAGACATTTATGTATATTATTTTTATTCTTCTTACTGTGCACATTATAGGGGACTGTTTCAGGAACCCTGGCATTGTTATTTATCTGTTCTCCAGCAAAATTCACCTGAAGTCCCTAAATTTTTATCCTTTCCTCAGTCTTAAACAACTCTAAATACCCTAAGTTAACATCATTTAGTTTCATTTACTTACTTTTGTTTTCATTTTTCATTGGTTTCAATGGGAAACATTTTTTTTTTGACTGTAACATCTTTGTTTTCCAGCCACTTTGGATGTAATTCAGACAGCTTGTACCTCTCAAAGAAGAGATCTTTCATGCCAAAGTTCATAAAGATTGGATAACAGGTCTCGATTTTATAAGCAATTTAAGTGTCATGATTTTCACACACCTTTCCAGTTGTAATGTCTTCCATCCAATTTGGATGCTATTTGGCTAGGATTGTACCGCTCATCCAAGGGATGAGCCCTGCAAAAGTTCATAAAGACTGGATAAAGGGTCCCAATTTTATAAGCAATATCAGTTTTTTTATTTTAACAGAAATTGCAAATTCCTTTAAATCATTTGCAGGTGTTAGCTCTGTTTAAGTTATACAGATTTGACTAGATGTAGAGATCTGCTTTTTGGAGCACTTTTAGAGAGGGTGAAGACAACAGGAGGAAGTGGTCAGAGCCAAGGAGGAGCAGGTGCCAGAGGCGCTGGCTCAATCATTGGCACCCCAAGTCTGTGGATGTGTCAGTGGAGGAGAGTAGGTGCAGAGTTATGCTTTTATGAGCACTTGCTGTGAGATTGAAGACTGCAGCACACATAGTCACACACACAGACACAGAGTCTACGATCCACACAAGATCTAGCCACGGTGGGGTCTGTGCAGCTTGGCAGAAGGGCCCTCCGCCCTCCCTAATTGGAGCGGGGGGAGGTTGCCGCGCCCGCCGCTTGAGCAGCCCGGGAAAATGAGCGCGGAGTTTTTTGGCTGCAGGGGATTGGGAAACCCCGTCCCGTTCGGCCTGGGCGCCTGCCATTGGTGGCCCAGGCATCAGGGCCGGTGAATCGGGCTCCTGATTGGTCGGCGCCGGGGATGGTCCCTCCCCTTCCTGTAGAAGGGAGGGGGGGAGAGTGACTGCCGGCGCACGCGGTTCACCATTCCCCTCTGACATCGGCAGGCACCAGTTCGTGCCTGCGCTTCAAGAAGAAAACTTGTAGAAGGGATGGCAAAGCAGAGGAAGCGAGCACAGCTGCCTAAGCAAAAAAGGGCAGCTAAGAGAAAGGCAAGTCAGGCTGCGGAGGTGCCTATGGCTCCCGCGGAACGCCAGATGAGCGGGGAGGAAGGAAACCCCCCCCCTCCTTCGAGGCAAGAAATGAGGGGCCGTTTGCAGGCCTGTGAGGCCTTGGCGGCTGAGTTGAGGGAGCAAGGTGCCTCGGGGGCAAGGGAGGCAGAGCCAATGGGGGAATGGGGAGGATATGATACTGGGCATTCAGCCCCAGAGGAGGTGTGGGCCCCTGGGCAAGAGCCAAATAGAGGGGCAGTACGGTGTGGGGGCCGGGCCATAGCCCCCCCTGCCAGGTACAGGACAGAGGAATGGGCTGAGGCCTATCACCCACCGCTGCGCCAGCGCAGTAACATTGTGCAGAGGGATCACCAAGGGGAACAAAGAGGTGGGACCTCTGCATGGGGCAGTGCACACCCCACAGCGTGGAATGATGGCTGGGGTTGGGGTGAGGGGTACGAAGAGCAACCTTGGGGAAGGCCCGATGAGGTTCCCCCAGTAAACCAATGGGAGCGAGGGCAGCCGCGGGGGCAAAGGGCCCCACCCTCTGCTGCGCTTGGGGCTCCAACCGATGGGGCACCCCAAGCGGAAAGGGGGGAGAACAGTGTCCCAGCAGGTACTACAGAAGGAGCACCAACAGCATCCATGCGGCATGAGGGGAGCGACGAAGATGAGCAGGGGGATCAAGCCATGTGGGAGCGGATCCAGGGGCTCGAAAGGGAGCTGGAGGAGATGGCGGCCCGCAGAAGGGATACACGGGAACCAATAAGAAATGTACCCGGACGGCCTCATGGAGGTGAGTGGGGCTTTATACCTGACAGGGTTACACAGAGGGAGGAGGAACAGGGAAGAGAAACGCACTGGCTGGCCAGATCCGACGCCAGGCTAAGGGTTCAGCTAGCCAGGGCTGGGAAGGAAATAGGGGACCAAGAAAGTGGGGAGGGGGATAACCCACAAGAAGGTTGGGGACTGAACCTGGGACAAATTCAAACCCCACCCTCAACGGTGCAGCGGGCAACCGCGCAGATGCTGTGGTGGAACGGGACCTGGGTGAAAGTCACACCGGTGCCCCCACCCAAGGGATGCCAAGCAGTCGGTAGTGGTTTTCTGCCGTCTAATATGAGCTGGCGGAGACAGGGGATGGATCAGGACAGGGTGCTACAGTCACCTAGCGTTGCACATAGTGCCATGCCATGCCGCCCCCTACCTCCGCTAGGGGGCGGATATTCAGAGCTCTCCGCGCCTATAGGGGAACATCTAGCTTACACCACCAGGGAAAAAATATGGAGAGGGGAGTACATCGATATCTTCGGACTCCTTTTCAGTGATCCGATAACGGATCCGGCTGAGAAGGAGGACAGCAAGGAAAAAGAACGATTTCGGAGACCAAAGGCGGACAGGAACTGGGCAAACTGGTCCTCTGCCTTTTCAATATATCTGGGGGTGGTATTGGAAGTTTTCCCAGAGCGGGCGGTGGAACTGCTGAAATACGCAGATATAATAAAAAGGGCGTATGGGGTAGGCCCCCAGGGAGCATGGTTGAGGTACGACGAGGCTTTTCGCCACAGAGCGTCCTTCACACCGGGACTCCGTTGGGATCGACATGCACAGGATCTGTGGTTGGATTGTATGGTTGACACGACCAATACGCCAAAAACAGACAGTGGACATGTATTAATAAAGGGTGGTGTCGCACCGGCAAACGACCCCAACAGATGGGACGGCAGGCGGTCGGGTAGCGCCACATGCTGGGAATACAATAGGAATGGGCGTTGCTCACGGGGCACGTGCAAGTTCCGCCATGCATGCTCAGTATGCGGCGGCTCCCACTCGGTTTCCAACTGTTACAGGGGAAAGCCGTCAGGAGGTAGGAGAAACCAAGCGGGCTCAGGACCCGGTACGAACAACCAAAGTGGACAACAAGGACCTGGGAAAGGAAAGGGGCCCAACCCCAATTAATATCCAGCACCTTGAACAGATACTAACCGATCACCCGGATAGGAAAGAAGTTCAATATGTTATTCAGGGTTTCAAGTTAGGTTTTGTTATTCCGGCAGGAAAGGTTACACAAGGGCGGGCCCCTCCCAATCTTAAGTCAGTAAAGGGCATGGAGCAGGTGGTAAGGGAGAAAATCCTGAAAGAAACAACTGAGGGAAGAATTGCTGGCCCATTTGCCGTTCCCCCTTTTCGTGAGTGGGTGATCTCTCCTTTAGGGATAGTACCAAAAAAGGCCCCAGGAGAGTTTCGGTTAATTCATCACTTATCTTACCCAAGGGGGCGATCAGTAAATGATGCCATACCAAGAGAGCTGGCTACGGTTAGGTACACCTCTTTTGATCAGGCTATTGAAAGGGTAAGGGCATATGGAAGGTCTGCTCGTCTAGCAAAATGTGATGTCAAGTCAGCTTTTAGACTCCTGCCGGTTCACCCAGACAGCTTCCATCTCCTGGGAATGAAGTTTGAGAATCAGTATTACTTTGATCGTGCGATGCCTATGGGATGCTCGATCTCGTGCTCCGCTTTTGAACGATTCAGTTCGTTAGTGGAGTGGGCATTCAGGCAGAGAATTCAATCAGGTGAAATTTCGAAATATCTCGATGATTTTCTCATAATTGCTTCATCGGCTCCTGGCGCATGCGAGGGGTTGTTGAAGGATTTCCAGGTCCTGGCGGAACAGCTTGGCCTTCCCCTGGCTCCGGAAAAAACAGAGGGACCCACGACGAGACTCACATATTTGGGGATAGAGATAGACACGGTCCGCATGCTTTCTTGTTTACCACAGGATAAGTTAGAGTCGTTGCGGGGTAAGTTACAAAATTGCATGGCAGCTAAAAAGGTCACAATCCGCATTCTCCAATCGCTAGCAGGTAGTTTAAACTTTGCATGCAGAGTGGTTGCGCCAGGTAGGGCATTTTTATCCAGGCTTTATGCCCCTCTGGCAGGCAACCCGCCACAGTACCATCATGTTCGCATTACTAAGGAGATTAAAAAAGACCTAGGGACCTGGGCAACGTTTTTAGCAAACTATAATGGAGTGAGTTTTTGGAGGGAGGACTTCATGGGGGGAACATATTTACAGGTACATTCTGATTCCGCAGGAGGAATTGGTTTTGGAATTTATTTTAAGGGACGGTGGTGCGCGGCACCCTGGCCAAACGAATGGGCTGCATCGGGGATAACCCGGGACCTTACATTCCTCGAGTTATTTCCGATAGTTTTGGCCGTGCAGATATGGCGTAGGGAATTCTCCGATAAATCGGTTATTTTCTGGTGTGATAACCTAGCGGTTGTCCATGTGATCAACTCTATGTCATCAAGGTCACAGAGGGTTATGCGCTTAGTGCGAGCAATGGTCCTAAATTGTTTACAGCACAACATCTTATTTACAGCACGACACGTACCAGGGGTAGACAACAAAATAGCAGACGCGCTCTCTCGATTACAGATGGAGAGATTCCGGGAGTTAGCGCCGGCTGCTGCACCCAACCCAGAACCTCTCCCCCCCGGGGTATGGAACCTTGGAGAGTAGAAGTCCAGAGGATAGTGCAGGGCTCCCTTGCCCCCCGCACATTGACAGCATATAACAGGGCTTACAAGGAGTTCCAAGAATACAGGCAAATGAGGGGTTGGTGTTTAGATTTTCCCATACGTGAAGATGAAATGCTCCAATTTATTGTGCACTTACGCAACCGGGGTTTAGCTGACAGGACTTTATCGGGAAAAGTAGCAGCCTTGGCTTTCATTAGTCGTTTGAACGGGCATCCCTCACCTGACAATGGATTTTTTGCACGCAGAATGTTTGAAAGTTGGGCACGAAAAAGGGGACACCAAGGGGATAGTAGGGCGCCCATCACGTTCACCATGTTACGGGAGTTGTGTAGTGCCCTGCCGAGAGTTTGTTTGGATAGATATGAAGTTATACTGTTTTCAACACTGTTTAAGGTTATGCTTTTTGGGGCGTTTAGGATAAGCGAAGTAGTAGCGGAAGGTAAAAAGGATAGGTCAGGTAGGGCCGTGTCGGGGCATGACTTTCAACTTACCCCGGGTATATTAAAAATAAAGGTTAGGCGCTCAAAAACAGACCAGAGGGGTAGAGGACAGGGAGTCACTTTGGCCCAGATTGATAGATGTGATATTTGCCCTGTGCAGGCAGTCACCAAATACCTTACTATACGACCACGAGTTGGGGGAAACATGTTTATACATGGGGATGAGTCACCGGTCACACGATATCAATTTAATATAGTGCTGCGGAGAACAATACAGGAGTTAGGTTTGTCACCCAAAAACTATGGATCTCATTCTTTTAGAATTGGGGCAGCAACAATGGCCGCTGCTGCGGGTTTCTCAGGGAGGGACATTAGGGTTTTAGGTAGATGGCGTTCGAGGGCCTATTTAGGTTACATCCGGACCCAATATGAAAACTAACACATGTTTTATTTGCATTCTCCCAGGCCATAGGTTGCATACGGCGAGTAAGAAGGTGGTCTGGATGGTCGGCCACAGCCTGGTTCGCCGAGCGGGAGATGCAGCTAGACGATCTCTATGGGGAGCACACTTGGGCATGGCAGACAGGGCACAAATCAGATGGATGGGTCGGGGAGGAATGAAATGGGAGCACTTGATGCCTTTGTTGTCACAATTTCAGAACCACCCACACCCAGACATCATAATGATTCATTTAGGGGAAAATGATTTAAGGATAGGAACTAGTGTGAGTTTAATGATAAAGATTAAGTCACAGATGCCATCAATTAGAGGAATGTTTCCAGGGGTTCAGATAATATGGACCCATCTGATGCCACGCATCACATGGGGGGGAGGTGTTCACCCTAAAATAATTGATCGGGCTAGGCGCAAGGTAAATAGGGAAATTAATAAATGGTGGATGGGTATGGGTGGTAGTTGTGTGAAACATGGGCAAATTACACATACACGGCCGGAATTGTTTTTGAACGATGGGGTACATCTGTCTGGAGAAGGTAACAGTTTGTACTTAAATAAATTGGGGGAGATTCTGTTTAAGTTGGTGTGAGCAAGTGTTGGTGGGTCAAGGGGCGAATTTAAGAATTCCCCCCTTGGGATGGCGGGGGTCCAGTATGGTTAATAGGCTGTTTTGTTAGGTAGTTGTAGTCTAGATAAAAGAGTCATCTCCATAAGAGATGGGGGGCGATACCTGTCGACAAGCAGGGCATGGCTGGCGCCAGGATCGTTCCCTGGGGGGAGTGTCAAGCGGGGGTAAGGGCAAGCATGGCCCTCGATCTTAATGACACCATATTCTCCTGACTCAGGCCCTTGAGGCATTTACCCTTCGGCCTTGGCCAGGGAGCTGTTCGAAGGGAAAAGTTTAGTTGAATTGGTAATGGCATTTGGAGGGCATATCCAAGCCATATACCTGTTTAATGTTCTAATAGGTCAGATAAAATACTGGACCCAGGTGATTGTTTAGGGACAATCAAACCAACGTACTTGCTCTGATTGCATTAAAGAGTGCGGCCTTTGAAATCCAACTCATGTCTCCGTGTATCATTCCTGGGATGGGGGGGTGCGTCGGCAAGCTTATATATATTAACAGCCTCTCTACAGTCCACCAAACAGCTTATACATAAAGATGTCTCCATAACCACTTCCATGTGAACTTTCCTCATCTGAGCTTCCCCAGACTGCCTAGGACAATGGTTCCTTATAGCTCAGCCTTCATCCCAGCAGTCCCCAATAAACAGGCAAGGTGCCCTGCTCAAGCAGGCACTGGCAGCCGAATCCATATCAGAGCCTCCACACCACAGGTTACTAATCTTACACCATTTGCACTTGTGACATTGCAGTCTTCTGCAAGGAAGGATACATAAATTTAAATGCATAAAGGACCAGGAAGCCTTCAGCACCCCTAATAAAGCACTGAAATTCAAGAGCAAGCATTCAAATGCAAGCATTCAAATGCTCTAGCATTTGACATTAACACATACTTGACATGCAGCTGCCAAAAGCAATCCTGATGACAAGGCTTTAAAAACTCTCCTTCGGGCCAATCTCATGCTCTGCACATGCACACCATTGTGAGTACATTGTGCCACACAGAGCGGGTTTGGGATTGTGACCAATCACTCCAAAACCTCCATACTGTCTGAAACCACTGAATAATGGAAATGTTATTTCTCCTTATTTTCTGAGCTACCAATTCAAAATAAAATGATTAAAATGCTCCTAATAAGTCAATTCTAGATAGCAAACTAACAATTGAGGACTAGAATAAAATATCCATGCAGCATACTGCACGCGTATGACATCTGAGAATAATCCATGAAAGACAGCTCAATTGGTGCCTTGCAATGGTGCATTCCAGTGCATATAGTCAAATAGGTTTCATTACTAAGTGGCAAAAAAAATTCTACCAGTCTACATGGGAAGAGTTGGGCAAAAAAATATAACAAAATAAAGCCAAGCCCTTCATCATTGCAGCTGGTTTAATACAGGAAGTTTAGAGAAAACAAATGTTCAGAAGCACAATCAGGAGTTGCTTCTGTAGCTTTGCTCTTTCGTGTGGCATACAAGGGCATAGCTACCATAGGGACAGCCAGGACATTTGTCCCAGGACCCATCGTGGCTGGGGGCCCATCGACCAACCCTATGGTAGCTAAGCCACCCAGCCGCCTGTCCCGACTCTGAAGTTTTTTTCCCCCCCAAAGTTGCAGCTCCACCTGGGGCCCCTCCCCTCCCCCTCTGGCGCACACCCCCTCCCTCCCTCCCCCTCCTCCCCCATCGTCGGGCCCATGCCACCAGTGGGCTGAATTTCAAGCCTCTTAGCCCCACCTCCTGACACCAATGTCACAACGCACATTCTCTGCCTGCCACGGCCACACAGGAATTGCACCGGAAGTGGCAGGCTCAGGAAGAAGGCTAGCACGGTAGATTTGACGAGTGGCAGCCTGAGTGGAGCGGAGCACCTGGATGCAACTGGGAGGCAGAGGCTAGAAAGAGCTTTTTCTAGGACCGGGACGGGTGAGTCTGACTCAACAGCAAAGGGATATTCACTAGGCGCTGCGCCGCCGGGAGGGGACGGAGGAGAGCTGCCCTGGCCCAATTTAGTGAGATCCCACATGTGAGACTGGGATCCTCTACACTAGAAGACCCAATAAGGTCTTCTGCCTCCCCTCCCTGGCTCCGGTCCCATCCCTCATTTGCCTCTGCCTTGATCTGGGAGATAAAGGTGTTTGTTTACAAACAGCTCCTCCCCATGTGTTGATCAGAAGGTTATTACCTTGTAAAGAAGGTTCTTCAAGATGGCTCTGAACATTCTCACAACTGGGTTCTGCATTCTCACCCTATTCAAATAATAGACTACATTAGCGCTGATGCAACAGCACTATTTTCCGACCTGCAGCCATGTTCTGCCATTACAGAAATTTTCGCATGCAGCCGGCGACATTCCGCTATTTCGCTATTTTCTGCCGCTGCCATGAAAATCAGCACCTGGCCTGCAGAGCATGAAATATACCACATATTCCACAATAATTCATCGCGTTCAAGTTCAGGGGATGGTATTAAATGGCAATTCCAGCATTTGCTTTTCCTACAACTGCTGCTTTTCCCACTGTGCTTTTCTTGCTGCCCCCCTTGCATATGTCAGAAATAAAATAAAAAAATGGGGTCCAAAAATCATTAATTCTGGAATGTCCCACCTGTCAATTTATTTGGTGTTTGCCTTCCAATTTTATATGAATTCCGGAACTGCCGGAGTTACCGCAGTCAGAGTGCAGCTCTTAGCTCTATGATTGGTTAAGGATCACGTCATGTGCATCCCTGTTTTGAATGAACTTGCCCAACTTGCCCCTTTAAATAGCGCCTTGTGGCCTGTTCCCTTCCATTTGCCATCACTGGAGACCCAGTCCCTGGAGCAAAACCAACCTCGCGTTTTTCACTTTCCAATTCATTCCCATCCAGAGCCTGTAGCACGATGGACACAGAGGAAAGAGAGAGAACTTGTTTTTAATTGAGTGAGTCACTGAAGCAGGTAATATTGCTGCTGCAGGATGGGGACTTTTTTTTTTACTTAACTAATTGTTCCGGTAGTCTCTGGTGCCTAGGCAGGCAGGTCAGCCAGCGGGCGGCCAGCGGGCGACCATTCGGCCATTATAGACAGAGAGAGGGGTTCTGTTGTGTGTCCTGTGTGTGTCTGTGTGGGTGAGGAGGGGACAGAATGGCAACGGGCTGGTAAATCTTTAATTTATTAGGCCACGTGATGAGTGCTGTGTGTTTCTGATGGGATGGCATATGCAGCAGCAGCAGCCAGGCAAATTCCAGTATATGGTACACAGCACAGCAGCAGCAGCATGCGTATGTAGCCCACGCTGTTTCTGCTGGGGGGGAATCTACCCTGCCAATTTCAAATGCAGCTGCTGGAAAAATTCCAGGATGTGCCATCTGTTAACACGGCAGCACAGCAACGCACACGGATGATAACCCCCTACCCCTTCCTTGCAAATTCCAGGATGGTGCGCACAGCAGCAGCAGCACGAGCAGGGTCATCCCTGCCACTAGGCTACCACAGCATGGTTCCTACCCCGCTGACTGCCCCAAGTGTTCTCTTGTTTGTGTTGTGTGTCACTTTGTCAAATAACATCAATTTATATGTATTTGAAGGATTTTTTAAAACTGTTTTTAATTTTTAAAACTCTGTGCACACATTTCAGATGCAGACATGAAATTGAAAGAAATGATTGTAAATGTGGAAAAATCTTAACCCACCTCTTCGCGAAGCCTGTCATTGAGGCCTGGACGGGAAGACCAACATTCCAAGGACAGGCGGTGGTGGTGGTGGTGGTTATTTACATAAGCCCCACCACATAAAGCATTTTGTGGTTTTTCCTTGCTCTGGAGATCAAATCATAATGTTGTTTGTACCAGAGAAATAAAACATGTAAATTTGCTGTAGCCTGTCTCTCTCCAACATTTAATTATCATGACTAAAAATAAAGAGGTGATGTCGGCGAGGTTCTGTAACTGTGGGAGTGGGATCAATAATCAGTCATCATCAGTCAATCTTTCTAGGTAGTAGCACTGCAGTGTAGCAGCGCAGCAGCAGCACTCAATCTTAAGCAGCTACATAACCCTCCCTGAGTGAGAGACACACAGACAGAACACTGAGCAAGATGAAATTTGGGTGGCCTGGGTTGTTTAAGGGCCCGGGCGGGAAGGGGTGGGACCACGGGTGGGACCACCACATGATCGTCTCAAGCACTGTATAAAAAGCACTGACTCTCCCCCCTCAGAATGACAGTTCCTTCCAACCCTTTCTAGGAATATAAGAAAAAATTCCATGCGGGGCTGGAAGGGTGGATGGTGTGAGAATGTTCGGACCCATCTCAAAGAATCTTGTTTACAAGGTAGCAACCTTCTCTTCTTCGAGTGGCTCCTCACACGCTATTTTTACATGGCTCTGCCAGGTGAGGAATCCGTGAGTGCACCAGTGCATGGACAGGGTATGCACACGGCTGCACACGCATCCCCACTCACCCCCCCACTCATCCACACCCACGGAGTAGCCGCCGTTTCCCCCGGTTGCTCCGTGCGTGCGGACGAGTGGGGGTGTGAGTGGGGATGCATGTTAGGGGGGCGTGCACGCTCCCCCACTCACCATGGGCACGTGCATTGCATCGTTCACACGGGACTCCCCCACCCATGAACACACATAAATCTGCGTGTTCATGGGTGGGAGAGGCCTGTGTAAAAAGGGCCACATTCTCACAGCTGTCCTACTTATACTATCTTAGGTAGGAATTTAGGATGTAAAGCAAGATCTATTCTATCTTGGAAAATAAATCTGCAAATATGGTTTTGAGGAGGGGCTTTTATTTTCCGGTTTTTATTACAAAGTGCCCAGCGTGGCTAGGACTGGACAGTGTTCCTTGTCGTGGGTTTAAAAAGCTTCACCTGAGCAGCATTGGGGGTGTGGGGATGAATGAAGCAGAACTGGGCTGTGATCAACCCATTGTTTATTCCAAAGTAAGGGGGGAGGGGGACAGGGGAGTCTATGATGATGGGCGGGGGGGGGGAGTCAATTTCTTGCCCCTGGGCCCATTCCAACCTACCTATGCCCCTGGTTGCATAAGGAGAGCTGGCGAGACAAAGAAGGGTGTGTGCATGTGTGGCTTGGTTAAATAGAAAACACAAAGATGTAAGGGACAGTTTGGTTTTCATTTGGATAGCTACCTGGCAATGAGGGCATGAGAAAAATGATTATCCCTGTTGGCATTCATAAGAGCCTACGCACACGAAATGATGGGGATAGAGACAGTAGTCAGACCAAATATAAGGGCAAGAGGGAGCTGTTTTTAAGGGCACAAAGGAAATAGTTGTCACTGCTCCTCAGATCCACAGGATCATGTCACAGTGACTTGACCCATCAGCTGCCTTTTTCAGAATTGTAACACCAAATCTAGTTACAAAGTCCCCTCCTGCTGTTGGTTCCACTAGGTCCAGCCATCGACTGCAGGTGGCTAAAAATTCTGTTCCCTTCCCCATCTTGACGAAGGTAGATGTGATCACCACAATACATTCCCAGTTGCTTTCCCCTGTTGAAAGAGAGGAACTACCCACTGTCAGGGGAACTACCCAGATGGCAGGGAAGTGTGGAAGAGTGGTTTTTCCTCTAGAGCTAAGCAAAAAATATTTCAAAACCAAAGGAAAAGAGAGGGACCAAAAGTTCATTCTTCTGCCCTAGCCCCCAAAGTCTTAAATAGGCTCGAGCTACAAAGCGCCAAAGCTGTCACAGGGAGAAGACCTATCAAACCAGCACTAACATAAAAATCTTACCATTCAGACGGTGTCAGTCTCCAGACATCTTTTGGTGCCACCAGACACATTACTGAGAAAAAGATCTCACTAGCAATGCAGCATTATTTTTAATTGTTCCAAAAAGCCAGCTGTCAAGTCATTTACACTCTGCCAAATGAGTTTATAGGTGTGTGGGAGGACACACAAAGAGTTTAATATGTTACTTAGAAGAGAAGGACCGACTGTAGTGGAAAACTAGGTGGAAACACCACTGAATTGATAAGTTCAGCAAAGGAAAGAAAATCTTCCAGCATGCTCGAATTAAGGGCATACTATGCAAACTGGTTGATGTTGAAGACCGATTCTTACCAGAGATGTCATAGAGAAGCTTTTGAGATGCCAGGCCAGCTCACCCATTGGACAAGGTGTACACCTTCTCCAGGGTAGCAGCCTTCAGGAGGTGGAGCCAAGGGGTCCATATGACTCCCAGAGGTTCTCAGGGTATGGAGGATTTCTGGAACCCTGGGATACACTGAAAGTTTTGAGCATTCCTTAGTGCTGTATCTAGAAGGATGAGCCAGAGACAAAACCCAGGACTCCAGCTCCCCAAACAACTGATTGGTGGAGAAGCAATAGTGCCCTGCTTGTACTTCAAGCCCTGAGATGCTGGAAAGGTACAGCAAAGGTTTGCTGCAGAGGATGGAAAAATACCTAGGACCAGCTCTGTTAAGATGGATCTCTCTCAAAGAATAAACATCTATTTCTGTAGCCTGAGGGGATGTTGCTTGACCAGAGGAAAAAATCATCATGAGGTTTAATCTCACTTCCATGGATTGCTGTTCCTCTCTCCATGGGGCTCGTCCACCTCTTGTTGTTTTTTTAGCAAGGCCATATTGCCCTCCTTTACAAGGGAATGAAATGGAAGTTTATAATTCATTTAAAAAACAAGACTCCCTCCCTCCTAAAAATCTTCCTCTTCCATCAAGTTTTTTCTAGCTCCTCATCCCCACAGATTGCTCATTGATGCTTCTCCTTATGCTGTCTTATTCTTCAGAATTCCCTACCTCCACTTGTAACTAAGCTAAGCACCATACATCTGGAACTTCTCGGGTTCTTGAATGTATCCCTATCTCTCCCCATCTCCACTTCCCTTGTTCCCCCCTCCCTTGCCCATATTAGATTGTAAGCTCGTTAGAGCAAGAACCTACCTCTAATAACAATTGTTCAACCAGTCATATAGCTGACACTCTATAAATAATACAAATAATAATGGGTAGCTCCGAAGGTTAACTACTCAGGCCCATTGGCAGTAACTACGCTACAGCCTTTTAGCAAACAACTGACTAACAAACTGGAAAAGTGGCAATTTCATAATGGGTGGTAGGGGTGGGACTTTGGGGGAAATGTTGGTTCTCGGTTTTTATCGGTTTCGGTTCTCTGTCTACCGCTATCGGTTCCCAGTTCTCTTTTTAACATTGTAGTTTCCCCCATTGACGTCAATGAGGAAAACCGCAATGCTAAAAATCAAACTTTAAAAAATGCAAAAGAGCCAATACCGCTGATACCAAGAAAGAACTAAAATATTGGATTAATCCAATATAGCCATTTCAGTTCTCAGCAATACCGAAAATCCCATCCCTAAAGACAGGGTTTAATAAATCTAGTAGTTGCTCCCAAAACTCCATGGTAAATCTTGCTGCTGGGGTTCTGAAAGTTTAGGACTCAAAGCTGGCTTATGCGAGTGTATTTTATATACGTACACAAGATTGGTTTTCTTTCTAAAAACATTGGTTTATTTAGTTCACACAACGAGAAACCTATAACAGTTTAAATGTGGGAGGGTTATTGTGCACTATCCTGGTTTTGAGGGAAGGATGTGGCTGTGCTGGGGAGAAGGGGTTCTGAGAAATGTAGGGCTGGTTTAGAGGAGCATGGAATGTTGCAGCAGGGATGACTGGTTTCATTTAGTGGTGCTAGAGGCAGGGTGGCCAGAGCGAGCATACCTTCCCTCCCTTGAGTGGAGCATTGCGACACTGCTGATTCATATATTCAATCTTTTAAAAATCCTATCTATTCCCATATAAAATGTATACAAAATAGCATCCCTTAACAAAAGCCACACTGCATTCAATAAGAGAGTCACAAACTTCCTACTGAGAAAGAGAAGGTGGATTTACAATTTTAAAACTGGTTCTTCAAAAAAATAAATCACACCATCTCTTGGCCTGAGTAAAATCTTAGCACTAACCCAAGCATCTGATTTTTGTAGTATTCGAGAGTTGCTATTTTTCATAACAATAAACATTTCTTAAACAATCTCTCCCATATATCAGGGCCATCCCTGCTATTTTCTCCTCAATACCCCCAAAATATCAAAAACACAAAACAACCACCCTGCGTGTCATCTTTACTTCTGGAAATAGCACAATCTTAGGGAATGCACTAGATGCTTCGCTGGCTAAATTCCTAGTAGCAAGCAGCCCTTCACCCTGCAACTCTGGTAGCAGGATTGTGAAATAGTGGCTGATAGATCAGGGGTTCAAATACGGATCTTGTGGTGAACTAAGGGTATGACTTCTTTCATATTTAAGTTTTCTTGTTAGAAAAATATTGATATAGGGCAGAGGGGGCCAGATGGTGGCTTCAGAGCTGTATGCAGCTTCCGGGCATGTGTACTGTGCCTCTTGCCAGATGTGGCTGCCTGAGGGCATGTCCATGTGGCTCCCTGGGGAGCAAGAGAAGCCAAGCCACCATTTCCACTGCTGCTATTGGCAGAACTCCCCGGGGGCCATAGAAGCAGAGGTAGTGTGCCCTGAGCCACTACTGCCATTGCCCAACCTACCAGACCACCTGAGAGCCAGAGCTTTGATGCAAGGTGGGCGGGTTGGGAGAAACCATGCTGCCATTTCCTATGGGACTGGGGAAAGCCAAGATCAGTGTAAAATCCTTTGTGGCTCTTGGCAATATGAACATTTTGGTATGAGGTTCTTGGGAACTCTGTCCACCCCTGATATAGGGATTCTTTCCTATGTAGCAAATTCTCAAGTATGTGGCAGCCCAGAGGGGGGCAAAGGGGTCTTATCTTTTTTCTTTAAAAAAAAAAAAAAAAAAAAAGAGTTGAAGCAATCACACACACACACACACACACACACACACACACACACACACACACACGCTTCTTTGAAAGAGACTTGAACCCTTGATCTTCCAATATCTACTTCACAGCTCTACCATCGGAGTTAAACTAGCAAGAGTGAGCTCCCAGTTTCTAATTCAGTCACAGAGGAGAGCTTTGCATATTGCTCATTACACCTTTAGTGGGCACTTCACGCATCTCAGCAGTTATGTTTTGGGGCAACGTCACCAAGAGATCAGAGTTCTAGTCACCACCGTATGTCCCTTCCCCTTTCTGGCAGGTTCATTTATAAATAAATGACACAGACGATATTTCTTTTCTAAACCAAAACAGACAACTCTTCAGTTACTCATTCTGGGATAGGCATCAATGTGGATATTCAGTGCTATCTGAATATGTGCATAATACTTGTGCATCTAAAATTCACTATTCATTTCAATTCTACTCATTTTTCCACAGAGGAAACAATGCCATTTTCAAAGCACTAACAGGAAAACTGAAATTAATTGCTGACTAATAGAACTGTCTCTCAAGCAAGTACTTCTCAAACTGGGGAGTGGGGGGCTACAAGAGGAGCAGGCCCCTTGAAGGCCATAGAAGGTAGCAGGGAAGGGAGGCAGCACAAGAAGAAACACAGCTGTCAAAACTAGCTTTTTTTCAATTATTTATTTATTTGTTTAACTATTTTATACCCCACCCCTCCTGCAAAAGCAGCTTGGGGTGGTTAACAATAAAAACACAAATAAAATAACAATAGTATAAATAAAATATAAATAAATATAACCACATCTTAAAACATTTTACAAACCACCAGGGGGATGTCAAAAATATACAAAGGTATATTCAAACACCACCGCCCTAACTCTCAAACCCCCAACCCTCATCTGTCTCCCTTGACAAAAGCCTGATGGAACAGCCAGGTTTTCCATTGACGTCAGACGGAGGGAGAGGTTCAGGGCCATGTGGGCCTCCGCTGGGTGGAGGGAGTTTCACAGCCTTGGTGCAGCCACCGAAAATGCCCTCTCCATAGTCGTTCCATGAGATACCTGGGGGACTTCGAGAAAGGTGCTCCCGGCCAACATCTGGGGTTGATACAGAGCCCGGGGAGCAAGGTGGTCCTGCAGGTAGGTGGGGCCTAGGCTCTATAGGACTTTATAAGGACCAACACCTTGAATTGGGCCTGGAATAGTATAGGCAGCCAGTGCAGAGTATTGTGCTCCCACCGGTCTGGCCCCATAAGGAGACAGGCCATTCATTCTCCACCAGCTGCAGTCTCCAAATCGTCACCACATAGACAGCATTACAATAGTCCAGTCTTGAGGTGATGAAGGCATGGATGATAGTAACCAGGTCGATGTCCGAGATGTACAGTCGAAGCCACTGCACTAGATGTAACTGACGGAATGCACTCCTCACCACAGCCTCCACCTGGGCATCCAGGCAGATATGGGAATCGAGGCGCACTCCCAGACTACGAACCTGGGAAACCAGTGGGGGGGGGGCGAACCCCATCAATGATGGGGGACATCAACCCCACCGCCTTCCCCACTAGCATCACATCCATCTTGTCAGGATTCAGCTTCAGTCACCTTGCTCTCATCCAGTGTCCCAAAGCCTCCAGACACCAAGTAAGCACCGAGACTGCCAGGTCTGGGTTGGTTGAAAAGGAGAGGTAGAGTTGGGTGTCATCAGTATATTCATGACATCAAACAGCAAACCGTCTCACGGCCTCACCCAGTGGCTGCATATATGCATTGAGCAGGAGAGGGGACAGAATGGAACCTTGTGGGACTCCACACGAGAGGTCCTGAGACGATGACGAACAATTCCTGAGCACCACTCACTGAGTTCACCCAGCCAGGAAAGAGCGGAACTATTCAAGAACAATCCTGCCCACACCGACTCAGTCCCACAAGCGTCTCGTGGTCAACAGTATCAAAGTCAGCCAACAGATCTAACCGAATCAGCAGGGTCGAGTGACCCTGGTCCAATTCACAGCAGAGGTCATCGACCAAAGGCACAAGTGCTGTCTCAGTGCCATAACCCTGATGAAAGCCGGACTGTGAGGGATCCAGAAAACGGATGCAGTCAAGATGCTTCTGAAGCTGCTGAGCCACTACCCGTTCAATAACCTTCCCTGAAAAGGGAAGGTTGGAGTCTGGCTAATAGCTGGTGAAGGAGTCAATGTCAAGTGATGTTTTTTTTAGTAGAGACTGCACCTCTGCCTCTTTGAGGCAGTTCAGCACTCTACCCTCCCGAAGGGAGGCATTGACCACTCCTGCTAGTAACAGCCCCCGCGTCTCCCGGCTGGCCTTATCCATTCAGGATGGACACAGGTCAAGTGCGCATGAGGTGGCTCTAACAGCTTCATGAACCTGCTCTGCATCAGTGGGTGACGCCCAATAAAACTGATCCCATGAAACCGGACAAGGCGGGGCTTCCATAACCTCTGGTTCTCCTATTGTAATAAGTGTGTCATCTAAGTTGTGGTGAATATGAGCAATTTTATCCACAAAGTAATCAACAAACATGTCACAGTGGACATTGAAAGATTCTAGTTCCAGGCAGAGGGAGGCTGGACCAACCAGCCTCCTCACCACCCGGAGAAGCTCCACTGGACGAGACTTCACAGATGCTATGAGGGTAGAAAAGAACTCCTTCTTTGCTGCCTGCACAGCCATGGAATAGGCTTTTAAATTGGTTCTATGTTGCAATCTGTCGGCTTCAGCATGGGAACTGTGCCACTGTCACTCTACCCGCCGCCCTTCTCACTTCAGCTGCTGCAGATCCTCAGTAAACCAAGGAGGCCTGCGGTTCTGATGCTTAGGGAGCAGTCCAGTTGATGGCCTCAGTCAGCAAGATGTTCCAGAAAGCAACAAGGTCATCAAGTGATTGATCATCAAGATCAGAGGGTAACTCTCCTAAAGCATTCCGGAACCTTTCCAGTTCCATCAGTCTCCAGGGGCAAACCAACCAAACTGGTTCCGCACCTTTCCGGGGGCAGACATGCACCAGAAGACAGGCCCATAGGTGGTAATGATCCATCCATGACAAGGGCACTGCTGACACCTCCCTCACTAATGGATCCCCCACATCAAGACCTTCTTTGCTGCCTGCACAGTCACAGCATAGACTGGCAAACTAGCTCTATGTTGCAATCTGTTGGCTTCAGTATGCAAATGGCGCCACCATCACTCTAACCGCCACCCATCTCGCTTCAGCCTCCGCAGATCCTCAATAAACCAAGGAGGCCTGCGGGAGTGGATATCTAGGAGTCATCTGGCTGATGGCCTCAGTCAGCAAGATGTTCCATAAACAAACAACGTGATTGAGAAAACGGTCGTTAAGATCAGAGGATAACTCTCCTAGAGCATTCCGGAACCTCTCCGGTTCCATCAGTCTCAGGGGGCAGAAATGTGCCAGGAGACAGGGCCATAGGAGATAACGATCCATCCATGACAAGGGCACTGGTGACACCTTCCCCACTAATGGATCCCCCGTCTCAAGGTCGGTGCAGAAAATCAGGTCCAGGGTATGTCCCCCATCATGCATCGGGCTGAAGACTCCTTAAGACAATTGTTGCCATGGTGGTCATAAACTCACGCTCCGCCCCTCCAAGACAGGCATTCACGTGACTATTGAAGTCCCCCAAGACCCACGTCTTTGGGGACTGCAATACCACCTCTGACACCAGCTCCGCTAGAGCATGCAGGAATGCTGCCATACAGGCAGGTGCACAGTATACTAGCAGCACTCCTAATCTGTCTCCTGCTAAGTCAATCACAAGATGGAGACCCTCAATACCCGACATAAGCTGCACCTGATACCTCCTAACATATCATGAATTCTAAAAATAATGACTACACCCCACCCCCCTGTCCCTCTGACTATGGTTGATGCTGCACGAAGTACCCAGCTGGAACAAGGTTGGCCAAGATAGGTCCCGACTCAATGTCCAGTCAGGTCTCCATGATGCACACGAGGTTAGCTGCATGGTCCAGGATCAATTCCTGGACAGTTGTTGATTTATTAACAACCGACGTCCTTTTCAACAGCATCAGATTCAGGCTAGGGGCTCCCTGATCATTTATTTATTTATTTAATTCCATTTATATGCAGCCCCCTATGCCTACGGAATCTCGGGGTGACTTCCAACATAAAATAAAAAATTTATCACAATATATTAATAATATAAAAATCTATACAAATATTTAAAACAATTTTTAAAATCCCCAATACAAAAATTTAGCCCACCCTCCCCTCCCCGCCTCCGAAGGCCTGGGAGAACAGCCATGTCTTGCAGGCCTGACGGAAGGCCAGCAGACTTGCGGCCAGCTGTGCTTCCTCTGGGAGGGAGTTCCACAGCCGGGGTCCAGCCACCGAGAACGCCCTCTCCATTGTAGCCCCCCGCTTTACGCGGGGGACCTCCAAGAAGTCGCCCCTGGTGGACTGGAGAGTCCGTCTTGAGTCACGGAGGGTGAGGTGCTCCCTGAGGTATCCAGGTCCAAGACTGTACAGGGCCTTATAGATCAAAGTCAACACCTTGAACCTGGCTCTGCACATTACAGGAAGCCAGTGCAGTACACGGAGCACTGGTGTTATGTGCTCTTGTTGGCCCATCCCTGTTAGGAGATGGGCAACCACATTCTGCACTAGCTGCAATCTCCGGGCCAGTATCAAGAGAAGTGCCACGTAGAGTGCGTTACAGTAGTCCAGCCTCAAGGTGATGAAGGCATGGATCAAAGTGGCCAGGTCGGGTCTGGAGATATACGGGCACAGCCTCCGCACCAGATACAGCTGGCGGAAAGCTGCCTTCTCCACCACATCCACCTGCTGATCTAGACAGAGACCCGTGTCCAATAATACCCCCAGACTCCGAACCTGCTGAGCCATGGAGGGGCGCACCCCCTCCACAAGAGGGGGCACCACCTCCCACACTCGGCCCACCACCATCAACTCCATCTTATCGGGATTGAGCTTCAGTCTGCTCTGCCATAGCCAACTCGCCATGGCCTCCAAACACTGAGATAGCACGGAGACAGCAGGGCCTGAGTCAGTTGAAAAAGAGAGGTAAAGCGGGGTATCATCAGTGTATTGGTGGCAACACACACCAAACCCTCTCACGATCTCCCCCAAGGGCTGCATATTTACATTAAATAATTTATTTTTATTTATTTATTTCATCAATTTATATCCCGCCACTCCTGAAAACAGCTCGGAGGAGGAGCCAAGGAGACAAGATTGAACCTTATGGAATGCCACAGTCCAGGGCCCAGGGGATAGATGTTTCTACTCCCAAGACAACCCGCTGGGTCCTCCCCGACAGGAATGACTGGAACCCACCAAGGGTGGTCCCATCCAAACCCCCCAGGTCACGCAACCGTCTCAACAGCAGCCCATGGTCCACTGTATCAAACGCGGCCGAGAGATCTAGCAGGACCAGTAATGTTGAACGTCCTGCATCCATCTTCCGGCGTAGATCATCTACCAAGGCCACCAACACCGTCTCCGTACCATGGCCGGGCCAAAACCCTGATTGAAAGGGGTTGAGAAAACCGATGCTGTCCAGGTGAGCCTGGAGCTGCAGGGCCACTGCCTGTTCAATAACCTTCCCTAAAAAGAGAAGGTTAGAGACGGGTCGGTAACTGGCAAGTACGTCCACATCCAAAGATGGCTTCTTCAACAGGGGGCGCACCACCGCCTCCTTGAGACCGGAGGGAAAACTCCCCTGCCGAAGGGACGCGTTGATAATCCCCAACAGCACCAACTCCAGTATCTCCCTGGAGGCTTTCTCCAACCAGGACGGGCAAGGATCTAATTCACAACTAGTGGCCCTCACTGACCCCAGGATCTCCACAACATCGGCTGGCGTCACTTCCTGAAACTCATCCCAGAAAGATGGACCAGACAGCGCCTCCATCACCTCACGCTCTATTCCTACTGTCTCTAATCCAGTGTTGATGTTGCTCTGGATCTGAGTGATCTTGTCTGCAAAGTAGATGGCAAACTCCGCACAGCGGGCCTGGGAAATGTCCCCATCCAGGCGGAGGGAAGCCGGACTGACCAGCCCCCACACCACCCGGAACAGCTCCGCTGGACGCAACTTTGCAGATGCTATGAGGGTGGCAAAGAATTCTTTCTTTGCCACCGTCACAGCCTCAACGTAGGACCGCAAATGGGCCCTGCGGCGAAGTCAGTCAGATTCAGAGCGAGTCCAACACCAGGGTCGCTCTAGTCACCTGCCTTCCTACTTCATACCTCGCAGCCCCTCAGTAAACCAAGGGGCCCTACAATGTCGAGACAGGGGCAAGGGATGTCTCAGAGCCACCCTGTCAATGCCCCGCCCCCCACCCAAGCAAGATGTTCCAACCCTGGACGAGTTCATCCATCATGAAACACGTTATCAACTGCCTGGGGCACACTAAGTACCTGTCCCATCTCACAGACTGAGTACGCCCTCCATGGGGACCATAATTCCCCCATCCCATCACAACCTCATTGACTGCAGCTTCCACCCCACACACCCCAAGCCAACCTCCTCCCAGAATCTTTCCCCTCTCAGCTGCAAGCGATTTCCAAAGTAGTGGGAGAGAAAGGGAGAAAGGGAGAGATGGGAGCAAGGAAGTAAGGTGTGTGAGACAAGGGGGCCTCAAGTACCACAGAGAAGAGGAACGCAGTCCAAGTACTTTGAGAACAGCTGTTCTAATATCCTCCCATTTCCACACACTCCTAAGACAGCCAGTGGCATGCCATCGTTATTGACAGCTAAGTCTCTCAAATTAAATCCAAGTTAAAGAAAGCAATAATGTTAAAAATCAGGACTCTGTTACTGCATGACCATAGTTAATACGTACTGCCCAAAGGTTATTACCTAACAATCTACACACTCCAATAGATTTGGACGGTAGTGAATTAACTGTTACACTGATAGTCCATACTTTTTCTTCTTATCTTAGACTGGGAGGAGGATACGGTTTGTTTTTATTTTGTGAACAGCTGTTGCAAATTTATGATGCAAGGGACACTATTAAAATAGATTTTGTTGTTGAGATTCTTATGGTATTGGACAGTGTTTGACTCCACAGTTAATTCCCTAGTAGGCCATGCCTGAAAAACTTACACGCAATGTTAATCATATGCTGCTTAAAAATGACTTATTGCTGACTTCTAGCATGACAGAATGAAAATATGCTCTGGGGAGAGGAACAGAACATACACGTCCACATTATCCATTATTCCAAAGTTAGAATGCACTGAAAGAGCTAAATCAGCAATCAACATACCATAGTGTCAGCGGAGGCAGAAAGTTCCTATTTTTCAGCACTACTATTATACGGTTGGGTCCTTTCTTAGCCTGCAAAGTTCTGCACATATCTGTACTGTATTGCAGCAGAGTGCAAAGTCTCCAATTCCAATGGCATAGACACAAGTCAGGCATTAAGTGTCCTCTCCAATCAAGAATCTGAAAATTAATAGCTGTTGTAAAAAGAAAGCAGCTGTGAATGGGACAGACATTCTTATAGAGAGCATGGAAGGTTTAAATGTTTTAGAGATAATCCCTTTACCTACCCCCAGCTACTGGTGAAAGAAAGATACTGCTTGTCATACCTCACTAGCAGAGATCAAAAACAGCATGTTTTAATTTGCAGATGTTATTTGCATGTTTGATTGGCCATCTAAATAGCATCCACATCCAAAACAGGTAGATTGTTCATTTCCAAGATTCAGTTGTACAGCACTATTGCCATTCTGGGTCTGGGGCTCTACGTATGGGACACCACCACATAGAACAGAGTTGACCAAGAGGTAAATCAGAACTAGTTGCCAGTAGTTTATGGTGTGGAGAGGTAGACTAACCTCTCAGAGATCATCTCAGGGAGTTTCTCCGAGGAGAAGATGGGCTAAGAACGCTCCTTCAGTGTGGCAGGGAAGGCTGTATCTAAAAGTCCCCTTCGCCGCGGTAATCCTGGCGACGGGGTAATTGCCGCGCCCCCGTCGGAGATACGGGGAAAGCACTCTGCAGCGCACAGAGCGCTGTTAGCAGCAGGGCTGGTTGCCTGGGCAACCCGATCGGCGCGTGCGTGAGAGGAGCCACGCCTACGTGAAGAGCGGTACCCGCCCTTTGTAGGGAGGGCGGGGCCGCGAGGAACAGCCTCAGTCGGCGTGAGGGCGCATAGGAGTCAGCCCCACCCACCTCACCCTTCGTACTGTGGTTTTACTGGTTGCTATTACGGAGCCGAAGGGGAATTTTGGCAACTAGCCTAATTTAAGGGTTGCTCGTTTCACCCCTTTAACAGTGCGAATTAGGTTAAATAGGTTGTTTGGCAAAAGGTAATTTGGAAACAGACAATGATAAAACTACCAATCATGTTTCAGTTATAGACAAAATAAAGGAATTAATGATATATTTGGAGAGTAAATTTGGCAATAGCAACATTTGAGTTGGATAAGAAAAGGGATTGATTGTCGCACTTTGCGGGGGTCCAGTATGCTATAGTAGGATAAATAGGTAAGAATAGGATAAGATGAGTCATCTCCTTAAGAGATGGGGAGGCGACACCCTGTGCGAAGGGAGAGCAGTACTCACAGGGGCCATCACCCTGGGAGGTGTACCAGGTGAGGCCAGTAAGTACACGAACGGTCTGCTGGCTTTGCGGGTACTCACCTCCTTACTCAAGCCCACCATTGGGCCTGTTCCCCTTCGCCCAGAGCCAGAGAGCTGTCGAAGGGGAAAGTTGATTTGTTAGTACTGACTTGGGAAGGTACATCCCTGTCAGTACACATTAATAAGAATTAAGTAGCTAGCATACTGGACCCATATTGCTTGTGCAATCACCCACTGGCCTAAGAGAATCTGGTGAAATAAAGTGCGGCCAAGTTTTAAACCAAATACTGCCTCTGTGTCTCATTGGGGGTGCGCTGGCAAAGGGGAGTGCTTGTCTCCACTCTTGATATCAGTTGCTGAGGTGCCCTAGAGCTGGGACTCAGCAGGAGGGGTCCCAGTCTGGAGACTGAGAGCCTGTAGGAGAAGTCATTCATCTTACGTCTGTTGTACACCCCTGACCTAAAAGGAAGTACTTAACATCCTATAAGACCAACTCTCTTATTTGCTCTCTTTACTGCACCAACTGCACTCCAGGAGTAAGAGGGAGAAGGTGATCAGATTGGATGAGGAAAATCTACATGCACAAATACTACACAGATGATGCCTGGGTAGAATTGCCACCTATGTATATTTTTCCAGGCCACTTATGAAAAATACATGTTGCAGGGCCTGCATTGGTGCCATAGACATTCGGTTGCGATACCAGAGGTTTTCCAGATCCATTGAAAACAGCGAACTCGCGTATGGAGAGAGATGCGGATTTATGCAAGAGTGCACTGTTCTCAATGGTGCTGGCAAACCCACCCACCCCAGTGAGAATTTCTTTCTCCTCAACTTCACAAGTCCGCAAGAAAAGCATCTTGTGTAAAAATTCCCTTACGTTAGGCAACCTCATTCAGCTGATACATTCACACATAGAAGACTCTGGGTGAGAAAGACCATGGTCTATTGCCATCTGACCATGGGAAGTGTTAGAACTCTCAAGACTTTCCAAGATAGTAGTCAAGCCTGAGGGCTCAATAGCTGCCAGTCCAACTGAGATCACTAGAGCTGCTGAATTTTCAAGCAGTAAACCAGGCATCCTACCTGTATTTAGGGCAGGTTGGTGCTGATCATGCCTTTGTATTGCCTAAAAACTAAAGCCAAAACATGTTCCCTAAAAATTTGGCAAATCTGTTAAATATACCTATCCAAATGGAAAATGGTGGTTTGGGCAATAACCAATACCCACCAGGAATGCATCTTGGTTATTCTGAGTTGGTTTTTTCGGTTCTGTCTTTTCAGAATTTTGTCTGTCATTTTGACAATATTAACACTAGAGCTGAAACTCTGTCTTCGGAAAGCTTCAGAATTCACCAAAGATTCCAATATTTGGTTCCGAAAGTTTGAAGTCTGAAGTTCCGAGGACCAAGGTCGTTCCTCGGAAAACTTCGGAAGCCACTGTGCACATGGCTGTAAAGTTGAGCTTCTTCTGGAAATGAAACTTAGTGCCATGTTTGGTAGGAGAGGGGCATGAGAGTGGACAGTTGAGTGATGATAAGCCAGATAGCAAGTTGTGATTGGATGGCCAAGCCAGATGGCAAGTTTTGATTGGCTAGCAGGGTAAAATAAAAGTGCCTGCAGTCATTTTCCATTCTCGTTGGTGAATTTGGCTGTGTGCTACAGTGCTGGATCTGTAAATAATCAG
>QEPC01009204.1:231363-302174 GCA_003113815.1 Sphenodon punctatus | reverse complement strand
TCGGAGTTCGGACCAAACTCGAATAGTTCAGTCGACCGAACTCGAATAGTTCGGTCAACCGAACCGAACTTCCGAACCAAACTCGAATTCGACCGAACTGTTCGGTCGAATCCGAACCAGTTCGGAAGGCCAAAAAACCCCGGTTTTGAATGTACGAACTCGGTTCAGTTGACTGAACTGAACTTTTGAACCAAACTGAACCGAACCAAATTTCCGAACTCAGTTCTGTTCACACATCCCTAGAATCCCAGCAGCAGAAGCTTTACCTTAAGGAACAACAACTGCTCCACCAACTTGGCCCCCAGTCCACCAACTTGGCCCCCTTGCCAAGTCCATCAGCAGTTGCAGGATGTGGAGGGCAGCGTGGTTTTCAAACGAAAGTCATGCGCAAGTTGGGGGAAATGATTGCACTTGATGGGCAGCCCTTCTCGGTGGTCGGGGACATGGGGTTTAGGTGCCTGATTGGCTTCCTGGCCCCCCAGTTTAAGCTGCCCTCGTGCACCACCCTGATTTGGCAGGTGGTGCCAGCTTTGTACCGGACTTTAAAGGAGTGGGTGAGGGAGCAGCTGGCAGGGGCTGGGAGTGCCACCGTCCACTTCACCACTGACCTGTGGTTGAGCAGAAATGTGCTGTATGCCTACCTGGCAGTGACAGCGCACTGGTGGCAGGACCCAGAGACAACGTTTGGGAGTGGTAGGAGGGGTCACGAAGCAGGGTATAGGTGATCCCTGCTTCAGGCGGAAGTCATGGACGGCCCCCACACTGCTTGGAACATCGAGACAGCCCTAAACGCCATGGTGAGGGAGAGGATCATGCCAAGTACGCCCTTCACCAAGGGGTGCATGGTGATGCACAACACAGCCAACATATTTAGGGCAGTCCATGAGGGGGGCTTCACCAGCATCCCTTGCGCCACACACACCCTTCACCTGGTGGTTGGGAATGCTCTGGACGTGGGGGAGAAGGGGATTGGGGCAGGCACCCTTAGCTCCCTGACTGAGCGGGGGAAGAAGCTGGCCAGTTCCTTTAACCGGAGCATGAAGGGCAGTGACCTCCTCCGGGCGACGCAGGCAGAGCAAGGCTCCCCAGTGCACCAGCTGGTGCAGGATGTGTCCACCAGGTGGTATTCCACGTTCCTGATGCTCGAGCGGCTTCTCAAGCAGAAAGCTGCCTTGCATGAGCTTTAACTGGTGATTGACAGTTGGGCACCTCCAGGGTACAATGGGGAGGAATGGGAGATCTGGCTCACACCGTCTTCATTCTGAGACTGTTCCTAGCCGTGACGGAGACCATCAGCTCCTCCACGGCCACCATCAGACAGGTGACCCCTCTGGTTCAGAGTCTCCTCAGGAGGCTGGATGAGATTCTCCAGGGGCAGGATTGTGGCCCTCAGGGCAGGAAGCTGGCAGCTGAGGCAGTTGGCCTGGTGCGGCAGCTGAAGGCAGGGGTGAAGGCGCGGTGCGATGAGCTTCTGCAGTGGGAGGAATATGTGTTGGCAACCATGCTGGACCCCAGAGTCAAGGGCAGAGAGGCATGCCAGACAGCGCTCTATGGCCACTGGAAGGGTGAGCTGGTGGAGAGGGTCCGGCAGGCAGAGAGGGCTCTGGAGAGTGTGCAACGGCAGCAGCAGGATGCCCCTGGGGATGGTGGGAGTGGGAGCAGCCACCCCTTACAGCTGGCAGGGTCTATCCCTGCACCAGCAGCAGACTGAGCAGCAGTAGCACCCCTATTGCTTCTGGATGATGTGGATGGACAGCCCTCCCTGCCTGTAAAGTAGGCCCCAGAACCCTGACTGTGGGTCCTGGGGCTGGAGTGGCTGCTTCTTGATGCTGTAGAATGACAGCTCCCCGTGAACAGAAGGACGGCCAGAGAACCCTGATGGTGGGTCCTGGGGCTGGAGTGGCTGGCCGTTTCTTGATGCGGTGGAATGACGGCTACCCGTGAGTGGAATGACGGCCCCAGAACCCTGACGGTGGGTCCTGGGACTAGAGTGGCAGTTTCTGGATGAAGTGGAATGACAGCCCTCCCTGCCTGGAACACAGACTGGCTAGCATCGATGGAGCATTGGCAGACAGTAAAGTGGAATGACAGCCCTCCCTGCCTGGAACATAGGCCCCAGAACCCTGAGGGTGGGTCCTGGGGCTGGAGTGGCTGCTCCTTGATGCCATGGAATGACAGCTCCCTGTGAACAGAATGACAGCCCCAGAACCCTGGCAGTAAGTCCTGGGACAGGAGTAGCAGCTTCTGTATGCAGTGGATGGACAGCCCTCCCTGCCTGGAATGACGGCCCCAGAATCCTAACGGTGGGTCCTGGGGTTGGAGTGGCTGCTTCTTGATGCCGGGTATAACACCTAACTCTATCTAATCTAATCTAAATAAATGAAACTAATGGAGGTAAATGTGTGGAAATGGGTGAAATAGAGAAGGATGGCAATGGATTGGGAGGAACACAAACTGCTGGGAGAGGGAGAGTTCTGAAAACACCTGCTGACAAGATCAGTGGCTAGCTCAGAACGATATGGAAGGGGGGAGGGCAATGACTTTTGTTACTTGCTGCGCCCACTTTACCACAAGCCCCATTGGCTCTGTGCAGCCTAACCCGTGGCCAATCGCAGACTGCCAAGCCAGTGGTCTGAGGAAAAGAGGGATGGTGATTGGTCAGGCTGGCTGCTAGTCCAAGCCTCTCTCCACCCCTGGGGCCAGGAATTCTACTCCTCAGCTGCCCCACCCCCTCCCTGGGCCTGCCAGCCAGGGTTTTTCCACCTGAACGTGCCGAAACGGGGCCAAATTGTTTGGGGGTTTTGTCGTTCGGTTTGGGCATCCGAACTGGCTGAGTTTGGGCCGAACCCCGAACGTCCAAACCGCATTTGCACATCCCTAATACCCACATCAGAATTATTTCTTGCTGGAGAGGAATCTGAGGAATTATCTGAAATTAGAGTCATACCAGAAGAAGTTTTATGGCATATCGACAAAAACCCGGGCCTGTTGGTATTCATCCAAGGGACTAAAAGAACTCAAATCTGAAATTGTTAAACTACTATCAGCAGTCAAAAAGGTAAACTGAATGCTAGGCATTATTGTAAAAGAGATATAAAATAAAAGGAAAACTATATAATGCCACCATATAAATGTTTGATATGACCCCACCTTTAAGATTGAGTGTAGTTCTGGTCTCCCCATGTCAGGAAAGATATAATAGAATTGGGAAAAGTTTGTAGAAGAGCAACAAGGATGAGAAAAGGGAAGGATCGACTTCCATATGTGGGGAGGCTCAACAGGTTAGGGCTGTTTAGCTTGCACTATGGGTGTGCATGTCATTTTCGTTATTACAACAATAATAATAAAAATGGTTGTTTTCATTATTGTTATTGCACTAATAATAATAATAATAATAATAATAATAATAATAATGAAAGGAAAATAATGAAAAGAGACTAAAGGGGGGAAATGGAAACATTTATTTCCAGTTATAACTTTTTAAATTCTTATTCAACTCTAATGAAACTTGAAGAGATTGTACCCCCAATGAAGGGCACTATGTGTACCAATTTTTGAAATGATTAGATAAAGGAAACCAATTCTAGAAGCAATTGAACGTTGTGATGTTAATAAAAGCTTCATACACATTCATGACTACAACTTCTTTATCTTCCATCCAATTTGCATGAAACCTGGGAATATTATGTCCCTCCACAAGCTTAACATTCCTAAAAATTGTCAGAAAGATTGGATAAAGGGTCCTGATGGTATAATACATTAACTTGAAAATACATTTCCAGCTGTAACATTTTTATATTCCATCCTGTGTACATGATATTTGGGCAGGAACATATCACATACCTTCCCAGTCATCTCTGCCAAACTACAGGATAATTTGATAAAGGGATCCAATTTTATAAGCAATCAAAGTTGTCCCCTTGAAGACCATTATTCAGATAAATAGCAGCACATGCAATGCCAGTCAGAGGCAGGCACCTGGCATGGCAGGGGGAGAGAGGCTGTAGGAGGGAGGAGGTGGAGCAAACCAAAAGACTGACAGACACATTCACTGACCAATTATTGCATACTTCTAGTTTACAAGACTAATTGGCTTTGAGGCTGGCATAGGAGATGGCCCTCAGGCAGGCACAGAAGGGACACTGATAGTAGTTTGACTGGGACTTTGGGGATAGCATCCCAGAAATCAGGAGACATAGTTTACACATCCAACCTGGCCAATTATCACAATCACATCCTGCAGCACTGTGAAAGAGGACATAAGCAAATCTCTATTGGCTCTTTCCTAAACAGATGCTTCTGGCTTCCCAGTAAAAAGTGTTGGAGAAATGTTGGGATGGTCACAGCACAGAATGAGGATATTTAGTTGACATTTCTGCTGGCTAGTTGGCATCACAAAACAATCATATACCACAGTAACACGTAAGAGAATCCCTGTTGTGCAGGCATATAAAATTGGGACCCATTAGCACATCTTTCTAATATTTGGCAGAGATGATTGTGGAAGTGTGATATACAGTCTTGCCAAATTTCATGTACACTGGTTGGACTACAAAGATGTTACAGTCAGACATACATGTATAAGTTAATTGTTTATACCACTAAGACTCTTTATTCAATCTTTCTGAAAGTTGGTATAGATAGTAAATATGGGAAGGGGTATAAACTTGCCAAGTTTCATCTATAGTAAATGTGAGGCAAAGAAGTTACAGCCAAGAATGTATATGAAGTTTTTTGAAAAATAATACAATTCAACTGCTTATAAAATTAGATTCGTGTATCCAATCATTTTGTAATTTGGTACACATAATGCCTTTCATTGAAGGTATACTCCCTCCAATTTCCAGCCAAATATAGTGAAAAACATAAAAGTTACAGCCAGAAATGTGTTTTCCATTGAAACCAATGGAAAATGAAAACAAAAGCAAAAACAAAAATGACAATTTGATATTTATGAAAATGAAAATGACAGATTTAAATAATGAAAGCAGAAAATGAAAACAATATGGCTCGCTGGTGCACACCTCTATCTTGTACTTCTCTTGAGCTACTGCAGTTGGCCACTGTCGGAGACAGGATGCTGAGCTTGATGGACAGTAGGTCTGACCCAGTATGGCACTTCTTATATCTTACATTTTCCTCTCCCACTGGATTGGCTGTGGTGATGTAGGGTTTTTTGACTTCCCCACAGTGGTCAATTGGAGAGCCTTCCCAATGGTGTAGATAGGGCATTCATTTAGGTGAACCTAACCTGTAGGCCACAGCTCACATTTTTTCCCCAACTCAGTTATGCAGAAGGGAGTGATTAGATGGGCGATTGGGCTTGGGAAGGCATCTCAAAGGTGATGGCGGAAGAGATAGCACTGTTCAATGCTTGCCCTGCATTAAGTAATCCTGCCTAACACCAGGATGAGTAGGATGTGGGAGCTCACTGCACCGCGCAGGCAGTAAGTGGGTGCCTCCTGCTCCATACCACTTCCTGTTCCCCAACCTTATAGTGTGGCAAGGCAAGGCCCACAAATAAGTGGTTAGTTGGCTGCCCTGTCACCAAGGCAGCCTCAAGACAGGTGCAAGGCTGGCTGATCATTGTCTTTCTTCCATATGCCCACGACAAAGGAGTATTGTGCTAATATCAACAGCACAATAGCCCTGATGCACAAGAGTATGGTGCATGACAGTGGTAAACAACACCACCGTGAACAGAATACCAAAGCAGCAAAATAACCAAATACTGATGCAATGGTATATATAAACAAACTGTATCGTCAGTAATCAATATTTATTTAGATATTCATTTGGGTAAATAATCTTCACCAATATGATATGGCATTTTTGCTTCAGCCCTATTTTTAGGTCACTCTCCTAAAATATAGGTACACTGAGGTACAGAAGAGTGAACCTGAGTGGAATTTACAAGGACCAGGTCAGGGTGGATGATTACATTGTACTGTTTCTTCTCCACGTTTAGAGATGCTTAGGCAGTGGCTCCCAAGCTTTTTGCCTATGACACCCCATTTTGAGACATGCATATAATTCCATGACCATAAACCGCAAGAAAGACATGCAAGGTATATCAAAATAATATCAGTTGAGATTGTGAAACCACAACCTCCGCACCCCAACTTGAAGATGAAGTGACTCCACCTGGGGTCCTGATTCATAACTTGGAAACCACAATACTTAGGTCTCTTTCTCAGGCTTTCATCATGATGCTTCCTGGTAACAAGACTAATGCATCGCTGCTACATGACAAAAAGATAATACACCCCTGACAGTTTGCAGGTTCACTCACACGCTTACCTCACAATTGCAAGTAATTTTTCTTGGGAATTAAAACAGTATAAAATGTACTTGATTGAAAATGCTTTCACTATTGCATTTCTCAAGCAGCAGCTATTAGCTTAGGAATGTGAGTGGTTTCCATTCAAAATGCTGTGCCTTTCACCACCGTACCCATTCGTTGTGTCTGTCTCATGCTAATATGATGCATGCCAAGTATTTACATCAAGACCCTAAAGCTATCTTCTGATAGACACATCGAACACCTGCCACATGAGTGTCTTCCTCAAAGCTGCACAAACAGAAGTCTCACTGTTATGAAAGATCCCTCTGTACACTCCCCCACCCAAAATCTGCCATCCTGGCTAAAGTATCATCTCACCAACTGGAGAGATTCTTTGCAAAACACTGCTCTCCGAAAAACCACCTACTGTTACCATTCTGTGCTTTGCCCTGCAGGAGCATATTCATTAAGACAGTTAGTGCCAGCTACACCATTGGTAAAAGCCAGCATTCTTCCTGTAATACATACTCCCCTGCCACACCAAGGTTTAGTGTTCTGGGGTCCATCTTGAACATAGTCTGCTAGGCCCTGTAGGACATTAAGTTGCTGCCAGAACACGAGCTCTTGCAGTCCTTTGCTAACACACCTATTTTATCTGCAGGCTTCTGAATGCTCAATAGCTTTAATGAAACAGGACTGACGCCATTCAGCCTAATTTGACAAAATGGCTTTATATTTTCAGTACAAAGGAGGGGAAGCAGCAGCACGCTTACATAACTCTTTTCATCCAAGGATCTCAATGTGCATAACAAACATGTATTAATTAATTATGCCTTGTAACGTTCCTGTGGGGAAGTAATCAGTATAACCTGAGGCACGCAGAGCAGCTAAGCTGAATGATTCGTCCGAGGTCACAATGATTCACTGTCAGAACTATGAACAGGAACCCAGAAAGTCCCATTTCTTGTCTCCTCCATTTTGGCTGCAATCCACAAACCACTTCTATGGAGTGATTTGTGGATTGCAGTCTGACTGCAGGACCACACATCCCTGGCCAATATTTGCAATATTTTGAGGGACTTCTTGCCAAAACAGGTGGCTTTTGCCTGACCCCTGGCCAAGACCTTTCTGAAGATTAATACTTCTTTTAGGAAAAACTCAGGACACGGTAAGCAATAAAACCCATACTGAAGGGGAAATAGATTTTCATCTAATGGAGATAAATGGCTTGCAAATGTTGCCCTTTTACTGGGCCTTTTCTTTCCTGTTTAGTTTTCTGCAATTTCACTATGCAATTTTGACCAGCCACAATTACAAAAAGGTTACTTCCAACAACTAAACTAATTTGGTTCTGTCTTGCTGAGAAATCCATCTAGCAACAGACAAGGTGCCTGGTTGGCAGGACCACTGTGACAGGAAATTGAATAACGGTGTCTTGTACAGACAAGAGTAACAGGTGGAACACACAGGAAAGCATCCCCAGGCGACCACAGGGGCCACGATGGAGCATGGTAGGACAGGCAGTCTTTCAGATATATGGGGCCCAGGCCATTTAGGGTTTGGATCTGTTAGATCGCTCACAGCTTCTGCTCAGCAGCAGAAAGAAAGGTCTGGAGTGAGTACAATAACGAGCACAAGGATGTTCACAGCATGCATCTCCATGGCTCTGGTTCTGGCATCTGAACTCTGCTGACCACATGCCAGGTGGTTTGAACACCAAGAGCTGGGTTGATGCATAGCTGAGAAGAATGGCTAAGTGCTTCAAGCAAGCTGCAATTGGCTGCTTTGGTCATGTGGTGCTACAGGAACGGCAATGTGCCATGCATGAGCTGTTATTGGCTGCTGTTGGTTGCTTGGCATTATACGCCTGCTGTTGGGCAAAAGACTTTTCACCAAGCTTCTGCTGTGTGTGTGTGTTGATGCACCTGCACTGTCAATCTAGGTGGCAATTAAAACACATAAACATTCCTGTCACAACCATGCCAGTGCACAAGAAAACTCATCTACAAAATACTGCAGATTTTAGCACCACAGAAGCATGACACCTTTTCATTCAGATGGGGAGGAACCACTGAATATTATGTGATGGGGGGGATCTGCAAGAAACTGAAGGGTCACTGTGCTTGAAATTTATGCAGAAGTAGAGCCAGGACGATATTACCCATTGGTTGAAAGTTACCCATAATTTCTTATCTTTGAAAATTAACATTTTGCTTGGAATGAGTATGAGGGGTCATAACACCATGGAAACTCACTGCTATGGGTTGACTGCTATGCAAAACGAAATGGATTTCAAATGTAGGTGCTGTGGCCAGCCAGGGTTCCCTGGGCTGAGAAACTGGGGGATCATGGATACGCTGAACTTTGCTGACATTTGGACAGGGCCAGATGTACAGAAAGAACTGGCAGACCCACCCTCAGATTCTGCCTATGCACTCCTAGGCCATTTTCAGACGAGAGCACAGTGTGCTCGCGCAGGGCTTCAAAAACACCGTGAGGAGAGATTAGACGAGACGCCGCCGGCAATCGTGCGCATGACACGGTGACGCGCATTCTTTTCAAGCTGCGAATGACCTACCTCGATCAGACTCCCAGTCAGTTCATGGCTTGAAAAGAATGCGAGTCACCGTGTCATGCGCACGATTGCCGGCAGCGGCTCGTCTAATCTCTCCTCGCGGGGTTTTTGAAACCCCACGCAAGCACACCGCGCACTCGTCTAAAAACAGCCCTAGGGTGGCACATGCGCACAATGAGTTCTATGTAAGCATAGTGAAGTGCAGTCAATACACCACCTTGCTTCAGTTCTAAGTTCTGCCGAATGCAACATTGGGAGCCTCAAATGAAGTGTAAGGATAGGCTCCAAATGAAAGCAAGTGTTTCCTCAAGGTTTCTGCAATGCCAGAAGACTGTGGGTGCTGGAACTTCTTTGCCATAGTTTCTCATCACTGTCCTGATGACAGTAACAGGGTACCCAAGGGGTCACCAGGAATGCCTTGATCGGGTCAAAAAGATGAATATCTGAGAAAACAGGTGCCTTGGGGTGCAGGGAATGTCAAGTGACTGAAGGGGAGCTTGTTGCCCTATACCAGGTTTGGACACTTGAAGTGCAGAAAGCTCTTGTAAGTGGGGATGTTTTTCCAGCAGCACTGTATGGTGATGCAGAAGATGATAGAGAGGGTTTAACAGGTGTATGTCTGACTAGGGGGGTTATGTGAACCGAGAGGAATTTCCAACATCACAGAGTGCGAGACCCTAATAAAATTGTGTGCTGCTTCCTGCCAGCGCATTGATGTGAGGAACCAGATGACAGCATTGAACAACTGATTGCCTTCAATTTCATTTTTTTACTTTCATGTTCACTTTTCACTATAGGTACTCAATAAAATGTGCAATTTATTACTTAAACTCAGCATTATGTGCATAGCAACTGGTTAGAGTTGCCAAGTGCTAGCAGGTATAAACCTAAGTATTAACCACCAGGAGTGGGCAGGGATAGCAGACGCTGTACCGCCTCCCAGAGTCATAATATCCCAGAAGAAACAAACAGCTGGGGAGGCTTCTTGTTCCCATGGTTCACTACGGCTGCAAGTCATGACAGGACGTGGTATACTGAAAGGGGAGGTTGGTGGGTGGAGTGGGACAGGGAAGAACACCTGCCCATGTATTAGGCTGGTCACGCTAAACCTGTGAGTGGGGGCTGCCCGAACGCACATGAAATACATGCGGGGGCTGCTCGTTTATCAGGGTCTACATGTTAAACATTGAGTGGGGGGACTGTACGATAGGAACCCGGACTCCAACAGGGTATGTCTCATTTGTTAATACCCCAGATTTGTTAGCTTGCTGGCATGGTGTCCTTCTCAAGCATATTCCTACACCAGTTGATTATGGGTTGCTGATCGTTTAGTAGTTATAAGAGTCTTGGAAGGTTGTTATCACACAACATGATATTTTAAAATTATTTAAAATTGTTAAGATTGCTAAGCACCAGCAGGCTACGTAATGGGCACTTTTAAAGGTAATAAATTGGTAGTTTATTGTCAGTCTCTAAGACATTTTATGTCAGCCAAAGGATTTGAGGTGGCTCATGTGCTTAATGGTTTCTTGTACTTTAAAACCCTAACACCACTGGAGGGATTTTGCTGTTTATCCTTCTATAAGGTGACTTAAGCACTCCTGTTATCAAATATTTAAGACACTTTGCAAGTAATGAGGCAGGAACTTCAGAAATACTCATCGTAACCAAGCCAAGTACGTGCACTTGAGACCTCGCATCTTCATGAATGTTAGACCCCTTGTCTCTCCCTCTGTTCCCCTTCCTAAGTCTCTCCCCCAGCTCCTGTCTCTCAGATTGTAAGCCCTAGGGGCAGGGACCGTGTCTATTTTATTACTTTGTAAAGTGCCAGGTACACTGCTGGCGCTATATAAATGTTTGTTAATAATAATAAATACATAGGTGACTTTGAAGGGCAATTTGCCATAGCCTTTCAATGAGGTATGTTACTTAGGGTGAAATCTTAACCCCACTGAAAACAACAGAAAACTCCCATAGACTTCAATGGGTTCCAGATGTCACCCTTAGGTGACAACTGCCCACAATTAAAGAGAAAAAAATGAGTATTTATTAGACTGGTCCTTCAAAGTATTCTTCTTGTTTATTCCTGATTAGCGAATTTAGGGAATGTTATGCATGAAGCCAATGTATTTTTCTGCTAGCTACAATGCTGTCTCTTATACACATCTAGATGTGTATAAGAGACAGGCACTGGGTATACAGTTCATTTCCCAGGGAAAGTTGGAATCTCATAGTTCTCATGTGGTTTGTGTCAGTGACATTAAAAACCGGGGGGGGGGGGGGGGGAGGGGAAATAAACTGCTAATCCAGTTTGCCAAGGTCTTCCCCTTCATAAAACACAGTCTATTATTTATCATTTTATAGCACTTTCAGTGTTCAGCAAGCTTTGAATTCACACCTCATTCACCCTCACAACAACCCTGTGAGATAGGCCATTATTCCCATTTTACAGATGGGGAACTGAGCCTGACTTGCTCAAAGCCACCCGGCAAGTTCATGGCAAATAGAGAATTTGAATTCTAGCCTCCCAGGTCCAAGTCCAACACCTTATCCAGTAGGCTTCACTGACTGTTAGCTAATAGCATTATGTTGCACCATTTTGGAAACCAGAGACAAGCTGTGTTAAACAACTGAAATTAAATCCAAGTCCAAGCCACCTCCCTCAGGCAAAGGGAAATTTCAAAGCAGGAAAGAAGAGAGCCATAGAAAAATAAGAGAGAACGATCACACAAATCAGTGTGCTTAGTCTCACTGTGGTCAACAGAAGAGCTTTAATGAGGGAACATTTCACTTCAGAATGATTTATGGATTCAGGAACAATGAAACAGTCTCTCTTCACTTTGGGTCTGTTACATAGAGCCATCATCACTGATACAGATTCTCAAACTCCAGTTGTATGTGTGACAGAGTGCATTGTAGCACTAGGAAAAAGTATGCAGATGTTTAGACAAGGATCACACCTGCAGCTGGTGCTAAAGAGTGAAGGTGCTGAGTACAACAGAGGAAAGCACCAGCAACCAATAAAGGCTGAAAGCACCAAGGACTTAGGGGTACAAAGGAAGCCAACGCTCAGTCTCGTGCGAGAGACTGAAGAGCTCCAGAACCAAGCTCTCCACAGAGGCTGGAGTGGAGGCCTGAGACAGGGAGAGACTGCTGTGGAACATCCGAGGTGTAGCCCAGACAACCACCCATGACTGGAACACGTAAGGAGGCAGGCCTTGCTTCACAATCCGGATGGCTCCGTGGGACTCACAGGTGGCATCTGTCTTTACGTTACCCCATAAAGGCTTTTGTGGAAAGACTGTATGGACTAGGGCTGGATGCCCATACAGGTGGAATACACCTTGATAAAGCCTAGTTGTAGGGAAGGTTGAGGGCAGACTTAAAGGCACCAAATATATACCCCTGTAAGAGGTACTTACCTCAGGATCAGGGCCAAAGCTGGAAACATGTAAATATGGTGGTTATTCCATGTAGCAGAGTTTGTGATCTAGATTCCCCAGAAGTGTCTTCTAAGTAGGGTTGCCATACCTCCCCTTTAATCCAGGACACTTATGAAAAATACATAAAAGTGTATTTTTCATAAGTGTCCTGGATTAAAGGGAGGTATGGCAACCCTACTTCTAAGGGCCTTCCAAGTGGGAGACACCCTGCCACAGTATGAAACAAGGCCTAAGTCTTCAACACCAACATCATCATCCATGCCTTCATTACCTCAAGGCTAGAGTACTACAATGTGCTCCATGTGGAGGTGCTCTTGGAGACTTTTCTGGGGCTGCAGCTTGTGAAGAATGCAGTTGCCCACTGCCTGACAGGGGCAGGTCACCAGCAGCATATTACACCAGTGCTTCAGCAGCTGAACTGGCTGCCAAAGCATTCCAGGATCCATTCAAGGTGCTGGTTTTGACCTATAAAGTCCTGAAAGGCCTGGGCCCTACATATCTAAAGGACCACCGTTGACCTTATGCCCCTCTGTGGCCTCTAAGATCAGCCAGGAGCACCTTGCCCAAACAACCTGGGCCTGTAGAGAGTGTCAGGGCTGGGTCTTGAACCTCCAGCTCTGGAGGACTGAAAGGCACTGACTTAAGGGTTAGTGCCATCTCAGGCTGTGTTAACAGCCACGTCCTCCCTCCGGTGTCTTCCTTTGCATCTCTGCCCCCTGTGTTGCCACGTCCTTCCCCAGCTGTGCCCTGTCTCCCTACCTTTGCCTACCAGCTTCCTGATTGACCACAAGTTAGCATTTAAACCATGGTGTGGCTACAGGAAGCTGTGGGAGCAACTGCTCTTAACCCCTTGTGTGCATGTGTAAGCGTATGAACCCTGCACCTTTTGTCCCTTGTTGTTTGTATGATAGTTACCAGGGATGGGACATCTGGCAAAAAAACTGCTACCGGTCTTACTGGTTTGCAAAAAAACGGTTTACCTGATTAAAAACGGTTTACCAGTGCTGGATCTATTGCATTGATTTCAATGGGGAACTGTCAGTGTCCCCATTGAAATCAATGGAAAAAACAATCCCTCTGGAAGTTCCCCAGAAGGCCTAGTAAGTGCTGAAGCCGGCAGCCACAGCCAGCGCTGAAGCCGCCCAGAGCGCCGTGTTGCCGCTGCCACTGCCCGGAGCACCAAAGGTAGGTGATCCCTGGGTGGGGGAGGTAGGGTGATCCCTGGGGTGGGGTGTGTGTTAAACCACCCCCCACCCCAGGGATCACCCTAGTACCTACCTGCTGGGGTAAAGGTGGCGGCCCGGACCCCGGACTTCGGGGAATTTTTTTTTTAAAAAAAAAATCCAGGCTGGGCAGGGTGGGTGGGGGGTGTCCCCTCTTCAACCCGTGCAGCCTGAACGGGGAAGGGAAAAGTGGTTGGGGTTTTTTCTTTCTTTTTTTACATTGCGGCCATTCATTTCAATGGCCGCAATGTAAAAAAATCCGGCATGGGGAACCGGTACCGTTACCCCCAATATCCGGATTAATCTGATACTGCCAGTACAGCAAAATACCGGCAGTATTGGATACCGGATAATCCGAACTTCTCACCCCTAGTTACAGTCCTTGTATTCCCCATAGCCCCTCCTGGCCCTGCTCTTCCCATAAGCTCTATTTGTTGGTAGTCGTGTCTTGTTCCTCCCACAGTCTCGTGTTCCCCTTAGCCCGTCTGGTCTAGTTCTCCCAATAGCTGTGTGTTTTCCCTTGGCCGTGTCTTGCCCCCCCCCCCCAATATCCTTGTTCCCCTTAGCCCATTTGGTCTTGTTCTCCCTATAGCCATGTGTTTCCCTTGGCCGTGTCTTGTCCCCCACCCCTCCCCCGCCCCAGAGCCTTGCGTTCCCCTTAGCCCGTTTGGTCTAGTTCTCTCTATAACCATGCATTTTCCCTTGGCCGTGTCTTGCTCCCTCATATCCTTGTGTTCCCCTTAGCCCGCCTGGTCTAGTTCTCCCTTAGCCATGTCTTGCCTCACTCCCCCTTAGCTTGTGTTCCTACCGTGCTTCGTTTCCCCCACATTTAGTCCCTGTCTTGTTCTTCTTTAACTTGTATTCCCTCTTGTTGTTCTTTCAAACTGCTCTTCCCTCTTTAGCTTCTGGAGTTCCTCTCTCTGTCTTCTGTAACTTCGATGATGAGCCGTGCACTCTGAGGCCGGGTTTCCCGGCTGGTAAGAATGAGAGTCATCTTGGAACATCCAAGAAACTGGCTGAGAGGTTTCTATTTGCTGCTTCCCTTCCTATCTTCTTAGCCTCCACCTCCCTTGCTCCTGATCCCTTCTGCCCTGTGACAGAGAGGCATTCTTATGGCTGCTACACAGCTCTGGAACTCCTTGCCCCAGAGGTTTGCCTAAGCTTTACTTTGAGGATCTTCCAGAGGCAATGTAAGATCTATTTATTCAACCAGGCATTTAACGGGGTAGATTCTGGTAGAGGTGGGGTACTATAATGTATTTCACAGATTTTAGTTTGTATTTTTTTTTAATGATGTTAGTCAACCTGAGTCTTAGGGGATAGGCTGAGATTAAAAAAACCAAAATAATTAAATAAATAACACACATTCCAGACTGTCCACAGACCATTAAATTAATTCCATGAAGTGGCTAAGAGAACTTATACATCACACTATCCGATCTCATGCACTGGAATAGAGAAGGTATCTCAAGTAGCCATAGTTGTCACAAGTTACATAGCTCAATAAAGAAATACTAAGAACTGCACTCCTGAAATTTTCTGAAATCTCTTGGTCACCTTCTCCTCTCTTCAACTTGATGAACATGGCATCAAGTTTGAGTACACAGGACGCTACACTACACATTACCCAAACTAAAATTCACCGAGGATTATTATGCCAAAGGTTATAACTGAAGTCATGGTTGGCAACAAGTCTAGTCAGAATCTGTGAATCTAGGCCATGTCAAGGACAGAGCTATGTTCACAGGCATGGGTACAGGAAGATGGTGGAGGTGGAAGTGGGGAAGAGAAGCATAGGAATCACTCTGGAACTACTACAAGATAGTAAAGCACAAGGACAGGGCTGGAGCTAGAGACAGGAATGAGGCAGACATCTGGCATAGCAGCAATATTAAAACCAAATCTAGGACAGAAATGTTGATGGGGCAGGAAGAAAGCGAGAGACTAGAAAAGCAAGACTGGATCCAAAAGTAGAAGTCAGTCCAGGTATAGGGATTTGAATAGGGCAGGACTCTGAAGCAGAGATAAGGCAAGATGCTTGGACTGGAACAGACATGGAACACAAGGATTAAAGCCAGAACAGGGAACAAATATGCAGCAAGCAAGATGCTCACATCGGAACAGACCCGAGATAAAACATGGGGCAGGGGGATCTTCTAGTTGCTCGGGCAAAATGCTTGGGGATATACAGGAAGTTACATAACAGCAAAACCTGGTCAGTCAGAGCACAGGTTACATGCAGCCATCCAGGAAGGTGGCATACTATATAGAGCCAGAAATCTCTGTGTGCCATTCCCGGGTTGCACTTTTGCTCAGTTGGAAAGAAATGAGGTGAGTGTGCTTGGTCCCTTCTTTTTAGGGCTGGTTCTCATGAGGGCTTTTGAGTAAGTAGGTACCACCTAACTCACTCTAACCTTCTGCGTTCCCACAATTCGGGGGTTGGGGGGAAGGAGTGAGACTATTTACCTCGACCAACAAGAGAGAGAAGCACCCACTTCAAGGAGCTTGCTCGTTTGTACTGGAAAATGGGAAATTACCTCCATCCATAAATCCTCTGCTACCTCAGAAAACTCAGTAGTTCCTACTTTTGTGTTTTGCTCACAGTGTCTCCGTCTCACTGACTGCTTCTTGTTCCAGCTCCCCTTAGTAGTAGTTCTGCGCAAATTCTCAAGGAGGGAGATCAGGGGAGGAGAAAAGCTATGTAACCTCTAGTTCTCCTTGCTCATGGTAAAATGGAAGAAGGAGGTAGCTATTCCAGTGGCTACCCTGTTTAAAGTATGCTCATGAGAACAAGCCCACCACTTCTACTTGCGTTCCCATATGCATACAAAATGAGCTTGAAGGGTTGAGAGAAATCAGAGTGCTCTAACTCAGAGGTGGGGAACCCCCTGATATCATCAAAACAGAGTGGGAGAATGCCAGGGCCGATCCCTTCTGCGTGACAACCCACAGAGTTACTGGGATGGGAGCACTGGGGTCATGGGGGTGGGGCACAGGGTGGTGGGAAGCAGGGCTGGGAGGTGTTTTGCACCAGGTTGTGCCAGTACAGGGAGATGTGGGCCTTCTCTTCCTCCTCGCTCGTAACCTGGTGCGCCTGCCTCCCTGCTCAGGTAAGCCCCCTTAAAATCCAGAATGCCCCACCCCACAAGCTAATGATCCCAGTTTTCCAACCCTAGTACTTCCAGTATGCCCTATCCTCCCAGGTCCAGAGACCCTCCCCTACCTACCTGCTTTGTAGCCTGGTAATACCCCCCAAACTCTGCTCCTTCCTCCTCCAACTGTCCCCAGCTCATCCTTCACTCCAGTCCCCAGAGGCTTATAGGTTCCTCACTCCTGTTCTAACCATTATTCCTTCCAAGACTATTCTCAGACTATAGCTTGCTGCACAAACTCTCCTCCATACGTGGAGACAAAGAGCTCACCTGTTACATTAATAAGAGTAATTGCATTGCTTTGGCATCTATCGGAGTGGGGGGAAGAGGACAAATTAAATGTAAGTCACATGTAGGCTAGAGAACATTTAAAGTATCATCAAGCGATGTTGTCACTGAGATGGGAACACTAGCAAAGGGAGAGTTTCCGTAAAGCTGCTCAGTTTACAGACAGCAACCTACACAACTGTGCCTTCATGCTTTTCTTACTGATGACCATTGACCTTGATCTGGATGAAACCTGCATTGTTTAAAGACAAAGGAAGAGTGTGTCTGTCAAATACACCAATATACTTCTGAGTGTTTCTATCTCTAAGGGGGGGTTATGGGCTCTCCAAAGCACAATGAAGTTTGACATCACTTATGAAGAGTTTTTAAACATAATACTTTGGCATTTTCTGCTTTTCACTTGGTTTGAAACTGTAATGTCAAATTACCATCAAAACAGCCATCCTGCTATGGCACACTGCCTACCCAGTCATGGGATTCACTGACCAGGAATTCAGCCAACATCCAGCTGGCTCTTAAACAAAATGCACCAAATCTCAAAAAAGGTCGATCGCTTTCTGAACTTCACTTGCTCCAAAATAGAACTCACAATTTTCTAGCACTTTTGTCTCTCACCTATAATATGTGCTAAACAGCTTACCAAGCAGCTTCAGGATAATTAACATCACATCAGCTCTAATTGGAAGTGACTCAGCAGTCTTAGCTTGTAGTAAAACTCCTTTCAGGACTCACTCATGTGGAAGGTTAACGCTGACATAAAGAAGTGCGCAAGTTCCCAATATCTGAAAAGAGCATTTGGTAGTACACTTACTTTGGGAGAGTGGTACAAAGCCACCAATTTGTTTTGATACTGCATGTTGTTGTGTCCTGTTGTGGGTGGAATGCACAAAACCACCAGTGTTTGCAATGTCAGTGTTGGGACTGTCGCGAATGGGTGGCAGGGAAAATATAAGGCTTTGCAGGGTCAGTACCTAGGAGAATCAAGATGAGGTGCAGAGTCAATATGGAGATCAGAAATTGGGCTGGAGTCAGGAAGAAGCAGAGAGTACCAGATTGCAGGCAGTATCAGGGTGCAGCAAGACGGAATCCAGTTAGAAGCTGAGGTGTGTATCAAGAGGGCTGGAGTGGGACTGGGAGGAAGCAAGAGGGTTGGAACTAGAATCTAGGCAGAAGCAAGGCAAGCTAGAATCTAGGTTAAAAAAACCACACTGAGCGTAACATGCATTGAAGTACTCTGAGGGAATGAGGCACAGGCAGTATGATATAGCCAAACAGGGTGAGGCTGGAAGCCTACAAACGAGTTGCTAGCCAGAGGCTGCCCAGTAGCTCAACAGAGCTGTATTAGGGAGAGTTAAAACTTGTCAGGTGGGGAAAAGTTGCAAGCCCAGCATGGGTGAAGACCTGACTATAATATACAGCATGCTCCTCCAAAGTCCACCTGTTTTACACCAGCATGAGTCCCTCGCACACGGATTCCAAAACTGTACTTCATTACCTCTTGCTAGACTTAAGCCCTTTTTACACAGACGCTCTAACACCCATAAAATGGGTGTTACATTTTATTATACATGTTGCAGGCACCACTGCAGCCAATCACCATGGGCCCTGTGCACACATGATGCCTTCACCCAGTTCCTCTGGGTGGAGATGGGTGTTGGCCGGGAGCAAACACTCACCAACACCCGCCGAAAGTGGCATTTACCTGCCTCCCCGCCTCCATCTCCACCCAGGGAAATGCTCCCCACCCACCGGCCAACACGCATCTCCACCCAGAGGAACTGGGTGAAGGCATCATGTGTGCACAGGGCCCATGGTGTTGGCTGCAGTGGTGCCCTGCAACATGTATAATAAAATGTAACATCCATTTATGGGTGTTAAAGCAGCTGTGTAAAAAGGGCCATACTTTGCATGTCTTTGTTGCTGTCTGGGGTTACACAATTATATTTAAGTCTGCAAATGCGGTCACATAAGGAAGCAGAAGTCCCACTGAAATTATTGGTTTTTGCAGAAGTACTCAGTGCTAGCTCCACTGCAAAGTAGGTGGAGGAAGGACTGAATTGACCATATTAGCAATGAGCCAAAATCATTTTCAACTCTTGCAGTGTTCACAAGCTCAGAATCACTTACCGCTGAGTGAAAGCAGAGATATTCCAATTCTCCAATCATTCCAGGTTATAGTTTCTATCATAATGGTTCTCATGTTTTGGCCTATGAACCATATTTTGAGAGATAATTATAACTTCTTTATCATAGACAGCAAAGACAAGCAAAATCTATTAAATATCAGTAGAGACCACAATTCCATTCACAGACAGCACAGCCCTATCTTGATTCTTGACCCACAGTTTGGGACCATCTGTTCCATCACTTTCAGTTTATTCTGCCTGCACTCATTCCATCCATTTAGAGTCAATAATATAGCCAAGGAGGATGTATGCTAAGAAAGACTCCCTGACTTCAGTTTATCATTTAAGCCGCATACTGAACTTGTTTCGCTGCCCCATGATTGTAAGTAAATAATGAGAAAAGGAGAACTATTAAAACAACAGTGTGCTCAATCAAGTCTAGCTATCAGCTTAGATGTAGACCTAAGGAAAGCAGGAAGCATAGCATACTAGCTGAAGGTTGTTGATTTAGAGGCATGGATAGCATGCGAGACATACCAGATTCAAATCCTGAATCACCCATGTCAAATTGGGGAAAGGAGGGTTCACTTTGACCAATTTGATTAGATGTTTTTCAGGTAGCTCTGGTGGTAGAGCTTTGAAAGGGACATGGGAAAATCATGCGTTCACGGCTACTTTAGGTAAAGGAATAGTATGTAGATACTAGAGAATCTACTAACAGGAATGTTAAGGAATATTATGTTAGAGATGCTGTAGTTGTGGACTTCCTACTTCAAAGAAGAGGGTTGTACTGGATGACCTTTGAGGATATTGCAATTCTAGGATTCACTTGTCTTGGTTATGGCTCTCGCTTTCACTGCCCAATAGAGGGCTTGTGGGTGGCGTCTACTCTCTCTACCATCCCAAATCTTTTCCTACCCCAGATCCATTTTGCCCTTCCTCTCATACAGAAGCATGCTCATGCAAACTTTAGCTTCAGGTTTAAAATACTTTAAAGCATTTCAGGAATTAAGATCCCCCCTAGTACCCCATTTCTACATATTATCCCCAATTCCCCAAAGATCTCAGACGTCCAAGAAGTTCTCGTCGTTAGAAGTTTATATGTAGCACAATGGTTCCCAAACTTTTTGTCCCCTCATTTTAATACTTCAATATAATCTCACAACTCCAAAGACAGACATGCAAAACATAATAACTATCAAAATCACGACTTTATCTGCAGATGACATGACCAAACACAAAATTTGGAATCTCTGATGTAAGAGTTTGGAAAATAACAAAAGTACACACACCACGGGATAAAATGAAAACACTTCTTCAACATTTCATAAAGGGTGGGGGATGGAGACACACACACACACACACACACACAGAGTATCCATTTTCTACACTGCTCAGAGCCCCACCACTACCACCTCCAGCTAATGCTTGCCCAGATATGTAGACATTTTACATAAGACAGCAAAGCAATAAGGCAATTTCTTACACTGTGCATCACTGCATAAAGATTTAATTGCTCTCAAGAGATAAAATTAATTTTACATGCATTTACAGTATATGCATAGTTTCTTTATGAAATTGCAAGTCTGCTAGATCTTACATTGAATAAAAAAGGCTTGCTTTGCTATGGGAATAGAAAACAGAATAATGAAATATCTGAGTCAGTGTTCCTTTGCTACATGCTGAAAATAATTTTGTCACAAGCTGCAAACATCATAAGCCTCACTTGTGGCATGTTGCTACCACATATGTAGCAGATTTTCACAATGAATATTTCCAACATGCAAATAGGAGAAATTTAGTGTTGAAAAGCTGTGATTCAATCAAGAGTCCAAAATTCCATGGCTTCAATGAGAGGCACAGCTTGCATGCCAGAGCCTATTCCTGGCTTAGAAACAAGCACTCATTGCCTTAACAGATGCCATCAAAACTGGAATCTAAGATTCTAATTTATGCCTAAGTTGCAACCCAGGAAAAGGCATAAATAAAAATGGTGTAGGAGGAATGTGTCGTTTTTGGATGGCTCCATCTCTGTCAAAACGTGTGTGTGTGTGTGTGTGTGTGTGTGTCTATAATATAGATCTATAATATAGATCTATACCCATTGGAGGTCCGCTTGATTACTGACCTCCCCTCTCTCCGCAGACACTAAGACCTGGCTGTTCCGCCAGGCCTTTCCCGAGGGAGGTGGGGGAGGGGGGATGGGTTTATACTGTTTTAATTGTTGTTTATTGTATATTTTAATATGTTTTAAAATGCTGTGAGCCGCCCTGAGTTGCCTGAGGCAGGAGAGAGCGGCATATAAGTTTTAGAAATAAATAAATAAATCACTGCATAGATCCATGATCTGGACCCCTCTCTGAGCCACCCCCAACATCTATGCGGCCCTTGAGTTTGTACTAATTTTCAAAGTGGCTCCTTGGAGGAAAAAGGTTCCTCATCCCTAAGATATATATATATATCGAGTATTTGCTTACTTCTTTAATTAGGCAGCAGTACTACTTATTTCATGAAATATGCAATGTTTTGCTTAATGCCTGAAAAATGCAATTTCACAGATTTATATATATATGTACACAAGCAACTTCTCAACATCTTGAATGTATCCCTGTCTATCCCGTTGCCCATCCTAGACCGTAAGTCCTCTAATCATGGCTATTTAGTGAAAAGCACATTGCTAGTACCATTTAAATACTGTGAGCATTTAAGGCAGATTGGTTACCAAAGAGAGCGCAGCCACAAACAGAATAATAAAACAGCAGACAGAGAAGGTAATTCCACGCATTACAGCAAACACACAAATACTCATGTTTGTTAGAACACCCCCACAGGTCTCACGACATGCCAAATTCAGGGGTAGCTGCTACAGAGAAACCAGCCCTGGTTTTGATCCACACATTGCCTTAATATGTGGAAACATCCAAGTTGTCGACGCACCCATCCGAAGGAAGACGCGGACACTTGTATGAGTTTGAACGGCCGCACTCTTTATTGTTAGTCGATAAAAAGGGGGAAGAGGTGACCCTCCCACTTCCCCCTTTAAACTGGGGTCCATTAATCTCTTCCTAACTGTTAACCATCGCCGCAGGAGGTTCCCTTACTGTAACAGGCGCTGTCCTTGTGCCCTGTTGCCCATTTTGCCGTCTTCGGGTTAAGCCCGAGGGGAATCCTCCTGTGCCCTACCTTAACAAACTTCTTCAACTTACACCCTGCCCCCATCCCGGTTTCACCGGGCCAGAGCGGGTTGTTCGTTCCTATCCCCTCTCGCCTACCAAGGCGGGGGTTTAAACAACAAGGATGAGGACACCGTAACCTCCTGTTTGGTACATGGTCCGCCCAGCAGGCTCGGCCGCTCGTCTCTCACCCTTGGGCTGACCATACAGTGGGCCGCACTGAGCGGCTATGGATGGCCTATACCCATCTCTTAAGGAGATGTTGCTACCCTATGCTATGTTAACCTTTTAAACTTTTAACCCTTGGCCTGAAATCAGGCTACCGCCACCAGAACCGCCAGCTTTGCTTGGCTGGTTCGCCGCCAAAATACCACTTCACAGGATTTTTGTTAGGCTGTTTTTCAGGGCTCCAAGATATATGTCACATCCAGCGTCCGATAAATGGACCCCATCGCTCCGGTATAACTCGTCCCTATCGTGCCTAATTGCTGTATGCTTAATTGCTATTCCCCCCATTCGTTGAAGCCAATTGCTAATTTCCATGTTAGCCCTTTTCCTAGCCCGGTCCACTCTGCCTGGGTGATGGGCATTAGCCCATACCCTCCGCTGTAACATTTCCGACCAAACCAAGGTGCACTCTTGGAATCGATCCTGCACCTTTTGCAGGTCGGCCTTGGCCCTCTTTGTTAGCCACAGCCCCGTAACTTTGGGCAGGTTGTTTTCTCCTAAATGTATTATAATTATTGCTGGGGGTGGAAATTTAATTGCTGCCGCGGTCAGCGTTGGGAGCAGCTGCTCCCAAAGCATTCCTCGACGTCCCAGCCAAATTATATTTGCCTTATCTCCTATGCCCAGCTGGGTGCCCCATCCAGTGCGCGCGGCCATCTTCCCTGCCCAGTGAACGATGCTGTGGCCGACGATCCACACCACCTGCCGTCCCCTTGGAGGTCCCGGGTCTGGAAAAGAAATCATGTTTATGCAATTGCTGTCGTTTACTCTGATTCACTATCCTTCTCGGTTCGGTGTCCCTGATGTACGAGCGATAAGCTGTCGACCGCCATCTCCCTATATGCTGGATACGTTCAGAAGGCAGACCCATGTCTGCTGCTACCGATGCCGCCCCTATGCGAAAGGAGTGTGCAGTATAACAAGTAGGGTCCAGGCCAGCTACCCTAACGCACATGCTGAGGACTGACCCGAACTGATATCGAGTTAACGGGGTACCATCTCTGTGGAGAAATAACGGGCCCTCAACAGTTGGGCGGGATGTTAAATATTGCTTCATTGCTGCAACCGGGCATGCACTGGTATCATCCGAAGGGCACAGTCTCACGACTCTGCCCTTTCCTTTCTGGTCTGCCTTAGATTTCCTTAGATGCAACAACAGGGTGTCCCCCTGCCAACCCAGGTCTTGGATCTGCAGGGCCGCCCCCGACCTATCTCGCCGTGACTGGGCGACTATCTCGCTGATCCTGAATGCTCCAAATAGTGCCACCCGGAATGCCGTATCAAAGAGAATCACCTCGCTTTCCGAGTGACACACGGTGTGTAACGCCTGGTTAATAGCCGTGAGGACCTGTGGGGTGATAGGAGCCCTCAAGTCCTGAGTCTGGGGGGCACTACGGGTCCAACTCTCCTTCAGGCGGCTCATAAAAAAGCCGTTATCAGGAGAGGAGTGTCCCGCCAAGCGGCTCATAAAGGAGATGGCCGATACTTTTCCTCCAATGGTGCCTGGTGCTAAACCTCGCTCCCTGAGTTGGAGCGCAAACTGAAGCATCTGCCCCTCAGGAATGGGGAATCCTAGTCCCCAACCTTTCCCTGACCTGTAATCCTGGAACTCTTTAAAGGCCATTTCATACGCCCGTCTGGTTCTAGGCGCGAGGGATCCCTGCACTGCCTGGTTTAGGTCTAGAATCCAAGGCTCCACATGTCCCTCGGGAACGGCTCGGGGTCCTTCACAGCGTCTGGTGCGAGCTGGCGAAAACGGTCTGTCTGAAATCGAGAAAGGGCATCGGCTATGCCGTTATCGATCCCGGGCACGTGCTTAGCCACGAACAAAATGTTTGCCCTCAAGCATTTGAGTACAAAATGCCGGACCAGCCGCATGACCCTTTCTGACTTTGACGACAGTTTGTTAATGACATGAACCACAGCCAAGTTATCGCACCAGAAAAGGACCCTTTTGTTGGAAAATTCCCTTTCCCACAACTCGACTGCCACCACTATGGGAAAGAACTCCAGGAAAGTTAAATCCCGGGTCAGCCCTATTGCTTCCCAGTCATCCGGCCACGGGGCAGCACACCATTTTCCTCGGAAGTAAACACCGAAGCCGCATCCGCCTGCTGCGTCAGATTGTATTTGGAGCTCCGCTTCCAGCAGGAGTCGTTGCCGCCAGAAACTCACCCCATTATAACCCTGGAGGAAGGCCTCCCAGGTAGCCAAATCCTCCCGCATTACCCTCGTCACTTGAACGTGATGATGCGGGGGACGGTCGCTCCCGATGTGGGCATACAATCGTGACATAAAGGCTCTTCCTGGTGCAATGACTCGGCAGGCAAAATTAAGGCTGCCTGTGAGGGATTGCAACTGCTTAATCGTTACCTTGGTGGCTGCCCTTGTCGCCGTTATCATTTCCTTAAGTGCTTGTAGTTTATCAGCTGGTAAGCGAGACAGCGATTGTGTTGTGTCAAGTTCTATACCTAGGTAGGTTAAACGGGTCGTTGGGCCTTCGGTTTTTTCCAGTGCTAATGGTACCCCCAACTCCTCGGTTACACTCTGAAATGCCCTCATTCCTATTGCACACTCCCTGGTTGCCGCCCTTCCCGCGAAAAGGAAATCGTCTAAATAGTGCGTGATCAAGCTCCGCCCTGCGCGCTGTCGCGTGATCCATTCCAAAATTGTACTGAACTTTTCGAAAGCCGCGCATGAGATGGAACATCCCATGGGCATTGCTTTATCGAAATAGAATTTGCCCTGAAACTGCATCCCGAGGAGCTCAAAGTCCTCAGGATGCACTGGCAGGAGGCGGAAAGCTGACTTGATGTCGCATTTCGCGAGAAGGGCGCCTTTTCCGCAGGAACGCACCATTTCGACTGCAGAGTCGAAAGATGCATACCTTACAGAGCAAAGTTCGGGAGGGATCGCATCATTCACTGACTCCCCTTTGGGGTGGGACAAGTGGTGAATCATGCGATACTCCCCCGGGGTCTTCTTTGGTACTATGCCCAGAGGGGATATCCGCAACGTGGGGATCGGCAGTTCATTGAATGGGCCCTGTATCCTACCTTCCTTCACTTCCTTCTCGATCTTCTGCTGGACTAGACGCTCATTGCCCTGTACAGATTTCAAATTCTTTGCCCCCAAATGATAACGCGGGCCCTGGGTGGGAATCCTGAAACCGAGCCTAAATCCCTCGATAACGTAATTGGCGGTCAGACGGTCAGGATAATCTCGGGCCGCTTCCAGTAAGGCCTCATGCCGAACCGGAGTTGGCGCCCTTACCCACTGGCTGGTTGGTGTTCCCCGTGCCAGGGGGGGGCTGTCTATTACCTGCTCGCCCCTTGTTTTTGGTTCCGTATTGTCGAAACCTGCTACATGTGGAGGCGGCGTGGTCGCCCGCACACTGGGTGCACACATGCTTGAATCTACACTGGGCACGAAAACACCTGCCCCCGTCATTAAAATCCCAGCATGTAGGCGCTGCTGAAGATAGTCGTGTTCTGCCCCTTTGTCCCCCTTCCACTTGCTGTGTGCCCCCCATGCGCGAGAGGACATGACCGCTGTCTGATCGCGGGGCATACCTTGCACAGCTAATGCACTCCAGCCATATGTCATGGGCATGGAGGTCCCAGCGCAAGCGGGGGTTATTGGCAGCTCTACGCCGAAAAGATTCGTCGTAGCGCAGCCAAGCTCCCGGTCCACCTGTATCATAAGCCCGGCGCACGATGTCCGAGTACTTAATCATCTCCAGCCCGCGCTCGGGAAATCTGGCCATTGTCACCCCCATATATATTGTATACGCAGCTGTCCAGTTGGACCAGGTGCGTTCAGCCTTTGGCTTTTTGAACTTCTCCTTCTCCTTCCTCTCTTCCTTCTCGTTAGGATCTGGTATGGGGTCACTAAAAAGGAGGGCGAATATATCAATATATTCGCCGCTCCATATTTTTTCCCTAGTAGCCTGGAGAAGGTGCTCACCTAACGGAGCTGATACATCGGCATGACCCCCAGACAGGGGCCGTGGCTCTTCCCTGTGGCCGCAGCACAGTGTATTACGCCCCCTGCAACACTGGTCCGCCCCCCATACTTGTGCAGCCGCTTTGTACCTGGGGGCTGGGTAGTGCTGGCACCCGGTATGGTGGTGTTGAGGGAAACGACCCCCGGTATGCCCTCCCCACTCCCAACTGGGGGAGGCCTGGCTCCGTCCCCTTTCCATGTGGGTACTTGCAAGTGGGATACACTCCTCCTCGTGGTTTCTGTCAAGGCCTGTACACCCAAATTCGCCATTTCCTTCCCACCAGCTGCTGTCCACTCGCTCACCTTCGTAAGCTTCCAGGTCGTACCGTGATCTTGCGCGGTACGACCACAGGTCGCAGCAACCCTTTCGCCCTTTGCTGGGCTCACTTTCCCATGCGGCAAGGCCTGGCTCCGTCCCAACAGGCTTGCCGCGTGGTCCACTCCCCGCTCGTCGCCCGGCTGAATGAAGCGGCTGAGCGGGGAGTCTAAGATGGCGCCCGGGAAATCCCGCTCTCGCGAGAGTCCCGGGCGCATTTCAATTTGGTTGCCTGGCAACCACGGCCGCTCCCTCGGCGATGCATGCGGCCGCTCCTTTCCCCGTCCTCCTTCCCTGGGAAGGTAAGCGGGCGCCGCCAAACCCCCGCCGCAGCTATCACGGAGGGGACGACTTCTGCAAGCTGACTGGGAAGGAGCGGATTCTCTTCAGGGGATCAGTACCAAGCCTTGGGTGATGATGATAGTCCCTTCTGGTCTGTTGGGGCTGTAGCAGAGGAAAGAACACAGGACTACTGCAGGCAGACCTGTGGGTATTCTTGTTACAAGAGTTCACACATGTTACTCTCTACGCCTTTGCTACAGCTATGGAGACCATGGGGAAGCACTTAAAGCGACCCAGTCTGTATCTTTATAGTTTTGGAAATGTTCTCAAAGGTGAGTGTCCTCTTCTCTTCCATGAACAGAAACCTCACTTTCATTGACTGACTTCTGTTCCCATGTACCTCATGACTCTTGGTTTTGATGAAAACCAGGCCACTCTAGTCTGTTCATAGCTTGTATTAATACATAATATTGATTTATTAATTATTATTATTATTGTTTATTTATTTATTATAAAACACATTGTTCACCTTCAGGTAGGGAAGGAAAGGAAAACCTCAGGCCCCAGGGCTTATTTTTATTTGGCCCCTTTCCAGTTCCTGGATCTGGCCCCTGGATCCAGTTCCTGTCACCAATCACTGAAGGAGTGAGGTCAGGGTAAGAGAGCAGAGATAAGGGCATGCACGCAAGTATAGGGGACACACCCATGACATAGATCCATGATCTGGGCCCCTCTCTGATCTACCCCCAACTTCTATGTGGCCCTTGAGTTTGAACTTAATTTTCAAAGTGGCTCCTTGGAGGAAAAAGGTTCCTCATCCCTAAGGTAGACTAGTATTATTCCCATTTTAAAGATGGGGCTGAAAGATATTAGCTTGCCCAAGGTCACCCAATGAGTGCATGACTAAGACAGGATTTGAACCCTCACCATTCATATCCAAGTGCAAAATTAGGTTGCACTGGCTCTCAGTAATCAGAAATATCCCTTCTAACTGGTATTTATGCTGCTTCTCTCAATCTCCCTCCAGTTTGTCAATCTTCAACATACTGAAGTGTCTAGAAGAGTCTACAATATTGTGGAGTGTACAGTATTAACAGGTAGTGGCTGATGAACTGCAATATCCATACTGAGGGAAGGTCTCCTTAAGTCTGATTGTGAACACAAATTTCCCTTTACGCAGAATAAGATGACAAAAATGGCCATTAGAATATTTCCAAGCTTTTGCTACCTACATCAATTTACTAAACAGACTACCTTACTACCCTGTAGATGTATGAGCACACTGTACTTCTGTGAGCACCATAAATTGGAAGTTGTGGGCAAAGAGTTCAAGCTGAATCATGTACAAAGTATCGTGTAGATTTTCTGCACGTGAGCAGTTACTAGGGGATGGGTTATCAGGTTGTGTGACGTTGTCTGGCTATTCACATCGGGTTGTGAGGTAGACTTCACCACACTGCTTACTTTGTGCTTTTGCTGTCTCCCTGAAGCTCGTCTCTGACACGGGCTTTCCGCCTGAAAAACATTCTGGGGCAATGACCCTACTTAACCCACTACCTTCTGTTGCCACCTTTTTTCTGCTTCTAACACACTCTGCAGATACCCACTGTAATAGGATGGCTCCCCTGGGCAGTAGAGCCCAGGGAAGCCTCTTGAGTATAAGTCCTGTGAGCATGCTCAGTAGAGCCCAGGAAGCGTCCTGGGAGCATGCTCAGTAGAGCCCAAGAAGTCTCTTGAGTATGAGTCCCTGGGAGCATGCTCAGTGGGCCTAGAGCTCACTGAGCATGCTCAAGGCCTATAAAGGCCTAGGCCTCAGTCTGAGCAGGGGAAACCTAGGAGGAGGAGCTCATTGCCAGAGCTCCCTTCTCCCTCCTGGAGCTTCGCCTGCTAGGAGCCTCTGACCCAGACCTTCGGCGAGGGTGGGCTGAGTCAGAGAAGGACTAAGTTCAGGTGGGAGTTGCCCGATAGAGGCCACCCTGGACACCCTAGCCACTTTAGGGGTTTCCAACCCACTGGGGCTGAACCCCAAAGAGACTACTTGACAGACTGTCCAGGGCATAGGCCCTGCAACACACTACTGGTGGCGTAGGCCTTGGCTACAACGGGTGGTTGGAGACCAAGGGTAGGAACCCCACTCGGGATCCCATGTAGCATGCCCCTCTTTATAAGAGGACAGTTGGTGTAGCAGGGGGGGTTGCTAATTCCCCAGAGTGCGACCCCAGTGCCCTGTGTGGCCCTGGGGGGGGGGATCCCCCCCACTACAAGTGTTATCTGATTTTTGACAGCCATTGGGTGCAGCCAGATGAGACAAGCAGGAGAGGCTACCACACCTTGTGTAGCCTTACGCCACCCTGGGCAGTCAGACCACGCGTCGGCGTCCACCAGATGCCCCCCACCCGGCTGTTACACGATTCATCATCAGAAAAATTCCAATTGGAGTAAGGCTTCCCAAGGCAGGGTTACTTATGTGGAGGGGTCACGCTTTCCCTGCCACATGTGGAGCACCACTTCAGGGCCTTGAGCTGCAGGCACTGCCACCTGTCATGCAATGCTACATCATGCCCAGGGGTGGGATCCCAGGTCAGGCTGGGGGCCCACGCATGTGGCTGGCACCACAGCCTGGACCATCAGGAGCTCCAAGAGCAGTCCAGCTCCTCACCAGGGGGCTGCTCTTCTGCCCAGTTCTCCGTGCTGACCCCACAGTGTGGTGGACACACTTACATACCATAGGGCAAGGCAGAGATCAGGCCATTGCTGTCCGTGTGGCCACACCCATTGTATCTGAAGGATGCATCCTCCACAGGTCAGATGCCTTGTTTTTACTTGCAAGGCTGAATTTTCAGTTCACGCGTTAGTCCCATGCCTTTGCTACAGATAGGGAAACCATGGGGAAGCAATATTCGCTACTTCCATACATTTTGAAATTGGCACACAATTTCAATTTATGGAATGCCCTGCTAATTACACTACACCACACACCATATATTGTCCATAATGATCAGGCTTGCAGTCAGTAGGGATGTGTGAACGCGGTTCGGAAGTTCTGAGTTCAGACCGAACTCAAATAGTTTGGTCGACCAAACCAAACTTTCGGACCGAACTCGAATAGTTCGGTCGACTGAACCGAACTTTCGAACCGAACTTGAATCCGACTGAACTATTCGGTTGAATTCGAACCAGTTCGGAAGGCCAAAAAAAATGGTTTTGAATGTACGAACTCGGTTCGGAAGTTCAGAGTTTGACTGAACTCGAATAGTTCGGTCGACCGAACCGAACTTTTGAACCAAACTCGATTTTCGAACCAAACCGAATTTCCGAACTCGGTTCTGTTCGCACATACCCTAGCAGACAGTTCCCATGAATCCCATTCCCCAAAATTAGAATTGCCACCTCTTCAGGTTTCACCCAGACACTCCAGTTTTTACTTAGCATCTCTAGGTTCTGGAGGCAGCCCCAATTTCTCAAGGTCAACCATGGGCAGCCATGGCTTACCTGGAGAATTAGGACTTCTGATAAGGCCAAGGGGATGGCCATGTCAGAAAGGGGGCAGGCCTCTCCTCACCCAGCCCCTATGGAGCACCATGATGACATGACATTTCAAAAGGGGGTGGGGGTTATGCCAGAAAGGATGTGTGACATCTCCTTTGTCCCACTCCCTGAACAGCATCTTGACATCACAACCCTCAGAAGGGGCAGAGTTATGTTAGGAAGGAAGCATGACAGCCCTTTTGCCTCACTCCCTTTGATGTGGACTGCCCCCTTCAAGTTTCCTCCCAAGAGAGGTGGCAACCCTACCCACGATACACAACTGCAGTGAAAAAATATTCTACTGCAAAACTTGTCATCACATTCAGTATTATTTTGCCCTCTAGATAAGTTGGAGTTAATTTCCCCAGAATAGCTCTTAAACAGCACAATAATACGTGACTATTTTACAATGTACTCTCCAGTTGTTATTTTTCATAACTAGGCTCAGCTCTGTCTGGTCTGCTCACTGGCAGAGGAAGGACACTTGCTAATTCAGTACATTTGCAAGCATAATATTCCTCTCTTACTGCCATCTAGACTTAACACATCCTCCAGGAAGAAAATTAAAGTAAAAGCTGTGCAGCCAGCAATACAGAAGGGCTCCAAGATTTATTTGCAGTAGAAGGAGCTGCTGCTAAACTCTCTGCATGCTAAACAGGCTCCCTGATTGGAACCATTCCTCTGTTAACACAACACACTGAATACAAACATGCGGGGCCGGGCAAACGCAACTGTAATGGAAAGGTCTGCGAAAGCCAGTCACACAGTCAGTCTCCCTTTTCTTAATAAATTAAGTTCCCTCTTCTAGCACTTTGCTTTCTTGTTGCTGAAGTAGGTCGGCACCAGACTTGCTGAACATGCTGTTCTCTTACTCCTGATAGCTGCCAAGAGTCCAGTCTTCGAAGGGTGCTTTAATATCTGCCACATTCATTCTCAGAGGCAGCAAGGAGACAAACCCTTTGTTTCTGCTCAGGTGTTTACCTGCGCTCTGTCAGATCGCTTTTCCTCTCAACTTTCAGAGTTCTCCTGGAGTCTGTTTGACTCAATGGGAAGGAACAGATGGCAGGCAGAGTAGTGGAAACTGTGGAAAGTGAAAACCTGAGGGAAATGTTTTGTGTTGGTTAGAAAGGCCTGCATAAAACTACTTGCTTTTTCATCACCTCCTTTGATTTCCCTGTAATGGAAGGGGCTTCCTTCCCCTCCACGCTGGAGATTAACTCTCTAATGCTTATTAGAGGTAAAATAATCTTCTGCCCACATGGTTGCAGACTGAAGTCCTCCGTTAACTTGCAGAACAGACTCTGCAGAAGCAGATTATTTTTTACACAAGTACAGCATGTGCTTGTTGGTGATCTTAGCCTAACCCCAAGTGGCCGGAGACCGACATGACAAGACAGCCAACTGAAATAGCACAGCAGGACGTACATCTAATGGGGATATTATTGTCTGCCATAATGAGCCTGGAGGGGGCAAGGACTCCTGCACTACACAATGGGGTCATATTCCTGTCCCCCCCCCCTTACCCAGTATGACTGCTGACATGGGACATTTGGGCCTCACCCTCCTCCCAGAAGAGAAGGATAGAAGGTCCATGACAGCTGAGTGGATGGGGTGGCTATTGGCTCCATTCCTCATGCTTGGCTCCTCCTCACCCCCACTCTAGGATCAGGCATAAAGACAAGGGGATGAAAGGAGAAAATAATATTGCAAGGAGGCAGCTGGAAGTACTGCAAAGCTCTAGGCCCTAAAGCAAATACCTTGCTCTAAGACCACCCCTGCAAATTGATATGTAGCTGATGCCATACCAGCAGTCACACCTAAAAGGCCAACAAATGAATAGTCCTGGAGATTGTATTTCCTTGCAAGCTCTTTTGTACCACTATCCCCCTCAGATTAGAGACTTTAAATGCACAGAGTATAGTGGAGAAGGATTTATTATTTCCGCCTCTGAGGTATCTGTTCTGCAAGTTATTGGAGGACTTCAGTCTGCAAGTATGTGGGGGGGGGGGGGGGGAGATTATTTTTAAGACGAAAATCCAGCATCATAAAACACTGAAATTCAATAAGAAAAACACACACTCCAGTATAAGTGTTGTCAGCACAATAACCTAATCCTGCTTTCCTGTTTGTTCCATCTTCATCTAAATGAAGAAGTTTAGCATACTAGAATGAATACAACAGTGGAACAAAAATTAGGGCTAATAGACTGAATAAAACATTTCAGGACACAGTATTAAAAAGTTATCACCACAATAGGCTGCCACTGTGCATTTATTTGGGGACTATACGTCTGTATTTCCTCATCTGTGCTTAAAAGGTTCTTCCCTTATTCATACAGCTTTTTAGTACTTTGCATAATGCAGACACTAAAAGCAGGAGCGAAGCAGAAAGTTTATAATATGAATTGATTGCAGATGATAGAAACAGACCAGTGAATAAAGTATCCATGCAGACCATAAACTGGAAGATATTGCATTCAATGGCCCTCCAGATTATCTTTTATCTAATTTGGTAAAAGTGTGAAATCTGGTTTTGAAATTACTATCGGCAAGTCTGCCTGGCAATCCCAATATTAAAACCAAATTACCTAGTTGCTTCATTGCTAATATGGATTTGATTAATAATCAAACATTAATACCAGTAATTTTAGTAAAAGTACAAGACATTTTATTGTCAGTTCCTCCACTGCATTGTTATTCATCCAGTTTAGCAGTATTGTGACAACAGCTGCTACTGTATTGATTTTGCTTTCATATCTGTGCTTTCCTCTTATTGACTGAATAAGCATTTGCCAAAACATGTTTATGCTTATTCCAAATTACTACAACAAAAGGTAGTTTCACTTCCAAATGAAGTTACAAACAAGGTGTTTTGTATTTTAACAGGAGAGTAACCTAAGGAAGCCTTTATATTTTGCAGCCATGCAGCTTTGTTTGTGCCCATTTTCCATTATTAGTCTAATCTATTTTGAAAACTCAGACAAAATAGATGTTGCTTCCTCCTGACATAGATGCTAATATTTAGAATTTAACAGTAATTAATATATTTTGCCCTGTTTGCCAGAGATTTCAAAGCAGTTTATAAATAGTGAATGGAACCTTAACACTTCCTGTGAATTACAGATTTTTTGTATGGTTAGCTGGATTTTATTTGTTTGAATGTTTTATTTTACAGAGAAATTGAGGTTGCAAACAGTGTTGAGGGAAACTAATTTTGGAAGTCCAATCTGAGATGGCTAATTGACAGTGCTTCTTGAAATTAGAACCTAAGTTTGATTAAGATGGCCCCATCATCAGAACTCATCTGAAGCAAGGTGGTAGCTTCTTTGCAGTAGAGCCAAGAACTGTTCGCTCAAACTTCAAAGCTGTGCACTGACATGTTCAAACATGGCATGTTTCCTTGCCTCCACATCATTTTGAATTAGATCAGTAGTTCAAATTCTGGATTTGGCCCAAGAATTCAGTCCCTGTGTTCAAGTACAGAGAGCATGCACTCAGTGGAAGGGAATGGCAATGAGGGCACGCACTCAAGGATAGGGAATGGAACCATGCTGTAGATCTGTGATTTAGACCCTCACCTTCCTTTCTATCCCAAGCACATCCCTTAAGCACTTCCACCTGAAACTTCACAAAGCTTTTACTAATTTTCAAAGTGGATCATGGGAAGGAAAAGGTTCTCCACACATTTACATAGTGTAAACCTTGTGCCTATTGTATCGGTGGCAAGAACAGCTGTGTTAGCTTTTCTAGGAGTTTGGTACAATTAACCACTTTGGCTCGAGCCCCCACCCAGAAACCTGGGACACTACTGGGCAGCCTGTTACCTTCCCCACTTGGAAGCATGCTAGCTAGGTTATGAACAAATCAGCTTTATTAATGAGGTATTAAAACAAAGGAGCATCTGGTGCTAACAAACTTTAGTGTAAGATTCTGGTATCATAGCAAAAGTCACCGTTCTGGGTTCCCAAACCCTTTCACCCCTCTCACAGTTCCTTGGAGAGCGTTCAGTCCTCAGAGCCCTGGTTGTCTCTTCTTTGGCCTCAACCTATTCCAGGAAGGCATGAAGGCCATCCCTCAAAGGCTGCTACTGTTCTCTGTCACTGGCATCCCCAGTCACACCTAACAGACTTCACCTCAACCTAGCCCAGGGAGACTGTCCCTTGACAATGTCATAGGGTATGGGGGGAAAGGGGGAGGGGGAAAGGGTACCCACTCACACGGGGACCTTGAGGCCATGCTCTGCAAGGCACCTATGGGAGGGAACAATGCCCATCAGGAGAGAATGGTAGCCCTATGGATCTCAAAGAGACCAGGCTTCTATCAGACCAGGGCACAGAGCTCGTAGCAGGGAGTATGGCCCCAAGCCCAACACAGTCGCCCCACTCACTCACTGTCGCACGATGGGGAAGGGAGAGGGCAGGTGCTGGCAGTGTGGGAGAACGGGGGAGTGGGGCCACGAACAAGGAGGGCACAGGGGAGGGCTTTCGTACTCGCATGGGGAGGGTAGGAACCCCGGGGTGGGGGGAAGGGCTGAAACACTCCGTTCACCCACGCTCATTGTCACCCACAGTCACACTAAGGGGATGGGACACAAGCAAACACAATCTAGGCAATACTATAGCAAGACAAACAAAATGTACTTAGTTCTGACCAGCTTCTCAGCTCTGATTACCGGCATTGAGTATCTCCCAGTGTTGGGTTTTATGATTCAGGCCCCGCCCCCTTGTGAGCCCGGAGCTGTGCAGAGTGCCGCACTGTGCCGAGCATTGAGCTCATGTCCGGGGAGGTCAAAGGTTGCCGCTCTGCGCTGTCAGTGCCAGAGTGGGTTGCCTTGGCAACCGGATGCTCCGTTGGCATCTCTGGTGCCATGGCGTGTGTCACAGTGGGGGTGGGGCCAGTTGCTGAGCCCGGGAACTCGGGGTTCTCCTCCCGTGGCGCCTGGCCACGCTGCGGATGACAGACGGCTGCTGTTGCTCTTCAGCACCGTCCTCAGGAGGCCCTGAGAGCCTGCCTCCTGATCCAACAAGTGACTTCGGCAAGGGGCTGAATCAAAGCAGTTTACCAGGTCTGATCATCCCACGCTGTCTTCTCTCTCTGGTACCATTTTCCAGGGGTCCCTGGGAGCTTTTTGACCCCACTAGGTGATTTCAGGACTGGATGGGATCAGAGAGATTCCCTAGACACTAACTGATCTGGTGCTCTCCATTATGAATACTCTAGAAATTTCATATGCCTCCCAAGGAAAAGATACTACAGCAACACTGTCGGAGTATGCAGACTTCTTCCATTAACTCACTTTCATCTGCACAATAGTCAGGGTGGGCCCACTTCTAGCAGCTTTCCATGGTACAGTTTTGTAAATTAGGATTTCCCCCTGTGTTCTGGGTGAGGAAAGACCTGGAAACCATTGTGGCTACTATACAAAGAAGGCTACAGGATCAGAACTTGCAGGAGGAGATAGCCCAAATTAGAACCTCGGAGCATATGGCTGGTTACCTTCCCCTTATTAGATCTCTCCCCAGGATGGCAGACTATCTATCATCAGCTATCTCGGTTAGGGGGAAGTACCTGTTTCTTTGCGCGAGGCTTAATGCCTTGCTCACAGCCATATTTGAGGGGCGGCTGAGGGCCAGACCGTTTGCTGAGCGTCTCTGCCCCTTTGATGGGCAGTGTGTGGAGACAGTCCATCATGTATTATTTGACTGCCACCTATACGATGCCATTCGCTCAGAGTTTCTCACCTCCTTTCTACAAAGGTTCCCGGGGAGAACTGAGTGGAACCTTCAGTGTTTGGCCTTGGCTGATGCAGACCACTCAATTACAAGTGCTGTGGCCCAGTATTTGATACTGGCATTTAATTTATGTAGTTTGTTTTTAAATTTTAGGCAGCCCACTTAAAGAGGGTAAGTTTGTGGTACTTGTTTGTAACCAACTAGTAGTTCCGAGTGCTATACTTGTTGGACAAGTTTTAGCAGCGGATTATGGTTCGGTGTAGGTTGTGTATATTTTTTGTTTTGTGTATTTTGTGTTTTATGTATCATCTTTTTGTACGATATTGGCTTAGGCCGCAAATAAACTTTCAGCTTTCCATGGTACAGTGACCCACACTCAAACCCACCCCCATGTTTTGCTAGGACTATCATTGTACCCAAGGTTCCCAGTGTCCAAGGGCTGTAGATTGTCCCCTACATGTTCCCCAGATACCTCCCATCATGCATCCGTGACGTGTATGCAAATTCGATGCATATGCAAACAATGCAAGGTGCAGTGCTTCTTTTTCCAACGTTACTCACCGTGACCAAACAAAACCCAGGTTACAATAGTAAATAAATTAAATAATGCTATTATAGGACTTAGTTCTGTAATTATACATAGTTATGTATTTATTGAATAAGAGCCAAATATGCATTCCTTAGTATGTCATTTCAATGTCTAACATTGTATTTTTTAGCTGATGGGGATATGCAGAAAAAGTTGCACTACAATCCCCATTAGTCACAGAGTCAGTTTAAACAAGTGGTTTGCTTTACACTCATGATTAATTTTGAAATCTAAGAAAGCAATGGCCAAGTTTGAGAATGAACTCTGCAAAGTTTACTGCACTGGAGAGGGCTTTAGCCTATGCTGTTTTAAGTTATACTACATTCATTCACAGGCCACTTGCATTAGGCAGACTGCTTTGCACAATCCTTGCATTAAAGAATCTAGCACTCCAATGTAGTTGGAAGCAAAAAGGATAATGGTCTCAACTGTGTTTGGCAACCTACCGTGTACACAATCACTCCTAACATCTCACTTCCTTTTGCTTTCACACAAAAGATCCATTAAGCAACAGAGCTTGTAGTTCTGCTAGTCTACAGACTTACTGCCAGAGAGCATCAAAACCCTGTCTACAGTCTTGTTGCCATGATCTTGTTGCCAAAATGATAGAACTTGTAGTTCTGCTAGTCTGTAGTTCAGACTTACTGCCAGGGAGCATTAAAATCCTGTCTAGAGTCTTCTTGCCATGGTCTTCTTGCCAAAAGGTAAGACAAAGTAGTTCAGATTATCTCGTTCATTGAACCTATTTATGTTGGGTGAGAGCATGCACGCTTTCCCCTCTTATTTTCCTCAGGTGTTGGACTAAACGAATCTTGAGGTCCCTTCCAACCCTAAAATTGTATGATTCTATCATTTTTATTATTTTGATCCATTTGATTCTTTCCCCTACAGCTCCTCCGAAATGACAATCAGCCTGTTTTATTCTTTCTTGCTTTGGAATCCCATCCACCACTCACCTTCTAAAGAAGGCTGCCTGCCTGCTTAAAGGAAGGAAGGAAGGAAGGAAGGAAGGGTTGAAATATCCATGCAATATTAGGTTGACAGTTGCCTCATACTCTGTTTTCCCTGAACATTGCCACCTAATGGTGATGATTAGAAAGGCAGTATACCCCATAAATGTTTTGTTCAGAGAGCAGGAGATCAACAGAGGGTAACGAGAGAAGTGTGGACGCTGCGGCAGCTCTCCAACCCAGGGCAGGAAACAGTGGCAGGGCACCAAACACACGTGCCCGCGGCCAGAGAGCTGTCCCGCATGCCCCAGACAGGATGGGGAGCTCATGTGCAGGCCTCACCCCCTCCTAACTTCCTACCCCCACCATGATGGGCAGCCATGGCGACCTCTGCCCCCAGGCAGGAATGGTGGGAGCGGAGAGCAAGCAAATAGGCCAGCTACCTACTTGCCCTGGGGTAATCCTGGGCCAACATCTGGCAGTGCAGAACCAAAAGTGCGGGTGAGTCCCGGGCCAAAGCAAGCCACAGTGGTCCACCGTCAGTCTGTTAGTACCAAAGTTGTTGTTATGCTAGTGCTTCAGCAGACAAACTGTGTCCAAGTGTCTGCTTTTTCTGGTGCAGAATTGATCCAGGGGAGACATCACACCCTCCCTTGTTTTCCATACGCATAGTTCCTATGCTGTATTTATATCTGTTTATCATTTGATTTAATAATAATAATAATAATAATTAATTTATTCAACACTAGCTTTCGCTATGGTCAAAAACAATAAAAACAAATAACAATAAACATTTGATTTAATGGTTTTGAAATGTCATGATTTTTCACTTACGCCCTCCCAAGTATTGCTTTCATATCTATTGTGCTACACTTGCTCAGTCTGTAGTTCTTACTAGAGATGTGCGAATGTGGTTCGGATGTTCAGAGTTTGGACCGAACTCGGTCAGTTCGGATGTCCGAACTGAACTCGAAAACGACCGAACAGTTCGGTCATGTTTGGGTGAGTTCGGATGAGTTCGGGGTGGGAAAAAACATGACTGCAAGGCCCATTCGGGCAGGAAAAACATGACTGGAATGGGGAGGCAGCTGAGGAGCAAACTTCCTGGCACCAGGGGTGGAGACCAGGACTGGTGTCAGGGCCAAATTATACCGATACCAAAAAAATTCAGTATCGATATCGGTACCGATAGCGCTATTTCAAATGTTCGGCAATGTTCGGCTGAACCCAATGCCACCGAACCGAACAACCGAACCCGAACTCGGTTTTCGAACCCAACGGCCGAACATCCGAACCGTGTTCTGTTCGCACATCCCTGATTCTCAGTCCTTACATGCCCGAGGAAGAAATGTGTATGTGGTCAGACACCAACAAAAGCTGGTCCAGTAAAATATACCATTTGAACTACTTTGCCTCCATCAAAATCCTGTGTAGTAAGATGCTAGACTCCTGTTTAAAGGATTGGAATAAGAGATTTGCTTTTTGAGAGAAACATGCAACTCCCAAAATAACTTCCCTCACTCCAGGAACAGAGGTGCATGCACATCTCCCCACTCCACCTGATCCCTAAGTTCTCTTGGAAATTTAGCAAATAAGAAGCCTTGACCAAGATGAATTAAAGCAGGATCCTAGTTCGTATCACCAAAGTAATAAAAGAAGATTGGCAAAACAGCTCCATGAGGATGCTATAGCTGCGTGAACCCAGATGGATGTCTTAATGGAAACTTGGTACTTTCGTGCTAAAAGAGTGGAGATTAGGGAAATAATTCTAAGTTTCAGACCCAGTCCAAATCAAATTAGTAATTAAACATGAATGCTATTCTGAAGCAAAATAGTGTCCTTATTATACCATAAAGTAACTCTGTCCCACAGCTATGTCTGTTCAGGCCCAATTCCCAGGATTGCAATTGCTGCTCAGCAATGAACCAAGGTAACTCAGTTAATAGACACTGGGTATTTTCAGAAGTGACGCTACCATGCTTAGACCCAGTCCGGGGTAATGGCTGATACCCAGAACAGACATGATGGTGTGCCTTACCACACTTTGCCCCGAACTGTGGTAGCACTTACCACTGGCTGTTCCACACGATTTTCTGAGATCACAATCGGTGGCAACTGCTATTAGGTTCAGGGCAAAGCGTGGTGAACATCTGGAGGCCGCCGAACAGAAGTGACAGTAGTTGTGACCCCAGGGTGGGGTTAGGTGTGGTAAAGTGTGTCTAAGTATGGTAGCGTCACTTCTGAAAATACCCTAAGTATCAGGATCACAGCTTGAACCGCCAAGAGGGATTACAAAGCCTGTACATACAAGGCAATAGCAAAAAGTCCACAGTTTAAATCAAATGCTCATAGTTTGGCTTATGGCACATTCCAATAAGGTTCACAGAGTTATCAGGAGTCCCACACATTAGAAAGGTTGTCAGTCAATACTAGAAGTGAAACATCTGGATCTGAACGCCCTTAGACACTACTGCCAGGGGAAGTAGTATTTCCCTGTTCAAAGCTTTATCTTCTTACTTTAGAAGGAGAAGATTAAATAAAACTGTCTGGACAAGCTTTTGTCTGCAATGCTGTTAAGTAGAGAGTATCCTGAATTGGAGTAGGGGGTTGGACTATTTATATATTTTCATTCATTCATTCATTCATTCATATTTCTATGCCAATCTTCCTGCAGAGACTGGGTGGCTTACAATCATAAAAACATAACAAAATAGTCATTAAAATCAATTTTTAAAACCTGATACAGCACCCAACCCACGTCTACAACTTCCATCCAATCCCATCCCACCCTATCTCTGTCTGCCAAATTCCTGGCCAAATAAAAAAGTCTCACATAATTTCCGGAAGGTGAGTAGGCTCAGGTTTAGGCAGACCTCCAAGGGGTGGGAATCCCATAATCATGGGGCAACTACCGAGAATGCCTTCCCGTGCACTCTAGACATAAAAACATCACAGAGAGATGGCACCTGCAAGTGAGGGGGCCCAGCTGGCCTCAGAGGCTGCAAAGGGACATAAGGGAGGAGGTGGTCTTTCAGATCCCTGGGGTCCAAGCCATTTAGGGCTTTATGGGTTAAAACCAGCACCTTGAATTGTGCCAGGAAAGTTATTGGCAGCCAGTGAAAACTCTGGAGCACAGCTGTAATGTGTTCCTGGGACCCACCCCCAAAAGTCTATGGGCTGCCATGTTCTTCACCAACTGCAGCTTCTGAACAGACTTCAAGGGCAGTCCCACACAGAGTGCATTGCAGTAGTCTAGCCAGTAGGTTACGAAGGCATGGACAACGATGGCCAAATCCGAATCTGATAGAAATGGTCAAATCCTTCTCACCAGATGTAATTGGTGAAAAGCACTCCTGACCACTGCCACATCTTGACAGTACAGGTGCAGCAGTGGATCCAAGAGCACCTCAAGACTGCTAACCTGAGTGACCAAAGGAGGCTGGACCCCATCAATAAAAGGGGTACCTACATCTCCCAGGTCACACAGCCAGCCAACCATCACCACCTCAGTCTTGTCTGGATTCAGCTTCAGTCAGCTCACCCACATCTAGTCCACAGTGGCAGCCAGGCACTGGTTAAGCACTGAGACTGCAGGACCTGGGTCAGATGAAAAGGAGAGAGAGAGCCAAGTGTCATCAGCAGATTGATGGCACCTCACTCCAAATCTCTGAATGATTTTTACATGGGGCCTCAGATAAACATTGAACAGGAGTGAAAACAAGATGGGAGCCCACATGGGAGCACCCGAGAGGACAGCAAGCCACCATGCATCACTACCCTGTGGGTTCTCCAAGCCAGAAAATGAGCAGAAAAACTCAAGAACAGTTCCACACACCCCAGCCAGGTCCCACAGACATGTCAACACCCCCACCCCCATGATCAAGAGTATCAAAGTCTGTCGACAGATTTAATAAAATCAACAGGGTCATTTCCCCTGTCATTTTTCAAGCGGAGATTGTCAACCAAGGCCACAAGCGCAGTCTCAATACTATACCGGCCAAAACGAAAACCCGACTGACATGGGTCCAGGAATCCAATAGCATCGATATGTTCCTGAAGCAGGGAGGTAACCACCCTCCTCCTCCTCTTCATGACCCCCTTGCTCCTCTCAACGTCTTTGGACCTTCTCCCTTGCTGCCCCTCATGCCTGGAATTCCATCCCTGGATACATTCCCTCTGTTCCCTTCCAACTTTCAAATCCCTCCTGCAAACCTACCTCTTCCGTCAAGTCTCCCTGGCTTGTCATGAGTGAAACTGTGTCCTATTCCCCTCACGCATAATCTAGTTCCCTGTAACTAAGCGAAGCACGTGCACCCACAACTCCTCAACCTCATGAATGTACTTATTATTATTATTATTATTAACAAACATTTATATAGCACCAGCAGTGTACCTGGCACTTTAAAAAATAATAAAATAGACAGGGTCCCTGCCCCTAGGGCTTACAATCTGAGAGACAGGAGCTGGGGGAGAGACTTAGGAAGGGGAACAGAGGGAGAGACAAGGGGTATAACATTCATGAAGATGCGAGGTCTCAAGTGCACGTACTTGGCTTGGTTACGATGAGAATGACAGCAGGCAGGTCCATGTTGCAAGGATAAGGGTAAACCGATCGTAGGTATAGGAATAGTGGCTCAGCAGGATAAAGAGTCAGACAGAGCAGAGCGAAAGAGGTGAGTTTTAAGGAGAGATTTGAAGGTATGAAGGGAGGGGGCAAGGCGGATGTGGACAGGGAGGGAGTTCCAGGCATGGGGGGCAGCAAGTGAGAAGGGACGAAGGCGCTTAGGGGAGCAGGGAAGGCGTGGAAGGGTGAGAGAGGGGACAGAGGAGGAGCGAAGTGCACGGGCTGGAGTATGGAGGGCGATAAGTGCAGAGAGGTAGGGGGGAGCAAGGTTGTGAAGAGCTTTATAGGTGAAGACTAGGAGCTTGTGCAGGATTCGTTCAGGAAGGGGAAGCCAGTGAAGCGAAGAGAGGAGGGGCTGCACATGGTCGAAGCGACTGGCGAGGTAGATGACCCTGGCAGCAGAGTTTTGGACAGAGATGAGGGGAGAAAGGTGAGACCGGGGAAGGCCAGTGAGAAGGAGGTTACAGTAATCGAGGCGAGAGATGACCAGAGCATGAACAAGAGTTTTGGCAGACGAGACAGAGAGAAAAGGGCGAATCTTAGCAATGTTATGGAGGGAGAAGCGACAGGATTTAGCAACAGAGTCAATGTAGGGTTTAAAAGAAAGGGGTGAGTCAAAGATGAAGCCTAGGCTACGGGCTTGGGGGACAGGCAGGATGGTGACTCCATCAATAGTTATTGACAGTGAGGAAGGAGAGGAAGGATGAGGGGGGAAGATAAGGAGTTCAGTTTTAGCCATGTTGAGTTTGAGTTGACGTTGAGACATCCAGGTAGAGATGTCAGAGAGACAGTTGATGAGACGAGCTTGAACAGAGGGAGAGAGAGAGGGAGTAGAGAGATAGAGTTGAGTGTCATCAGCATAGAGGTGGTATTGGAAGCCATGGGAGGCAATGAGTTTGCCTAAGGATGAGGTATAGATCGAGAAGAGGAGAGGGCCAAGAACAGAGCCTTGAGGAACACCAACTGAGAGGGGGAAGGAGGAGGAGGCGGAGTTGGAGAGAGACACATTAAAGGAGCGGTCAGAGAGGTAGGAGGAGAACCAGTTATGGACAGAGCCACAAAAGCCAAGGGAGTGAAGGGAATCCAGCAAGAGTGAGTGGTCAACAGTATCGAAGGCAGCAGAGAGATCAAGGAGGACAAGAATGGAATAGAGACGTTTAGATTTAGCCACCAGAAGATCGTTGGTGATCTTAGCGAGAGCAGTTTCAGTAGAATGAAGGGGGCGGAAGCCAGATTGGAGGGGGTCAAGGGAGGAGTTGGAGGATAGGAAGTCAAGGCAGCGGGAGTAGACAACACGTTCAAGCAGCTTGGAAGCAAAAGGAAGGAGTGAGACAGGACGATAGCTAGAAGGGTCAGAGGGGTCAAGAGTGGACTTTTTGAGAATAGGAGAGACTGTGGCATGTTTGAAGGCAGAAGGGAAAGAGCCAGTAGAGAGGGAGAGGTTGATGATGTGCAGGAAGGAAGGGGCGACAGTGGGAGTAATGGAGGTGAGGAGGCGGGAAGGAATGGGATCAAGGGGGCAAGTGGAAGGGTTGGAGGAGGAGAGCAGAGAGGAGATTTCCTTAAGGGAGGCAGGGGAGAAGGAGGACATGAGAGAAGGAGGGGGAGGAGGGAGAGGGGTGGGAGTGGGAAGAGAGGAGTGGGAAGCGATGTCGAGGCGGATCTTGTCTATCTTGGAGGTGAAGAAGGAGGCAAGATCCTGAGCAGAAAGGGAAGAAGGAGGGGGAGGACAGGGAGGCTTGAGGAGGGAGTCAAAGGTAGAGAACAGGCGGCGAGGGTCCCGAGAACAGGACTCAATGCGGGAGGCATAGTAGTGTTGTCTAGCAAGGGAGATAGCAGAAGTAAGGGTGGAGAGACAGAATTTGAAGTGAAGGAAGTCAGCGTGAGAATGGGATTTGCGCCAGAGTCGTTCAGCAGCACGAGTGCAAGAACGGAGGTGGCGGATACTAGGGGTGAGCCAAGGACGGGGGTTGTGGGAGAAGGCAGGGCGGGAAGAGAGAGGGGCATGGGAGTCAAGTGTGGAGGAGAGAGAGGCGTTGAGAGCAGAGACAGCGGAGTCAGGGGAGGAGGAAGAGAAGACTGTAGGAAGAAGGGGAGAGAGAGAGGAGGCAAAGTCCAGGGGATCAATAGCTTGAAGGTCACGGAAGGGGCGTAGAGAAGGGGAAGAGGAGGGGGGACAGTGGGAAATGTTGAAAGAGGCAAGGAAGTGGTCTGATATAGGATGAGGATCGAAGGAGAGATCAGCGACAGAGCAGTTTCTAGAGAGGACAAGATCAAGAGAATGGCCATTAGTATGGGTGGGGGAGTTGGTCCAAAGGTGGAGGTTGAAGGAGGAGGCTAGGGAGAGGAAGCGAGAGACTGAGGGCTGAGATGGGTCATCAACATGAATGTTGAAGTCACCAAGGATGAGAGTGGGGATATCAACAGAGAGGAAGAAAGTGAGCCAGGACTCAAAGTCAGAAAGAAAGGAAGAGAGAGGACCAGGGGGACGGTAGATGACAGCAACACGTAGATGGAGGGGGGAGTAGAGGCGCACGGAGTGAGCCTCAAAGGTATGGAAGGAGAGAGAGGGGGGAGGAGAAATTGGTTGGAACTGACAGGATTTAGCAAGAAGGAGGCCCACCCCACCACCCCGTCCTTCAGGGCGGGGTTGGTGAGAGAAGGAGAGACCCCCACAGGAGAGGGTAGCAGGCGTGACAGAGTCCGAGGGAGTGATCCAAGTTTCAGTAAGGGCAAGGAGCTGGAGGGAGCGAGAGAGGAAAAGATCATGGATATAGGGAGCTTTACTGATAGATGAGCGACAGTTCCAGAGGGAGCAGAAAAATGGTAGTTGATGAGGGGGGAGGCAAGGAATAGGGATAAGATTGGGAGAAGGGGAGCGTCGTGGTAGGCTAGAGACAGGAGGAATAGGGATAAGATTGGGAGAAGGGGAGCATCGAGGAAGGCTAGAGACAGGAGTGGAAGGGGAGCAATGAGAGAAAGTAGCCAAGGGAGCAAAGGATGTATGGGGGAGGTTAGAGAGTGGTGATCGGTTGGGGGGAGGAAGAAGCTGGGAGGAGAAAAGTAGAGGAAGAAAAAGATGGACAGGAAGAGGAGAAGGAGAGGAGGGAAAGAAAAGGCGAGAAAATAGGGCAGACATGTTAGTGAGTAAGATAGGAGGGGGAAGTACAGTAGAAAAGAAATGGAGAAAAGTACCTGTAAGGCGCGCGCCTTTAGGCGCGCGCTTTTCGGCCCGCTGGTCGGTGGAGCTTGGGGCGGCAGGAAGGCCAAGCCCCAGGAGAGTCGTGGTGTCCTCGAGCGATGACAGCCGAGGATGCTGGGAGCGTATGCAGACGAGCTGCAACCTCACCAGTCCTTGGCCCGCTGGTCGGTGGAGCTTGGGGCGGCAGGAAGGCCAAGCCCCAGGAGAGTCGTGGTGGTCCTCGAGCGATGGTACTCTCGTCTCTTCCAATGTTTGCCTCTCCCTCATCTCCCCATCCCTTGTCTCTTAGATTGTAGGCCCCTTGGGGGAAGGGACCCTTCTATAACTATTACTTGTACAAGCACCAGGTACACTGTTGTCAAAATATAAATAATAAAAAATAAATAATAACCTTCCCTAAAAAAGGGATGTTAGAGACAGGGTGATAGCTGCAGGGAAGTCAATGTCAAGAGATCGTTTCTTGAGAAGGGGATGGACGACTGCAGTTTTAAGGCCATCAGGCACCCTGCCTTTCTAAAGGAAGCCACTGACAATCCCGGCTACTGTAGGGGTGGGAAGTTCAGATCTCCCGATATCCGATACTGCTCGTATTTGGCAGTATCGGGGATATCGTATAGATCCGAGATTTTCCCGTAACGGTGCCGGATGTTTACCGGATTTTTTTTACATTGTGGCCATTCAAATCAATACTTTCCTATTATCTCATTAATTGGCACAATTCCTGAAAGACAGGTGGGTCAAAGTTGATCACACCCACTTTACAAATGAGTCTGAGAGATAGTGATATTCCCAAGGCCATTAACTGTGTCCACAGGTAAGGCAGAATTTGAACCCAGGTCTTTCTAATCTAAGGCTGATTTTAGATGTGCATGGTGCACACGCAACATAAAAATAATGCTGCGTGTAAATATCCCGTGTGTGGGATTTAGACGCGAAATTCATGCATTAAAGACAGTTGTATGTTCTTTTAAAGCCGCAAATTAAATACCTCAATGTCGAGGTATTTATTTTGCGGCTTTAAAAGAACGCATGACTGGCTTTAACGCATGAAATGTTGTGTCTAAATCCCACACTCGGGATATTTAAAAGTGATGTGATTTTATGCCGTATGTGCACCGCACACATCTAAAAGCAGCCTAAGTCTTGAGACCTACTCTCTGGATGACACAAACATCTTAGAAAGTAAGAAATGTGTCGTTCAAAGACTAATTGTGCATCTGCAAGAAGCTACCACACTGACAGCTTGATGATACAGACCATGACTGAGAGAATCAAGTTTCTATTTAAAACCTGCAGCAAGCATGTAAGTGTTCTAGAGCAGGAGTGGACAAAATGCAGCTTGGAAACTACATGCAATATGCAGGCAGTTCAAGAACAGCTTTCAGCCAGGGCTAGTCCCAGGCCCCACGCTGCCTTAATGTTCCTGTGTCTAACTTCATTGCACTTGAGTCTCAGAAATTGAATTACAACTGCTCCTCAGAATTTCAGCAACCAAGATTGCAACACATTGACTTCACCAGCCAATCACAGAGCAAGAGAGGATAGGGCAAGGATCAACCCAGGATATGATTCAAAGGGGCACACACAAGTGTGTCTCTGTCTTGTGGCAAGGGGGGTCAAGGTGGGTTACTTACCTTCTGAAGGGGTCCCACATGATGCACAGCCTCTTCCCGGTTTGTAAATTTGAAAGTAAAAAAACCAAACAACTGAGCATTTTCAGAAAAGGTCTGATTGGGCCTTTCTGAGCATGTTCGGTCCTTTTCAAAGATGGCGCTGGTGTGCAGACGCTGCCACACAAGATGTAGCCATGGTGGGGGCTGTGCAGCTTGGCAGAAGCTTATATTTGCTCCCTAGTGCCCACCCCTCAAGCCTCACTGATTGCGGTGAATGGGTATTGGCAAGTTGGAAGTCTTGGCACCATCTCCAGAAAATGAGCCTATAGTAGGGATTCTCTTATGTTTGTCACAGGGTACAAGATTGGTTTGTTATGCTAGCTGGCCAGCAGAAATGTCAATCATGTATTCTCATTCTGTGCTGTGCCCACACCCCAACCTCCTTGCTTGTTACCGGGAAATTGGATGATTTAAATGAGTAGGTAAAAGAGAAGAGATGGGATCATGAAATAATTGTGAAGTTATTTGGAAAACAGGAAGTAGTGGTTAAAAATACTTTGTGTCAGAAAAAGGGTCAAATATATATTCCTGAATAATCCTGGTTAAACGTGAGGTTTTGGGGGGAAGAAGAGGAAGAAAAGTTAGGCACAAACGATAGGATGATTGGTGAAAAGTTAGTAGCGCCACAAAGGCTGTGTAGACTTTCAAATGTGGTGATCCTTTCATACCCCCAAGGAATAACTAAGTTATTGGACGAGTTGGGGGAAGGTAAATTCCATAAGAAAGATCCCAGTAAATATTAGGACCTCAAACCTATCAGGTCCTAAGAACTTCAGAGATTTAAACGGGGTGCAAGGACAGCCTTTTGCATGTTTAAAACAGAACAGGAAGTTTATTAGGAAAAATAAGGGATAATGTAGATAGTATTAGGCTGTTATGGAATATTGCAGGGTGGACCAACAAGCTGATGGACTGTAATTCCTGGATTTTATCTCAGGATTTCAGATCCTGTGTATTCAAGAAACTTGGGCCCAGTTAGTCAACATCTGCAGTTATTCCATGTATGTTATTCCTACCACTAAATCTCTTAAAGGGCAGGCTAGGGCAGTTTTACATTTAGAAAGTATTGAACTGCTATGTGAACAGAGAATTCCATATACCTCTGTAGAGACATATGCAGTAATCTAACGGGCAGCAAAATGTGTCCATAACTACACAGCCTACTCCATAATGCTAATAGATTGGAACCATCTGATAAGAAATTGTGTGTCATCAACCTTTATGAATAACTTCTATAGTTATTTTATTTTAATATCTCACATAAATGCCTGTCGTTTGGCATTTATGTGAGACCTGGCTCTTCCGCCAGGCCTTTGGCGAGGGGTAGGGGTGGGGAGGGGAGGGTTTGGGAGGGGGGTGGGTTTTATGATTTGTTTAAAATTTGTTGATTTTGTTTTAAAATGTTTTATTGTTAAATTTTTGTCTGTTGTTCGCTGCCCTGAGCTGCCTTTGGGCAGGAAGGGTGGGATACAAGTTTTAGATAATATATATATATATATATATATATATTATCTAATATCTAATATATATATATATATATTATCTAAAACTTGTATCCCACCCCTCCTGCCCAAAGGCAGCTCAGGGCAGCGAACAACAGACAAAAATTTAACAATAAAACATTTAAAAACAAATCAACAAATTTTAAACAAATCATAAAACCCACCCCCCTCCCAAACCCTCCTCTCCCCACCCCTACCCCTCGCCAAAGGCCTGGCGGAAGAGCCAGGTCTCACATAAATGCCAAACGACAGGAGGGTGGGGGCCAGCCGAACCTCCTCCAAGAGAGAGTTCCAGAGCATCGGGATGGCCACTGAAAATGACCGAACAGCGGTGGCCACCCACCTCATCAGGGGAGCCTCCAAAAAGACCCCCACGGACAATCTCAGGGGTCGCACAGGCACATGGGGAGTGATGCGATTCCGCAGATAAGAAGGGCCCAGGCCGTGAAGGGCTTTAAAGGTTAACACCACCACCTTGAACCTGGCCCAGTACTTTATAGGGAGCCAATGCAGAGCTCAGAACACAGGTGTCATATGCTCTCAATGACCCACCCCCATAATGCCTGGTCCAATGTGGATCTCCATCTGACGTTGGACCAGGGTCATCAGACCTTACTGGTCCTGCTAGACTGCATTCGACACAGTCGATCATGAGGTGTTGGTGACTCACCGGCGGGACCATGCCAGGACTGGTGGGACGGTCTTGGACTGGTTTAATTCATTCATGGTCGGGACAACTCACTGGGGAGTGTACATCTTCCCCCCGGGACCTCAAGTGTGGAGTCCCGCAGGGTGCCATTCTGTCCCCCCTCTTGTTTAACATCTATATGCAGCCGTTAGGGGAGATTGTGACATGGTTTCAGGGTATGCAGTGTCATCAGTATGCTGCTGACACTCAGCTCTACCTCTCTTTTTCCATTGACCCAGGCCATGTAGTCTCTTTATTTTCCCAGTGCCTGTCAGCTGTGGGAGCGTGGATGAGGTTGAGCCATCTGCAACTGAATCCTGACAAGATGGAGGTGATGTTGGTGGGCGAGAGCTTGGGAGGTCTGGGAGTGGTTGAATCTCCTCTTGTTGTGGGGGTTCACCCTCTCATGGTCTCTCAGATGTGAAGCCTGGGTGTACTCTTCGATTCATGGCTCAGCCTGGAACCTCAGGTTGTAGCCGTGGTGTGGAGTGCATTTCGGCAGTTACATCTTGCCCGGTGGTTTCGGCCGTATCTCTCAGACTCCGACCTCGCCACTGTCATCCATGCCTTCATCACCTCGAGGCTGGATTACTGCAACACGCTTTATGTGGAGGGGTGGGATAGTGATACCAGCTGTCCAGCAGAAATGTCAATCATGTATTCTCATTCTGTGCTGTGCCCACCCCAACCTCCCTGCTTGTTACTGGGAATCTGGAAGCATCTGCTTAGGAAAGTGCCAATAAGGGATTCTCTTATATTCTCTGTCAGTTCTGCAGGATGTGTTAGGAATGCCAACTGACCAGCCTGAATGTGTCAATCATTTCTCTTGATTGCTGGGATATTTCCCCCTCCCCTCTTCCTTTCTGCCTGCAGTCCCAGTTATGTCCTGAAATTTTTGTTTTTGTCCCAAAATTTTCAGGACTTGTATTTCCACAACTTCCATTAAAATCTCAAATATTTAATTACTTATAAAATTGGGGCCTTTTATCCAATCTTTCTAAAATTTGTCAGGGATGGTCCCTTCTGTGAGAGATACACACTGTCCTAATTTCATCCAAATTAGATCTAAAACAAGGGCGTTACAACTGGAAATGTGTGCACAAACCACAACCACAAACCACAACACAGAACTTACATTGCTAATAAAATAGGAACGCATTATCCAATCTTTATGAAAACTGGCAGCATTGATACCTGTCCAAATTGCAGCCAGACTGGATGGGAAGCAAGTACATTACAGTTTGAAATGCATCACAAACCATGATGCTTAGAAAAATCAATACCAATTATCCAGTCCTTTTGAAATTTGACAGGGATGCTCTCTGGGTAAGGGGTACATTCCCTCCAATATTTCATGCAAAAAGGATGGAAAACAAAGGTGTTACAGCCAGATATGTATGTCCCTGTGATCTTGAATGACCTCTGTTAACGCGCCGTGTGACAGTCCCTATCTATTGCTCCCTCGATACTGCTGGCACCAAGTGGAAGAGTTATTTTTTCCCTCAAGGATGCTCTTCCACTATCCAGATTTCTTTCTGTAAATTAACTATCCATGCTAAAATTACCTCTTTCATAACCTGGTAGGTGAGATAGCATTATACATGGGGCAGAAACCGCAATCACCACACCAGTGGGTAAATAATAAATAAAAGTATTTACTTGAATTAAAATATAATATTAAGAACACTTAAAGCAGGAGTTACACTGAGAGGAATAACATAGATATCATCTAGCAATCGATATTTCAATTAAAAAGAAAAATTCAAGCCTTAAATTCAAAGGGCCAAATAAAATTAAATAACTAAATGCATACTTCCTCCCCCTGGCTACACTGGTCCCTAAATGACAGACTGGCCCTGGCATGCGTGTCTTCCCCTAGCCTTCCAGCGCCCTTTCACTATAACTTGCCCTCCTGCCAGCAGTACCATTCAATATCTTACTGAACTTTCTAAGCCAAAAGCCCTTAACCCTTTACAACCCATGTAATATTTGCCTACTTTCTTTTATGATGACATTGTAGCACAATCCCCACACATTGCTTTGTAATTTAACCACACTTTATAAACATAGACTTCCAACAATACTACTTATGTTACCAATAACAGGACTAAGGGTCCTTTCACCATCATCTCAATTTTTTTAAAAAAATAATTCCCCCCCCCCAAAAAAAATTCTGAAATTTCATTATTTTGTTTTCATTTTTCTGTTATTAACAACAAAAAACTAAATCCTGTTGTTAATACCAGGAAAACAACATACACAGCCCTACACACCAGTCTACGGTTGGGGTTTTTTTGTTTTCATTTTTTTTTATTTGCCCTCCTTCCAATTCCTGTATCAAGTCCATGGACCTAGACCTGATGAGGGGGCAGGGTAATGAGGGTACAATTGTACCAAGCCCCTAAGATCAGTGGGACCCTTAAAAGCTACAACAATTTTCTTCTTAATATATATTAAAATGTCATAGGTAAAATAATAATTGAAAGTAATGTGTAAATGAATCACCACTATGGTCACCAGGAATAGATTTCAAAACTTATAACAGTAGGATGGAAGATAGGGGGCTTCCAGGTACCAGAATGTACTGTGGATCCAAATTGCTCTCAACAGGCTTGGCTGGACATTTATCATCCATAATGAACCCTCCCTCCTCAATGTGGAAACATGGTCACTGTGCACAGAGCAATCACGGACTCAGACCAAGTCTCTGGAAGGGAGTTCAAAGAATCCTCTCTCCTTCAGCCTCCTCCTTAATTCCTGTTCTCTGCAGGCTGGCCTTATCCTAAGTGGGGACCCGGGCGGGAGCGGGGTCCCATATCTTCCACCGGCGACGTTGCCTGTGGTGACTGGTGGACCTATGGGCACTCCCTGGCTCAGGGGGCACTCCCCGGCCCATGAGCAGCATGCTACCCGGGCCTGGGCTCGGAGATGGGTGGAGGGGAACTCCCCTCCATTCATCCCCAAGTCTGAGCAGCCATTTGGTGACCGAATCGGACTCACCTGATCCATTGCCGCCACTCCCACCTCCAGTATTGGTCTGGGCCCCGTGCAGTGGTCAGCCCCCCCCGCCCCCGCTGCTACTGCACAGTCTTGGCCAGAGGAAATGAGGGAGAGAGAGGCAGAGACCCTGCCTCTCCCTCATGTCCCCTGGCTGAAACAGCGAGGCAGGTAGCGGAGGAGGCCAGCGGCATGAAGGAGAGGTGGGGCCTCTGCCTTCTTCTCCCTCACTTCCGGAGGAAGTGAGGGAAGAAGCAGAGGCCCCGCCTCTCCCTCACGCTTCTGGCTCCCTCCATTGCCTGTCAACCTCTCAGCCAGAGGAAATGAGGGAGAGGCAGGGCCTCTGCCTCTTCCTCACTCCTGCTGCCCCTCCGACCTGACCAGACTTTAAAAAAAAAAAAAATCAACCCCAAACCCATCCCCCCTCAAGTGTGGGGCCCTGGATGACCACCCCTACCCGCCCCACGGTAAGGCTGGTCCTGGTTCTCTGTGAAGCAATCTATCAGGGACCCAAGTCAGGAGTGAGCTCTTATCAGTTTCACCCTTAGTTCTCTTCCATGCCAAACTTTTTTGGGCTTTCTTGATGACCAGGACTTACTAGTCCTGACCTGATATTGAGATTATTTATTTATTTATTTATTTATTATGTTTATTTAAAAAAAATTATACCCTGCTCTTCCCACCACTGGCAGCCCAGAGCGGCTAACAACAGTAGAAAACAAATATAAATATAATATAAAACAATTTTTAAAACACTTTAAAACATACTAATCAAAAATCAAATCGGGGAGAAAAACCCCACTCCACCCACCCCCATCCCCACCACCCTTACCCCTCTCCCTCACCAAATGCCTGACAGAACAGCCAGGTCTTACAGTTCTTATAGAAGGCTGGGAGGTCTGGGGCCAGATGGGTCCCCACTGGGAGGAAATTCCAGAGGTGCAGCACGACCACTGAGAATGGCCTATTCTGCGTGCCCCCCGAGAAACCCGGGTGTCAGGCCTGAGGAGATGGAGATCGAGGAACCACGCACCCCGGTGGAAGGCCAGCCAGCCTCGGAGGCTGGGCCGGCCCCCTCACAGCCCACAGGAAGAAGGGGGCCCCCGGCCCCAGCCACACACCCCCGCCGCGCTCCTACTCCCAGAGCCAGTAACCCCGCCGGGGGTTCCCTCACCCACAGCCTCCTCGGGGCCAACGTCACCACCGCTCCCGGCAGTCCCATCCCTCAAAGCATCGCAACAAGATGCGGGGGATGACGCGGGGCCAACCACACCCCCTTACAACGTCCGGGCGTCGACCACACACCCCCAGATGCCGTTGCGCCATTCAGCATGCCTGCGGGGGCAGACGTCGGCTCAGCCTTTATAAGGAAGGAGTAAACCATGCTCCTGTGCTGGTGATCAGAGCTTTGCCTTTTGTGAGACCAGCCCTTGCATTCTTTGTGACTGTGTTGTTCCCCCCTGCCTGATTCTGAAAGCGATGTCGAGTGAGTGAGAGAGAGTGAGACTGTGCAAGTGAGTGAGCCCCGTGGATAATTGTAAGTGTTTGCATCCTTTCCCCCTTCCTTCACGTGGTGCCCTAGGAGCCTCTCTGGGCAAGGAGTCCCCTCCTCATTTCCCCCCCCCTGCCTGATTCTGAAAGCGATGTCGAGTGAGTGAGAGAGAGTGAGACTGTGCAAGTGAGTGAGCCCCGTGGATAATTCTAAGTGTTTGCATCCTTTCCCCCTTCCTTCACGTGGTGCCCTAGGAGCCTCTCTGGGCAAGGAGTCCCCTCCTCATTTCCCCCCCCCTCCTGGGGTGCCCAGCACAGGTGACCCCCCACATCTCCCCATCACTCCCTCCAGGACCCCAGGTTCCATGTGTGTGGCTTCTGCGACAGAGGGGCATTCCCTGGTTGGGAATTGGCTTGGCCTGCATCCCAGTGATGAGCTTGGCGGGGAGTGAATAGTTCCTCCAATACCGCCGTATAAGACCCTGTGGGATCCTTTTTCCAGGCAATGCCTTTTCCCTCCAGGGCAGGCCCCGGGCAGGAGCTGGGTGGACCTCCCTGCTCCTCCCTATCCATCCCTTCCTTCCAGGGGGGTTCGTAGCCCTTCCCCCTCGAGCCCCACACTGGGGGACCTCCAACATGGCACCCCCGGATGACCGCAGGGGCCGATCTAGAACCTGAGGAATGAGGCGGTCTTGCAAATAGACAAGGTCCAGGCTGTGTAAGGCTTTATAGGTTAAAAACAACACTTTGAATCGGGCCCAGAAGAGTATTGACAGTCAATGCAGAGATTGGAGCACTGGTGTAATGTACTCCCGGTGGCCCAGCCCCACCAGCAGCTGGGCCGTCACATTCTGCACCAGCTGCAGCTTCCGAGCCGTCACCATAGGTAGCCCGACGTAGAGCGTGTTACAGTAGTCTAACCGAGAGGTAATAAAAGCATGGATGATTGTGGCCAAAGCCGCCGCACCAGATGTAACTGGCAGAAGGCACTCCTCGCCACAGCCTCCACCTAGAAATCCAGATGGAGCTGCGCATCGAGGAGCACCCCCAGGTTCCGTACCTGGGAAGTCAACGGAGGGCAGACCCCATCAATTGACGGGGCCGTCAACTCCACCGACTTACCCACTAACATCACCTCCATCTTGTCAGGATTCAGTTGCAGTCAGTTAGCCTTCATCCAGTTCCCCACAGTTGCCAAACACCGGGTAAGCACCGAGACAGTGGGGCCTGTGTTGGTCGAAAATGAGAGATACAGTTGGATGTCATCCGCATACTGATGACACCTCACCCCAAACTCTCTGATCACCTCACTGAGCGGCTGCATATACATGTTGAACAGGAGAGGGGACAAAACCGAACCCTGCGGGACCCCAAACAGGAGGTGGGGTAAGATGAAATAAGCAGGTCTGGTCTTTGAATATGTGCAGCCTTAGGGGCAGGAAGGCAAGAGGTGGGGGTGGCAGGACCTAAAAGAGAGATGGGAGATGTAAGAATGCAAGAGGCAGGAGGGTCCACCTTCTTGTATCCTGATTCCTGGCATGCCCTATTTCCATTCAGTTAGGCCCTGTTCCCCATTCCATGGGCTCAGTGTGCCCCACCCATTGTCTCTGCAGCCTGTGCCTTCCCACCCCACAACGCCAGTTGGGGAGTGCCTCTGGTGGGGCTTCACAATGCCAGGGGCTTGGGTGGGAGCAACCCACCAAGGGAGGGCCCACTAGATTGTGTCTACTCCAGGCAGCAGCAGTGTGAGGCCCAAGTCAGCTGCACCATTTGCCCCACCCTATAACTGGCTGTGGATGTTAAAGATTGTGCCTGTACAGTCCATTCCATCACTAGTCTCTCCCTCTTGGCACACAGCCAAATATTCCTGCTACCATTTTCCCTCAAGCACATTGGAAATGCAGACCAAAGTTTCTGACAGCCATCTTCTTTGAAGTGGTTTCCTGAGGAAGGCTTGAGAGGTTTAATGGAATTTCAGTAGCTCTCTCACACAAACCAGGACAGAGCTGCAAAGTCACAATGAAGAGCAAGGTAAGGTTTAGGAAATACTGGCCCCAAATCTTCATTACAGGATGCAGAAGCACCTTAGAGCACATTCCCACGTACATTAAATCAGCGCTTTTTTCTTTCCCCCGCATATTAGAACGATGTGGGAAAGACTCCATGCGCTTATTTTGCAGTTCTTACGTTTGTTTTTCAAGCACATTGAGGGGCAGCCAAAAGCTACCTTTACAAGTGCACATTTGAACTGACCCACATAAATCCTCTTGTCAGAATGTCGGTTACACAGCGCCTCACTTCCCCCGGCTCTCAGCTGAGCTCCTCTCCCCTCTCTGGGAGCCTAGAATGGGGGAAGCGAGGCGCTGTGTAACCGACACGATACTGACTAGCCTAGTCAGTTATATGTCAGTTACACAGTGCTTCGCTTCTCGGCTCAGCTCCTCTCCCCTCTCCAGGAACCTAGAGCCCGGGAAGCGAGGTGCTGTGTATGTAACTGACTAGAGCCCGAGCGAGGGGAGGGAGTGTCTCTGCTTTCCCCGAGTCCCTCTTGTTATTTAGACAGACTGTCGCCAGTAGGATTTGTGGGCGGCCACCACTCCGATCCCTGCCCAGCCCCAGTTACGCAGCACCTCGCTTCCAGGGCTCTGGCTCAACTCCTGTCCCCTCTCCAGGAGCCGGGGAAATGCGGCGCTGTGTAGTGAAAATGCTGCTTCCTGAATGCAGTCAGTTTCAAGATGCGCTTAAATAAACCAAATGTGAATAGTGCATGGGTTTATTTAAGCACATTTTGAAATTTACTGCATTTAGGAAAAGCAGCATTTTAATGTATGTGGGAATGCACTCTTAGGCGGCATTTAGACGTGCGTTTAAATCGCACAGTCGCCGCCGCGGCAGCGTGCGATTTAAAGCACCGTGCACTTCCGGGTTGGTCTGAATGCGGTGAGTGCGCACATTTCAGCCTAACCTGACCTGTTGGAGTGCGGTTTGAAAATTTGCTCCGAGCAGCTTTTCAAACCGCACTCCACCAGGTCGGGTTAGGCTGAAATGTGCGCACTCACTGCATTCAGACCAACCCGGAAGTGCGCGGTGCTTTAAATCGCACGCTGCGGCGGCGGCGGCTGTGCGATTTAAACGCACGTCTGACTGCACCCTTAGAATCCTTCCTCCCTCATTGACTCTTGCTGTAGAACTGAAATGCTAGTCACGGAAAGGAATTCGGCTTTAGTAAGCAAAAACCCTTAATTACATATATTATAATGCAGTATGCTGACCTAGCAGACAAATTTATATTGAAAATCTTTTGCTCTAGAGTTAACTGCATAAGAATCAATAGTGAATCTTGCTAATTCTTTTATTTTGAAGTGTTTCTCCATAAGCATGCTGGATGTTTCCAAAAATATAAGATGGACTCAAAAAGCTGCCAATGTTTTTTTTTTTTTTTTAAAGGAGGCCTCAATCACTGGATTATGGAGCAATTTAAAATAAATGTTATTATGTAAGGGAAATACCAAATGCCATTTTTTAAGTTGTTAAAAAAAGCTGAGAAGTAGAGGCTTATGTTAACCATTCTTTCAGTCTTTTAGCACTTTAGATAGCTAAACAGCAGGAAGGTTCATCAATGCTGCCATCTACCGAGCACTAAGCCTTAACATGGCAAATACAAATAAAAAGGATTGAAATTTTAAGATGCTTTTTAGCTTTGCAATAATAAATCTACTTGGGGGCTGCAGGCCTATGCTTCCTGTTTCAGTCAGTAGCAGTGCACAGGCTCAAATTGTACAAATAGTAATTGTGTTAATAAAAATAATGAGCAAAATGTAGCTATGATACAATGAACATAGCTTCTATCCATTTTAGGTTGTGCTGTGTCCCCTCATGCTGAGGTAAAATTTGACTCATTCATTTTGAATTTCAGATGCCAACACTGAAATAAGAAGAAAGATTTCAATCTGTTATGGCTTTTGAGACCTGTGAAATACTTTTCCTCACACAGTATTGCTTTACTGTTGAGAAATTCACTTGTATGTTCTCTGATGCTTCCCACAACAAAACCGGTCAGCTCATATCAATAAAAAATACAAGAGAGAAAAAAAATAGTGTGAGATCAGCATGCTTGAATCTCTACTGAAACAATAAAATCTTATGTGCACCCAGGGAAATTTTAGCCTTTCCTTCATGTTTCGCCTTAAAAGAACCTCTTCAACACCTTACATCTCGCAAAATTACTTTGCCTTCTCTGGAGTATTTTAAAATGTTTTCTATGTCAGGTTTATTAAAACTTTAAGAGATAGAAAACCTACAACAGCTACGAAAAGGAAGATGAGGAGAATAACCATGATAGAGATGAAAATATATATGTGAAAAAGGAAAACCAGGTTTATAGTTGCTAAAGTTTCCTAACATTCCTATGATGATAAAATCTCATGCCAAGAATGGAAATGAACATTTGCAGTGAATACAATACCCAGGTTCTTTTCACACAGGCATCCCCAACACCACCACACACGTGTGCGGGTGGGTGGGGCGCCCGTGTGAACTCCGTCCGTGGTGGGTGGGTGGGTGGGGGGCTCTGTGGGAACAGCACCCGCTGTGGGTGGGGGGGTCTGTACGCTCCAACACTTCAGCCATCACCCACTCATGGAGCAACAGACTCCAATGCCAGTTGCTCCGTGAGTGGAGATAGGTGTGCACCGATGGGAACGGCCACACACCCAACTCCACCCCTTTCCCCACCTACCATGGCCTGTATGAAAAGGGCCCCAGTGAATTCACTTTGATTCTGATCTAGTGATGCGGATATTGAGGCCGATTCCAAGTCCCGTGGATGACTGAACACATGATGCGCGAATGCAACCCATGCACAACCCCATTACAGCGACTGGTGTGTGTGTGCAAATAGGGATGGGCGAACGCGGTTCGGTAGTTCGGTGTTCGGCCCGAACTCGGCCTGTTCGGACAACCGAACACGAACACGAACACGAACGCACCGAACGGACCGAACACCGAACACCGAAATGGCGAACACACCGAACCGAACCGAACACCGAACTACGAAATGGCCGAACACACCGAACGGAACCGAACACCGAACTACGAAATGGCCGAACAGTTCGTTCAATTCGAATCGCGTTCGGTTGTGTTCGGGTGGCTAAAACATGGTCTTCTGTCAGGTCACTGGAAGGCCAAATGTAGCAGGGAGGGGGAAGTCATTTGACTCAGCTAGGAGCAGACTTCCAGGCACCAGGGGTGGAGGGTGGAGAGTGGCTTGGAGTAGCAGCCAGCCTGATGAATCACCATCTCTTTTCGCCTCAGACCACTGGCTTGGCAGTCTATGATTGGCCACGGGCTAGGCTGCACGGAGCCAATGGGGCTGATTTGAGGCGGGCGCAGCAAGAAACAAAACTGTCTGCCTCCCCCCTTCCCAATACCTTCTGAGCTAGTCACTGTTCCTGAGCAGCAGGCGTTTCAGAAGGCTCCCTCACCCAGCATTTTCCAGCTCCCCAATCCATTGCCATCCTCCTCCTATTTCACCCATCCAACCCATCTACCCCCATATTCTCATTTATTTACATTAGCTTTGATAGATTTAGTTGTTATTTTTTGTTTTTATCCCTCCCTGTGTTCAATCTTCAATCTTCCTCCTTCCCTCCCCCCTCCATTGAATATTCCCTCCCCATTCCCTTCCCCTGTTTTTTTGATTCATTAGAGTAGTAGTATATATTATTAATTTATAGATTGATTTAGGTTTCATTTCAGTTTTGTACCCCTCCTTGTCTTGTTTGTGATTGCCCCCCTAACCCCCATCCCATATATTCAATTCATAGGTAGATAGATAGGATTAGGTCGATACATTTTTGTTTGAGTAGTTTAGTTTAAGGTTTACTGATAGAGTGAGTTTACTGTTTTCTGTGATTCAGCTTTAGGGTTTGTTGGAGTTATTCATAGCATTTAGAATACATTTATTAGTTAGGTAGTTAGTTAGTTATTAGTGTAGATATAGAGATATAAATATTTGATAAAAAAATTCAATAAAATTTTTTTAAAAAATTATATATTAAAAAACATTGTTTTTTTCGGGCCGAACGGCCGAACGCGAACGCGCGAACCACCCGAACACCGAACGACCGAACACGAACGCACAACCCGATGGCGAACGAACCGAACGGCCGAACACGAACGTACGACCTGCCCGAACAACCGAACACGAACGGCCGACACACGAACGGCCGAACCGAACGGGCGAACACGAACGCGAGGTACGACCGAACGACCGAACACGAACACACGAACCGAACGCGGCCGAACCGAACGGACGAACGCGAACACACGAACCGATCGCGGCCGAACCGAACGGCCGAACACGAACCGCGATCTGTTCGCCCATGCCTAGTGCAAACCACACAGAAATCACGTGGAACTTGTGCATACACAGACATCAGCTGTGCATTCGTGAGTTCTGGATCATGCCCATTCAGTTCCACTTCCCTAACTATCCACATGGGATATTTTGGTTACTTTGCTATTTCAGTTACTTCATTCCAATGCTATTACACATGCGCAACAGCCAAAATGAAGAAACTGAAATGTGAAACTGACAGAAAACAGCCAAACCGAAATAATCAAATAAACATATACAAATATGAATTTCATATGGGGATACTGAGGGGGACTACCCAAAAATATTAATAATATCCATGAATATACAATCTACTGTTCATTTCTGCTATATCCATGCCTGAAAATTAATGATGCACACAAATGTTTAAGGACTTAATCATCTAAAGAATCCTTTCAAACAAGTTACTCTGGGGCAGTTCCATTGAAAATCAATATTGCAGCTCTCGAGTAAGTTGCCTGAGGATTGTGGCCAAAGCAAGCACCGTTTATTTAATGCTGATTACGCTCACCACAGAAGACCAGCTCATGGTGGTATTTATGCTTTGAATCATGCTAACTTAAGCACTAGGTTTTGCACAATGAATAACCATGTTTCAGCCTGAAGTATTATTTCAGTTCCCAATTAGTATGTAGTATGATCCCCTTAATGTAACTCCAATTAGCATTAATAGGAGATAAGAGTGTGCACACAGAATATAGCCATAAGTGCTAAATCTTGAACAAACACAGGCAAAGCCAGATTGACTCAGCAGATCCTGAACCACTGTTGGCTTTGTCTGAGTTGTGTGTCATTGTTCTGGCTACATAGCCATTAGCACAACCACACACTGACACACAAAGACAAGCTTTCCCTCAAACACAGGATTCAGAGAACACTGTGAAATGCAAAAGACTGGTCAAGATAAATACAATTTCTACCAGGCCAATTAGAAGAGTGGGCATATGAATAAAAACACTTAACTAAAACTTTAATTTCATCATTAAGGGTAGCAAGCAGGGTTCTGAAATCCTATCAGTGCTGCCCAGCTAAGGGCTCTGTGCAGCGGTGACTGTTCAGTGCTGCGAAGGGCCCACCCCCATCGGAGCACAAAGCAAGGTAAGTAATCACTGCCCTTCTACAGCACTCCTAGTTTTCAAATGGTTACCACCTTCCCAGAAGTGTGGATCTGAAAAGAACTGAGGCCACAAGACTTTCTTGTCCCTTTTTAACATGGCCACACCCCCTTTGGAGTATCACGATGCCATACTCAGAATGCTATGCAAGGGGCTGGCCCACATCAGAAAAGGGCAAAGACAAGGGACTCTCTCATCCCTTTCAGGTGTGGCCATGCCACCTGGCAGAGCCTTGTAATGTCACTGCATTACACAGGGGGCGGGATCACATCAGAAAAGGCTCCCACCCCTTTCCTGACATGCCCATCCCTGTCCTCCCCAAAAATGCTAGCAGGGAAATAGGAAATTCATGTACCCACACCTCCTACCTCTGCCATCTGGATTAGGCATGAATGGGAGGCGTGAAGGAACCCATGCTGAGATGGCATGCACCACATCAATGAGGACTGAGGATGGCCAGCCCCATATATACACAATGTTGCCCTTTCCCAGCTATTCCCCCTTCATCTAGGGATTTGCTGCCTGTGGAGAGGAAGGAGCAGCAAGCCTCTGCTGCACATCACTTGCTCAGTGCTAGCCTCCCGCACATTTGGTAGTTGGGCAGTGCCACAGGTTACCACCTTCTCCCAGGCTTTAACCAAAGGGGGTGGGGGCATGTTAGCAGTGGGCAGGGAGAAGAGATTATCTTGCCCTCTTCCAATGTGATCAAGCCCCTTCAGAGCATCATGACTTCACAACTCTCCATGGGGGCAGAGGGAGGAGGGTTGTGCGACAGTCCCTTTGGCCTCCCATCTTTCTGAGGTGGCCCCACACATCACCATCCCAGTAAGCCCTGATTTCTCTGGGTTATCCAGGGGTGCTCAGATAACCCAGAGAAATTGGGGCTTCACCCTGAGCCTCTGGAACAAAACCTGGAGACTCCAGTTCTAAGCTGAAGGGGTGGCAACCCTATAGCAGGGCTTAAGGCTGGTCCAGCGCTAGGAGGATTGCTTTTTCCTCCAAACTCAGTGAATCAGATGTATGTGGATTCTGCACCCAGCATTGGCAGAGCTGCTTACTGAAAAACTGTAAGTTTCAGTAAGCTGAACACTGCTCACTTGAAGACACAGATTTGGGGGTTCTCAAAGGTATTAAACTGATTAATGGTTCGCTGTCATTTATAGATATTTCTATGCTAGTCATTACATCTAGAGGAAACTTTAATCCATATACTACTATTGCTATAACAACAGCTGTTCTTCCTACTCATTAAAAAAAAAAAAAGGTTTAACAGTAGGTTATGGACTAGGCCAGCATTGCCCTACATTGTGCATTTTCATTGCAGCACACTTTCTAGAAAAAATAAATAAATTCCAATTTTTCCTACCTTTCAGATCCCACCTATTAACATGTAGAGCTGCATCAGTACTACTCATCTAAACATGAGAAGAATTTATTGTTTTAACAGGTCCTGGGGCCTGCTAGTCTCTACTAAATTCATTTCACAACACTCAAGACACAATCCACTAAATCTTGGCATTTATCAACCAATCCGCAAACTGGAAGCTGATTGATGTCTCAATTCAGTCTTATTTCTGGCCCTAGTCTCCACAAGATATTGCTACAGACTAGAAATGAAACAAATATTTTTCATATTCACAGATGCTTCACATATTCATCCCCATGAGTGACTATTCAAATTCATCTTCATCACTGCTGCAAAACTTGCAACTTCGGGTGTTTTCACATAAGACACTCTCCGCCCACCTCCCACCCACTATACGTGTTACAGGGCACCCATAGAGCAACACTGCAGCCCTGAAACATGTATAGTGGGTAGGGGGTGGGTTGGGTAGTGGGTTGAGAGCTTCTTGTGTGAAAACGGCCTTTGTTTTGGCACTTTGGCAGTACTATTTTGTTATAAATAGTACCAGGGAAGTGAATGAAGTACTGAAATGCTGAAGAACCAGTAGTAACCAAAATGAATATTTGGAATTACAAATGAATCACGATTATGAAGCAAATACCACTCAATATTTACTTTGTTTAAATGGATATGAATAACAGAATTTGACACGTTGAGCATTCACACACTAGTATAGAGCAACTTACCCCTGCTAAGTTTCCAAGTTTCATGCAGAATGGCTGCCCTGAAGCAGTTTGCTGCTAGGACAGACGTTCATTGTATTACATAGTAACTTACTATCCAGCAAGTTGCCCGAGAATAACTGTGTAATTGTGTAGCTACAGGGCATGTGCCCACCCTGCTCCCCCATACACACATACACGAGTTCCACCATTTCCTGCTGTTGTTGCAGCACCAGAATCACTGGCAGGAAACATATGCCCCAATATTGTGAAGCTGCTAGAAGTGAAAGAGATCCAGATGCTGAAACGTCCTGTATAAATACAGGAGTGGAAGGGAACAGATTTAAAACAAAAAGAAAATGCTTTTCCACACAACAAATGGCTATTGTGCAGCTCATTAACATGGGAGGTTGTGAAGTCCTATAGCCAGGGACTCGAGTTCACTACACCAAAAATCTTACATTCTGAAACCAGTGAAGACAAATTCTGCAAATTCACCAAGAGTATTAACTTGATTTGCATAATTATGCAACAAATTATATATGCAGATTTGCTTACCAGCATGCTTTTTCAACAGATTTAACACAGAATCATAACTTTGCTAATCAAACACCTCTCAAATCCTCTGGCATTCCAGCACTCCAGAACTCCCACCTCATGTTAAAGCTCCAGACCTCCCTCACCAAAACATAGGGCCTCTTTCCCCTCCACACCAATTCATCTCCCAGGGGCCTATTCACTCTCAACCTTGTGGTCACACCTCTCTGACAGACAGCAGCTGCAGTAGCAGTTTTAGTTTGGGGTCAGATGACAAGTTTATGCCTGAATCTGCCTGAGTCAGGATTTAAAGATCCTACAGACAGCGCCCACTGCAGTTTCACTGCAATCTCAGCCTGTCACTGTGAGGACTGGCTGATTCTATAAAAATCACTGCAAATTGCAGCAATTCAGTCAACTCGGGTACCTGCCTATTATTTATTTATTTGTTTATTTATTTATTAAATTTTGTTACCCCACCCCTCCTCCCACAGGCAGCTTGGGGCGACTTACAATTCACAAAACCTTAAAACAACAATTTAAAACAACTAAAAGGAGGACAACAAAATAACCCCTATCCAATAACCCACCCTCTCACCCCTCTCACCCACCAAATGCCTGGCGGAACAGCCAAGTCTTACAACTTCTCCGAAAAGAGGGGAGATCCGAGGCCAACCGGGCCCCCACCGGAAGGGAGTTCCACAGTTGTGAAGTGGCCACCAAGAACGCCCTCCCCTGTGTGGCCCCCTGGAAGACTCAGGGGACCTCAAGCAGGGTGCCCCAAGATGACCGCAGGGGTCGGTTGAACACCCAGGGAGGGAGGTGGTCCTGCAGATAGGTAGATAGGGCCTAGGATATTTAGGGCTTTATAGGCCAAAACCAAACACCTTGAATCGGGCCAGGAAAACCAGCAGCAGCCAGTGCAGAGAGCGGAGCACTGGTGTAATGGGCTCCCAGCAGCCCAGTTCTAACAAGACGGCCACCACATTCTGCACCAGCTGCAGTTTCCAAGCTGTCACCATGGGCATCCCCATGTAGAGCGCATTACAATCGTTCAATCTAGAGGTGATGAAAGCATTGATGATGGTGACCAGGTCAGAGCTTGAAACAAATGGCCGAAGCCATCGCACCAGATGTAATTGGCGAAAGATACTCCTCACCACAGCCTCCACCTGGACATCCAGGTGGAGCTGAGCATCGAGGAGCACTCCCAGACTCCGTACCTAGGATACCCATAGAGGGCAGACCCCACCAATAATGGGGGCCACCATCTCCAGTGCCTTACCCACCAACATCACCTCCATCTTGTTGGAATTAAGCTTCAGTCGGTTAGCCCTCATCCAGTCCCCCACAGATGTCAAACACTGAGTAAGCACCCAGACTACAGGGCCTGGGTCTGTTGAAAAAGAGAGATACAGCTGAGTGTCATCAGCATATTGATGACACCGCATGCTAAACCTCCTGATCACATCACCAAGTGCCTGCGTGTATATGTTGAACAGGAGAAATCAAACCCTGCGCGACTCCACACAAGAGGTCTTAATAAGATGAAAAAACCTCCCCAAGAACCATTCACTGCATTCTACCAGTCAGGAAAGCATGAAACCATTCAAGAACAGTCCCGCCCACCCCTGCACAGTCCCACAGGTGCGTCACCAACATCTTGTGATCAACTGTATCAAATGCAGCTGAAAGATCTAATAGAACTAACAGGGTCAAACGACCCTGGTACTTTTCCCGGTGCATATCATCCACCAAAGCCACAAGCGCAGTCTCAGTGCCATGCCCTGGATGAAATCACAACTGAGAGGGGTCCAGATAACCAATGCAGTCAAGAGGTCTCTGCAGCTACTGAGCCACTACCCATTTAATAACCTTCCCTAAAAATGGAAGGTTAGAGACAAGGCGATAGCTGTCAAGGGAGTCAATGTCAAGTGATGGTTTCTTGAGCAGAGGCTGAACCACTGCCTCTTTGAGACAGCCCAGCACTCTGCCCTCCCAAAGGGAGGCACTGACTGACCACCCAAACCAACAACGGCCCCATTGTCTCCCAGCAAGATTTAATCAGCCAGGATGGGCAAGGATCTAATTCACAAAATGTGGCCCTAACAGCCCCAAGATCACCAACTGCATTGGCAGGTGTCACCACAAAACTGGACAAGATGAGGCTTCCATAACCTCCAGTTCCCCATATGTATTCATTGCGGCATCAAAGTCATGGTGAATCCAAGCAATTTTATGCACAAAATAATCCACAAACATGTCACAGCAAGCAGTACATGACTCCACTTCAAGGTGGAGGAAGACTGGACTGATGAGCCTTCGCACCACCCGGGAAAGCTCTGCTGGACAGAATTTAGTGGATGCTATGATGGTAGCAAAAAACCCTCCTTTTTTGCTGCCCACATAGCTACAGCATAGGTCTGTAAACTGGCTTTATGATGCAATCTGTTGATTTCAGCATGTGAACAACACCACCATTGCTCCATCCGCTGCCCTTCTCACTTCAGCTCCCACAGTTCCTCGTAGAACCAAAGAGACCTGCAGGGCTGTTGCCTAGTCAGCGGATGCCTAGGAGCTGTCCGATCAATGGCCTGTCAGCAAGGTATTCCATAACACGATGAGGTCATTGATGGAACAGTTGTCAAGGTCAGAGGGAAACTCACCCAGAGCCTTCTGGAACTGATCAGGTTCCATCAGCCTCCAGGGGTAAACCATCTGAAATGGTTCTGCACCTTTCCAGGGGCAGACATGCTCCAGGAGTGAGGCCTTCAGGAGGTAATGGTCTGTCCATGACAAGGGTACAGCTAACAACTCCCCCACTAACGGCGCACCCGTCTCAAGGCTGGTGAAAAACACAAGGTCTAAGGTATGTCTCCCCTGGTGTGTCAGGCCGATAACTCTCTGGGACAGGTTCATGGCTGCCACGGCGGCCATGAACTCATGCTCTGCTCCCACAAGGTCAGTGTTGGGATGAATGTTGAAGTCTCCCAAGACTACTGACTTAGGGGACCACAACACCACTTCCGACACCACCTCTGCCAAAGCATGTAGGGAGGCTGCTGCACAGGTAGGTGCACAGTATACAAGGAGCACTCCCAAACTGTCACCTGCCAAATCAAACACAAGATGAAGACCCTCAATACCTGATATGGATTGCACAGGATACCTCCTCACAGTCCAACCCTCCTTGTAAATCATGGCTACACCGCCCCCCCATCCCTCCGAACGCAGCTGATGCTGCACAAAATACCTGACCGTAGGGGTGGGAATACCAGTATTTGGCTGTACCAGATTTCAATCCAAGATCTGGTAAAACCGGCCATACCGGATTTTTGCATTGGTCTCGGATCTTGGTTTTTTAAAACAGCTCTTGGGCAAAGTTTTTTTTGTGTTCTTTCTTTCCTTGAGTCCTCTTAAGTCTCTCCCTGCCCCCTCCCTGTGGCAACTTTGTTATGGTTACATTTGGCACCTTTTTTTACCCTGCCATGGATTGGTTGTCTTTTCTTAATTCAAAAAAGACATCCAATCCTGAAACTTCCTGGAGATTTTTAGAGTAGGGTAGGGATGTGAGTANTGGAAGGAGTGCCACAATCTGCTGGAAGTGTGAGAGCATGCAACTGTTTGGTAAGTGATGTATTTTTTTTTTTTTTTTTTTTTTTGCTTCTGGGACTTTCTGGAACTTTAGGCTTGGAAGCCATTCTACAGCAGGTTTGGTATCCTGGAAGGAGTGCCACAATCTGCTGGAAGTGTGAGAGCATGCAACTGTTTGGTAAGTGATGGGTTCCTTTGGGGGTTTAAGGTGTCTTGATTAGGGACCCCCTGGTGCCCCTTAGCAAGAGAAAATAAAGTAATGGAATGGGGTCCTAGGCTTGTGTCTTGGGATCCCATGGGGGTGTTTTTTCAGACCAGACCATGGAGCATGCAGGAGGCGTCGAGGCTCTGCTAATGGGGGAGGGGATAATGTGGCTGGCTCCTCCATAGTGGGGGGTGTTCTATGTGCCATCTCATATCTGGGGGTGAGGGTGACCCAAGGCTGTGGTTCTGGTGTGGCCTGTTTGCTTGTGTGCATGTTTTTTTTTGGGGGGGGGGCAATTTTATTTCTGTGTATGGCTGGGTGGAGGGTGCTGTAATGTGGAAAATTGTAGCCATGGATTGCCTATTCCTTGCAATGCCAATGCTTGCAAGCTGCTGCTGTGTTGTGTGAGGTCTGTGCCTGCCTGTGACATGAGGTGTTTGGTTACATTATGAAATGTGTGGGGTGAGGAATTGGGGCTGCCCTGAGAGTTTTGGCTGGGGTTTGTGCCTTGAAGTGTGGGGGGGGTTGCAATATTGAATATTAGTAGTGCTGTCACCTCATGGCTGGGTGAGGGCATGCCCCAAGGCTGAAGATGGTTTGGGGGGGCTGTCCCAATATTGCACCATTAACCCAGGGAACTCCCCACCACTGTCTTGCAACAGTGTGCTTTGATGCTGCATTTGTTGTCAGGTCATATCTGTGTGGGGATGGGGTTCCCCAAGACTAGATGGTTGTTGAGGGGGGCTGTTCCAGTAGGCCAGTATTGCACTGTTAACCCAGGGAACTCCAGACCACTGTCTTGCAGCAGTGTACTTTGGTGCTGCGTTTGTCATCAGGTCATGTCTGGGTGGGTGTGGGGTGCCCCAAGGCTAGATGGTTGTTGGGGGGGCTGCCCCAGTAGGCCAGTATTGCACCGTTAACCCAGGGAACTCCCCACCACTGTCTTGCAGTGCAGCCCCCTAGCCCTAGTTAGTTAGACCCCTTAATTAGACCCCCTAGTTAGTTCCGCTAGCCTTCTGACCCCCTAGCCCAGCACCTAATTAGACCCCCAACCCTAGTTAGACCCCCTAGTTAGTTAGTTTGTTTGATCCCCTAATTAGATCCCCTAGATAGTTAGACATAGCCCTCTGACCCCCTAGCCCATCCCCTAGTTAGACCCCCAGCTCTAGTTAGTCCCCCTAGTTAGTTTGTTGGACCCACCAGTTAGCCCCCTCCCAGTTACCCCCAGCCCTCTAACCCCCTAGTCTGTCCCCTAGTTAGACCCCCTAGCCCTAGTTAGTTTGTTAGACCACCTAGTTATGTAGATTCCCTAACCCTCTGAACCCCAAGTCTGGCCCCTAGTTAGACCCCCAGCCCTAGTTAGATCCCCCTTATTTAGTTTGCTAGACTCCTTAGTTAGACCCCCTAGTGAGATTCCCAGGTTAGTTAGACCCACTAGCCCTCCAACCCCGTAGCCCAGCCCCTAGTTAAACCCCCCTAGCCCTAGTTAGACCCCCCTATCTCTAGTTAGTTGTTTAGACTCCCCTAGTTAGTTAGACCACCTAGCCAGGCCACTAGTTAGACTCCCATCCCTAGTTAGACCCCCTTACTTATTTGGTAGGCCCCCAGGTTAGTTAGGCCCCCCATGTTAGTTAGATGTCCTAGCCCTCTGACCCCCTAGCCCAGCCCCTACTTAGACCCCCAGCCCTAATAGTTAGATCCCCCCATACACACAGTCACACACACACACAAACACAGTCCACTGCGCACACGCACACACATCAGCAAACCCCAGCCTCTGTTGCCGGTGGTCCTCTCTTCTTTTTCACAACTAAATTTTAAAGTATGAGTGATCATGTAAAGAACAGACCATGAGTGGGAGTGTCAAAAAAGGCCAGCCTCTTCCTAGGCAGCCCACTCAGTCTGGTGCAGAGACACTTGAGGTAGGGCCACCTGTGGCCTCAACCTCATGCACACAAGCCTCAACCATGCCCATGTTTATGGACTCTGGACGCATTTTGAAGGCCCCAAAGAGGATGGGATAGGGGGAGGGTGGTTCCTCCTCCCTGGTGCTGACTAGCGGTAAGAAGAAGGGGGCTTCTTCTTCCTCTGCTAGTGCAGTGAACCATCCACTGGCTACCTCCACTGCTGCTGCTGCTGTTTCTAGCACCCAGCTTGCCCTAGTGCATGCACTTTCCCTTGCGCATGCACAAGCTGCTCCACCCCGCTCCCCCTTATTCATTAATTATTAATTTATTATTAGTATTGTTATTATTATTATTATTATAAACATTTATATAGCACCAGTCATGTACTTGATGCCGTACAGAACATAGAAATGGACACAGTCCCTGCCTGTAGCTTACAATCTAAAAGACAAGGAGGGGTAGACAGGAAGAGGGGACAGTGGGAGAGACAGGGGAGAAGACAAACAAACATTCAAGCAGATGCAAAGTCTCAGGTGCGTGTGCTTGGCTTGGTTACAATCAGGTTGGTTGCAGCAGTCTTCAGAGGAGGACAGACAGTAAGTATATGGAGAATGACTAGCAGGCATTGGGAAAGGCAGTGAGGAAAAAGTGGGTCTTGAGGAGGGATTTGAAGGAGCGGAGGGAGGGGGCAAGGTGGATGTAGGTAGGTAGGGAGTTCCAGGCATGGAAGGCAGCGAGGGAAAAGGGTCAAAGGCAGTTAGGTGAGCAGGAGAAACGAGGGAGAGTGAGGGAGGGGACAGAGGAAGAGTGGAGAGCACGTGCAGGAGTGCGTAGGGAGATTAGGTCTGAGAGGTAAGGGGGAGCTTGGTCGTGGAGTGTTTTGAACGTGTATACCAGGAGTTTAAACAGGATATGTTCAG
>QEPC01009204.1:173661-230907 GCA_003113815.1 Sphenodon punctatus | reverse complement strand
GAGTTCGGTTTAGAAGTTCAGTTCGGTCGACCGAACAGACCAAGTTCGGTCGAATTCTGAACTTCCGAACCAAGTTCGGCCATTAAAAACCAGGGTTTTTTGGTGTGCGTTGCCACTAGGGATGGGCAAACAGAACAGAGTTTGGAAATTCAGTTCGGTTTGAAATTCGAGTTCAGTTTGGAAGTTCAGTTCAGTCAACCAAACAGACCGAGTTCGGTCCGAACTCCGAACTTCTGAACCGCGTTCACCTATCCCTAATGGATGGTGACTCCATCAATGCAGATGGGCAGGTTAGAGGGAGAGGAAGAGGAAGGAGGAAAATTGAGGAGTTCGGTCTTGGCCATGTTGAGCTTGAGTTGACGTTGGGACATCCAGGCGGAGATATCAGAGAGGCAGTTGATGAGGTGTGAGCGGACAGAAGAGGAGAGAGAGGGGGTAGAAAGATAGAGTTGGGTGTCATCAGCGTAGAGATGATATTGGAATCCATGGGAGGCAATAATTTTGCCAAGGGACAGGGTGTAAATAGACACACTTTCTAGTGCGCCTGAATCCCCACCCTCTCCCCCTGCCAACAGACATCCTAGCATGCCAGCTCGGTCCCTGCCCACCACACCCACACACTCTGCTGTGACAGCTACCACCCCCCCCCCTTCCTCCAGTGTTATGACCATTACCATTGAGAGGTCAACCAGAAAACCGCCAGTCGTGCTGCTACTGCTCTCCCAGAAACCAGCATGAAGAAAATCACAACTTGGGTGTGGTCTCATTTTGATATCTGGGCAGAAGATACCTCAAAGGTAGTCTGCATTCACCATCAGTCCAAGGTCAGTCTTGGTGGCAATGATCCTATGAGATATGGCACCTCTGGCCTACACAGTCACTTGAGATGGCACCACAGGAACTTATGTGCTCCTACGGAGTGCCATACCAAGCAAAAGCATGGGGTGGTGCCAGTTGCAGATGGTACGGATGAGGGTTCAGAGAAGGAGCAACCCTCTTCCTCTCCCGCTGCAACTGCCACCTCTGGGCCATCTGGTGACAGTTCTACCCCCACCACCCAGCCCCCTCAGAGGAGGATCACTAGCCGCTCCTCTCGCCCCACTCCATCACGATCCCGGTCCTTGTCCCAGCCCACTGTAACTGTGCTCTGAGAAAAGAAGGTGCTGTTTGCATCCAGCCACCCACCGTCTACGGCCATCACCAAGGCAATTGGGGACGTGATTGCCCTGAATGGGAGGCCATTCAACCTGGTTGAGGGTGTCAGACTCCAATGGCTGCTTCATTTGCTGGAGCCCCGTTACAGTGTCCCTTGCCACAAAATGTTGTGCATGAAGGTTAACCCATTTATGTATGGGAGGGTGCATTCCCGGCTCTGCCGGGAATGCGCAGGGGTCTGTGGTACATTTTACCACAGACCTGTGGACTAGCAAAAATTCAGTCTACGCATATATGCCGTTGACCGCACACTGGTGGCAGATATCACCAGTTCATGTCACCAGCACAGCAGTGGGCAGCAGAACACCATTTTCCCGTACATAGTGCACCACACATTGGAGTGCAGTACCCCAGCAGGGCCCATTCCTCCCTAGCCCCCCCATACATAGTGCATCACACATTGGAGTGGAGTTCCCGATTCCCCCCTAGTTCCCCCCCCCATGCATAGTATGCCATGCCAGTGACTGTGCATATGCACAATCCACACATTGGAGTGGAGTGCCCCAGCAGGGCCCATTCCACCCTAGCTCCCTCCCCCCAGCCCACCTGGGCACACCCCCTTCTTCTCCCTCATGCTACGCTGCCCCCCCACCCACCCCAAGAAGAGTTCCACCCAGAGGAAGGACGGAACCTCATCTTGGGGGCGGGCCCCCATACAGGACACCCACACACCCCTTGTCCCTCACAAGGAGCAAGTCTTCTCCTCCAACTCATGTGGCTCCAGGCAAAACTGAGCCCACTCCCAAGAAGAGGTAAAAAGGGCATTGGGAGGGTGGAACCTCTTCTTGGGGGTGGGAGAAGACCCCCACACAGGAAATCCCTATACCCCTTCTCTCTCACAAGAAGCAAGTCTCACAAGGAGCAAGCCCACACTGGCTCCAGGCAAAATTTGGCCTGCCCCCAAGAAGAGGTACAGAGGGCATTGGGAGGGTGGAATCTCTTCTTGGGGGTGGGGGCAGATCCACAACCTCACTCTTCCTTTCCCCCTTAAACTCCAGCCCATCCCCCCTCAGCCATCTGATGGGTCAACAGAATGAAATATCCTCTAGGGAGCTTCAAAATAGTTTGACTTCACACTTCTGTGAGGCTGGGCTTCTGGAGACCCACTGAAGTATGACATCTCTCTGCATCTGGAGGCCTCAAGAACCACCCCAGCCATGAGACCTCAAAAACAGCAACTGACCTCTACAGCAAGAGAATGCAATGTCCTTCCCCACCACCACTGCACCTCCAGACGTGGTGGGACTGCAGACTCCAGTGGGGTTCTGAAATATGAAGACTTCCACAGACTGCAGTCCTTCTGCAACTGTCTGGAGGTCTCCAGAACCCCAGCTGTGGGGCCTCATCAATAACAGCAACTGGCCTCGCCTGCAACAGACTGCAATACCCCCACCACCACTGCACCTCCAGACGCGGTGGGACTTCAGCCTACAGTGAGGTTGCAGAGGCCAGCCTACTGTGGTTTGATATCCCACTGTGTTTGGAGGCCACCAGAACCCCAGCAACAAGACCTCAATAGCAGCGACTGACCTCTACAGCAACAGAAAGCAATATTCACACCACTACTTTGCCTCCAGATGCAGTGGAATTTCAGACTTCAGTGCGGTTCTGAAGTCTGCAGACTTCCACAGTGAAATGTTGTTCCAGCAACAACAGAATGCAACACCCCCCACAACCCAATGCACTTCCAGAACCCAAGCACCAGTGCCTCAACAGCGATGGTCCTGGACCTCAATGGCAACAGAAGACTGCAATATTACCCACCCACCACCCAGCAGTGTGCTTCAAGATGCATTAAGGATTTCTGGATTTAGTGGGTTGTTTGTCTGTGCTGAGCCTCTGAAGTCTGTAGTCTCTCTGTGTCTGGAGCCTAGATCCTGGAAAACTACAGGCAGTCCAAGAGACCAAAAAAAAAAAAAAGAGTGTTCCAGTCAGATAACGGTAAGTGGTGGCATAGGGATTGGGAGAGACGGTCTGGAACCTCCTCCTTTTAGACAGATCCAATAAGGGGAAAAATTATATCATCATTCTCTGTGTCCAAAATAAAATACAAACAACTCAGTAACTAACTTGCTTTGTGTCCCCCTCCTCCACCTCCAATTTGTCTGAGATCTGGCAAGATCCCTAGGTTAACAACAGGATTGGACCAAGTGGCCAGGATTTCCGTGGGTTAACTGAGGCTGGCTGGGCAGGGCTTAGCTCAACAGCTACGAGCTCCCTGGGTTAACAATAGAATTGGACCAGGAGTTCCCTAGGTGAACAACAGGATTGGACCAAGTGGTCCCCACACAGGACACCCCTTCTCCCTCACATAGAGCAAGTCTGTTCCTCCAGCCCATGCTGGATCAAGGCAAAAATGGGGCCACCCCCCCAAGAAGAGGTACAGAGGGCATTGGGAGGGTGGAACGCTCCTCCAGCAACTGACTTCCCCAACCACTTCACCTCCAGACACAGTTCTGTCCCCAGGTCTTAGTCGAGTCATGTGCCAGAGCCCAACTAAAGTCTGAAGACACATCGCATCTGCAGCCCTTGGATCTCAACCAACTGGGACCTCTCTACACACAGCAGCACAGAATGCAACATCGTGAACCACCATTGCACCTCCAGACTCAAAAGAACTTCAGACTTCTGTGGTGTTCTGCCTGCTTCCCAGAGAAGTCATGAAGTCCCACTACATCTTGAGGCCTCAGAACCCCAGCAGTTGTGGTACCTCAACTTTAGAGGGAGGTCAGTAAGGGGGCAGAATTAAAAAATCTCTGTCTCAAATTCAAACAGCACACTAATTTTTTCTTTTCCCCTCCAATTTCTCTGAGATCTCGTCAGATTCCACACCTCACATCACTCTCCCTGTGGACAGTGCAGGAAGTGGGAAAAGCCTGGCAGAAGAGAAAGCTGCAGACAACAACAATGGAGTCCCCTGTTCCCTGCTGAAAACCCATCTTCCCCTTCCTCAACTCGTGCACCAAATAAAACCCTTTCCCTCCTATTTCTCTTCTGTCCTGTCCTTCTCTTCCCTTTCATCTCTTCTGATTTGGCTTGTTGCAAGACTTGGAGCTAACTCAGTCCTCCCAGTTGTCCAAACCAGAAGGAAGGCTTGTGTCCCAAAGCCTACACCTTCAGAAGACTACAGGTGGCCAAGGAGGGCACAAAAATAAAGGATTCGAGGGTTCAGGATAAAGGTAGGCGATGGCAATGTGATCTATTTTTTTTCATGTTCAGTTAGAGAACCAATGAGGTCTGGTTGGAGGAGAGACAGTGCATGGGACACCAGAAGGCTCTCTATCTCCCCTAGTAGCAGGGCTTAACACAGCTGCAAGGAGTTCCCAGGATTAACTAATGTCCCTCTCTCCAATGTTAACTCTGAACTACTTGCTGCTAGGTTAGGCCCTGCCTCAGGGGGGGTGGAGAGCCTCTTACTAGCGTCCCATGCACTGCCTGTCCCAATGGTTGGGGTTATCGTCAACCATTGGGACCAGGGAGATATGGTTTATTTGGGGAGGGGGGGGTCCTCACTAAATTTGGGATTGACACTGTGTTTGTTGTGTTGGCATTGGAACTGTTGGCATTGCCAATAGGACACCGAGGTGAACAATAAGATTTTGAATTGACAGTTTTTGTTTTTGGCATTATTGGCTATATGGGGGGTTGTTTTAGGGGTTGTAATGGATTTGGCATTGGATTTTAAACACTTTTGGTAAGGTATGGTTGGAAATGTTGGTATTGGCAATATGTGGGTCATCTTGGGGATCCCAGGGAGTATGACACACTAGGTTTTGAATCTAGTTGTTGACATGTAATATATATTGTACTTGTTGGTCATTTTGGGGGTCACACAGGATTTTGGATTGACAACAGTGTTGGCATTGGCAATGTGGAGGTATGGCATCACATGGGTATTCCCTGGCAGTTGACAGAACAATTGCTCTTGTTTGGTTTTGTCTTTTGTGTGCTGTGAAAAAAAAGTTTTAAAACCGTTGTGTGTCAAATTTGGCAAACAAATGTAAAGTGGCACTGACTGCTATATGGCTATTTGACTAGTAATACACTAGTCAGTCGTCAGTCACTTACAAACTAAACAGATTGACTGACGTGCTACTGTGCTAGTGTCCTCTCCTGGCAGTTGCTGTGATTTGATTTGATGACTTTGTTTGAGTTGATTTGTATTATGCTGTGAAAAAAACCCTATTTTTTAAGGGAAAAAATGTAGTGGGTGGCTGGGGCTACTGTAGCCTGAAAGAAGTGACTAAGCCATTCTCTGTTTTACAAGAGACATGTGTTTTATTGCAGGTATTTTGGGGTTTTTCTCCCATTAATTTCATTGGGAAAACTTCTGTATTGATTTCAATGGGGAAAAATTCAATATCGGTAATACTGGTAAATTCGATAATCTGAGAACCGTTATCCGATAAAACGAGTAACCGATATTTTCCCCCAGTCCCACCCCTACTGCCTATAGCATACCTGAGTTCAAAGGTTCTTAAAGGAAAAGTCTATAAACAGCTATTAATCAGGCTGAACAACGGATAATGAGACTTTTGACTGGCAGGAGTTGGGAGCCAACAGCATGGAACAGATCACTCCATTTGTGACCTGTTTGTGAACTTCTCTGAAGGAACAGACATGGACCAATGTTGGAGACAAGATGCTGGGCTAGGTGAACCATTGGTCTGAGGTGGAATGGTGGTTCTTATGTTGTCAGTCAGGGCAATCATGTAACTACTCTCTGGAGCGGTATGGAGCACAGTGCTTCAATGTACAGAACACTGGTAGAAACCTATCCATATGCTATATATTGTAATGGAGACCCTAGGTAAAAATTAGCATTCAGTGAATTTCATTGCAAATGGGAGATTGTATCAGTGAGTGAGGAAACTTTTCAAATGACTATTTCTGGCTTTCCCTCCACCCCCTGCACCATGCCAACAGAGCAACAAAATGGAACTCAGGAAACAGCCTGCTGTAGGAGGAAAGGTCTGTGTTCCCATGACATGGTGTCTGCTTTTCTGTCAGCTTGGTGAAAAACCTGCAAGCAAACTGAGGCGATCCATCTTCATTTGCTTTAATTTAGTTTTAATAGAAAAAGCTTTGTGCAGCTCTTAGGAAGGAAAAAATTGCTTTGGAAAATGGGCTGCTTCATATTTTGAAGTGCACGTAAATTTAACACACAACTGATCAGACTCTAGAATAGAATATAACTTTATTTTCATGTTCTCAAACTTTCACAAACTGTTTAATGCTACATATAGCATTAAAATTACAATTGGTTTTATTTTTAAAGAGCCCAGCTATCTAGAAGTTAGAGATTTAAGGGATGCCTGGTTGATGCCTTAAAAAGTCCTATTAATCAGCTGAAAGACAAGCTAGTTAAAGATAACATAATACAACACACACCAAGATAAGACATGAAGGAGAGCAATGACAGTGGAGTATTAAAAGGAAAGAAGGGTTGACTGGTTGGGAACAAGCTTCCAGAGTTGCATGAAGAATTACTAGATCACACTCCAGCTTGGCCAATCTTCTCTACAGCTTGTTGGTCAGGAACCTACATGCATTGTGCAGAGCTTTTCCAAAAGGAAAAATTATCAGACTTTTCTTTGCAATAGGTAAAAAGCTGATCTGGGGAGTATCAGGATGTTATGTCTGTCTATATTTATTTATTTATCTGTTTTCATTTTCGTCCCGCCCCTCTTGTCCAAAAATGACTTGGGGTGGCTAGGTATTGTTTTTGTAGCACACCAGACACAGTGCTACCCAAGCACAGCAGATATTGTCAAGTGTAATTAACGTAGCTGTGCATTTACTGAGTAGCCAATCTTCAAAGTTCAAACAGTAACTAAAATATTAGTCCACTACATCTCAGGTTTATTGGTCAATACCTGGATGCAATGCTTTAGAAAATAACCATACTTAAATGCTGATTTTTACAGGAAACTGGGAATCAAACAGCAAGCAATTTGCGATTTCCACAACACTGCTGGCTTTCCATCTGCCCAGGGAGATAAAGTCTACATACAAATGGCTAATAATGCATCAGTGCATAATGAGATGGGCATCAGGAATTGTGATGTGCTCCATTCCCTCTATATTCAGAGCACCAGGTGCAGAAGCTCCTGCTGTAGTTCCCTGGATAGCATCCTGGATTTTTCATTTAGTAAGGTATTTGATGCTAGCTACATAATGTAGTTGTAGGCTGATTTTTGGATTCAATATGGCATCCACAATAAAAGTGTCCTATAAATGCTCAGCCATGAGCAAAATGCCACAACCACCCATCTTTATTAGAGTGACTTATTCATAGGTTTTTATTTGTGTGGGCAACTACTGCAGGATTAACTCACGCACACTGCAAAGGCTTCATCTCAAACTACTTCAGTGCAAAGAAAATAGACACATGTAGCCAAAATGGTCACGCTTAAAACACTAAACACTCACTCCACTGATTTACAGGCATACAGATGAGGACCAGGGCTAGCCTTAAACTAGTCAGGGCTGGGGGCAAGACCCAGAATAAGAGGTAGAGTCACCGGGGCTAGGGAGTGGTGCAAGCAATGGACATTACAGGTAGCACATGCCCTGAAAGAACCTTGGAGCCCCACCACTGCCGCTCAGATTTAAGGATACCTTGACTTGTAAGGGATGCTATGACTACACAAGTTGCAGTGAGCTAGCATAAATTGAAGTATACTTGATTTGGCAGCAGCACATGTGAAAAGGATATAGAGATTGTGGTTGATCATAAGCTAAACATGAGTCAACACTATGATGGGACTTCAAAAAGCACTAATAAATTTTAGGCTGCATTTGCAGAAGCATCATTTCCAAGTCAGCAGAAGTGATAATTCCACTCTATTCTGCGCTGATCAGACCTCTCTTACCTAGAGGACTGCACCCAGTTTGGGGCTGTTAACCTGGAGAAGCCAACTGACTTTTGGTAAAAAACAGAAGTGCGGCCGCCCAGGGACAGAAAATACCAAGTGACATGATCTGGGTCAGGTTGGGGCACTGACCAGACATCCCACCAACTGCATAGCCTGGGTAGGGCCAGGAACACAACAAACATGCAGGTGGCCGGCCCCACCTGTGCTGTGCTCCCCTCCCCTCCCCCCCCCATGACAGGCAGCCATGGCAGCTAATGAGGCACAGCCGTCAGCCATGGCTGCCTGGGGCGGGTGTGTCACAGCCACATAAACATGCTAGCCTGCTTTGGCCCAGTAGGGGCCCAGGTTGTGACCTTGGAGATTTTCTGTGGTCACAGCCTGGGCTAGCCACCGAGGTAGCCCAGGGTAGAAACGGGCCAACATCTGGCAGCCCCTAACACAGACGTGCCTTGCAGGGCAAAGAAGCCCACCATCACATCTGTTTTTACCCTTTGGGAAAGAAAAAGAGGAGTCCAAACAACCAAAGCAGACAGAGATAAAGATTTATTAAAGAAAAGATCAAAGGCTCAGAAAGAAAACTTCCGTAGCTACAAGTCAGTTGTTCAGCCCAGAGACCCAAAGAGAAGCCCAGTGTGGTCTGACAAGGAAAGTTTGAAGGGGATTGTTATGCTGAGGAATCCCTTAGTCAGAATGTCCAGGCACAAGTGGCTATCAAATACATAATCCTGCAGGGCATTGGGTTCAGAGGAGGACTAAAAAAAATGATATAGGGACTGGAAAAGAAGTCTGATGAGGAAAGATTGAGGAACATTTGAGGGAATTGGGTATGCTTAGCCTAGTGAAAAGAAGATTAAGGGGAGACATGATAGTCTTCAAAGCTCCAAAGTGCTGCCACCAAGAAGATGGCAAGAAACCATTCTTTATTGCAACAGAGAGCGGGTCTCAAAATAATAGGCTCAGATTATAAGGAGGTAGATTTCAGTTAACTATCAGGAAGAACATCTCAGTAGTAAAAGCTGTTCAGCAATGGAACAAGTTGAGGTGGGAAGTCATAGGCTCTCCGTCACTGGAGGTTTTCAAAAGAGAGTTTGTCAACAATCTATCTGGGATGTTGTCATTATCCTGCAGGGATGTTGTAGTCCAAGCAGGGGGTTGGACTAGATAAGCCCTGAAATCCCTTCCAGTTCGATGATTTGATTTCAGGCCAGAAAATTGACTGCTGTGGGATGCCGCATTGTTCACAGAATTTATACATGTCTCATTCCAATAGACATTTAAGGGCAATTACTTAAGCAGAACATTGAAAGAAATGAATTAAACATGAGATTTTATTATGAAATTAGAATGGAAGAATGACTAGACTGAGGTGTTTGTACTAGTCTTTTCAGCGAGTCATTCCTTGTAGGTATCCAATGGAAAAGAAGCTAGATGGAATATATGGGGCCTCACTTCCTTTATGCAACATCTTACACTTGTAGACATTTATCCATCACACTGAAGTTACATCTAAGTGTCAGAATAAACATCCTGTCTACACACAAGATTCTATACTTGAAAAGTGCACCCTCTCCAATTCTCTTGGTTTCATCAACAACCTTCTGTGCAGTTGGACACATCTTCGTTTCCTAGTAGAGAGAAATAAACTAATCTACTTGATACTTTTTGACTGTGTTAACAAGAGCTTTCTCAATTTGCTTCCTTTTAATTAAGCTTTGTTTACTTTACATCTCTCTTTGAAATTGGAGCTGTATTCTCAAGTTGCAACTGATCACACACCAAAAGGTATTTTGTTCCATGAGTGGGTGACACTAATTATTGGATTAATGACAGCAATCCACAAACCGCTTACTCTGGATTGTGGTCAGTTACTGATGCAAACAAAGACGTTTTCATGCAAATGTTAGTTTGCAACTGTAAATGTTGCTTGGGATAGCATGCATGCTGCTAAATGCTGACTGCGCTAAAGTTCAAAAAAGATGCACAAGAAAGAAGAAAAAGCAATTTAAAATAAAGTTTTTTCCTTAGGTCAGGGGGTGGGGAACCTTTTCTGCCCTGGGGACCACACTGAAAATTAGTACAAGCTGCAAGGGCCACATAGTGGTTGGGAGCGGGGGTGCTTAATGGGTGTATTCAAGAAAAGGAGGGCCCAGTTCATGGATCTGTGCCATGGGATCTGTCCCCTACCCTTGTGTGCATGCCCTCCTCTCTGCTCCATTATCCTGAGCTCAGTTTTTCAGTGCTTGGGGGTAGAGACTGGATCCAGGGTCCAGATCCAAGCACTAGAAAAGGGCCACATGAAGACTTGCTGAGGGCCACATTTGGCCCCTGGGCCTGAGGTTCCCCACCCCTGCCTTAGGCAGCCCGTCATACTTAGGTACTTATCTTGTTAACTCACTCTGAAAGTCATTTTCTATTAACAGTGACTACCAAATCAAGGCTCAATCTGATTTCTATCATGATACAAATAACAGTGTTGAAACAACAAATATATTCAGGTCATGCATGGACAATGGCTTTTAAATCCACTCTCTCCAATCAAAGATATTCTTCAAGAGACTCTAGGATCTCGTCTGAAGTGAACCCATTCAGTGTACACTCTTAAATGGGTCTACATGCAAACTTAGGGTGTTTTCAGACATGACACTAACCCCAGTTTTAGCACACTTTAACCACACTTGAACATTTGCCGGCGCACCCCCCAGAATTAAGACACGGAGACATGAAATGGAATCAAATGGCCGCACTCCTTAATCAAAACAGAGTAAGAACATTGGTGGGATTTCTATTAAGCAATCCTGGGTCCAGTATTTTATATGACAAACTTATCTAACTCTTAACAGGTGTCTGGCCTGGATATGCCCTCCAATGCCAGCACCAAATCAATATTAACCACATTCCCCTTCAAACAGCTCCCTGGCCAAGGCCAAAGGGGAAACGCCAAGGTGGGCACGAGTAAGGAGAATGGTGTCATTAAGGTTTGAGGGCCATGCATGCCCTTACCCACCCACCCCCGCTTGACACGCTTCCCAGGGGAACGATCCTGTTGTTAGCCATGCCCTGCTTATCACCCGGTATCACCCTCCCATCTCTTATAGAGATGACTCTTCTATCCTAAAACTACCTAACAAAACACCTATTAATCATACTGGACCCCCGCAAGAGTGCGACTTAATAAATGTCAGTAAACAAATTCACGCAAGCCAAATTAGTTGCCAATCAAGTAAATGTCCAAATTATAAAGAAGCCAAATAACCACGTGCCAAATTAAACTATTTTTACAGCTGCCAATCAAAATTATGGCAAATTAACCAAATTAAGATCCAAATTGTTAGCGATTAAACTAATTTAACCTATTCCAACACTGCAAAGAAGGCAAAGCAAACAAGCATCTCATAATGGTTGAGTTGCCCTCCAAAATCCCTTCTTGGTCCCCTAACGGCAACCGGTTAAACCTGCAGTATTAGGGAGGGGGGTGGGTGGATGGGTGCTGACTGCTCAGGGAAACAGGCACAAATGCAACGTCTGGCTAAGCAACTCGCACAGGTGGCAAGACTCCTCCTCCCCCTCCTAGTAAAAGGGAGGGGCTGCCCCGGCGCCGACCAATCATGTGCCGGGAAACGGAGCACATGATGCCTGGGCAACCTATCAGAATGTTCCCAGGCCAAACATGTGGGGTTTCCCAGACCCCTGCAGCCCCCTCTTCCCCTCCACGTACATTTCATAAAGAGGGGTGCGGCAACCTCCCCCCACCTCCATTTTGGCAGCGGAGGGGTTTTCTTATGCATGTTACAGGGCTGCATAGGGCACCAATACAGCCCTACAACATGCTTAAGAAATGTTCAAATGTGGTTAAAGTATGGTTAAACTGGGGTTAGCGTCATGTCTGAAAACACCCTTAAAAGTCTTCAGTGATCTTCAGGCTACAACCTTAAAAGTCATTCTGTCCTTTGCTCAGTATTTATCTGATTGATGTAATCCTATATCAACACTCTGGGCTCAATGTCTATGGCTAGAGCAAAATTAGGTTATTCCTTGCCTTTCAATCCAATATTCAAAATTCACAAGTTAGATACCAAGACAAATCATGAGACTGGTTTATAAATCAAGATGGAAAATTTGAACTAGACAGAACCCTAAGGCAAAACATCCATTGACTCAGCAGGATTAGGATTTCTTTAATTATTTTTTTTTAGATAAGAAATTTGAATAATATTCCTATTTGAGTTCCAAACTGCAGAGGTCATATTCCTTGCAAGAACAAATAATTGAGATCAGAACACTTAAAAACTAGAAGCCCGAAAATCAAGTATTTGGCAATGAACTGCTCTGCCATGCAATCCTAGCAAATTCCATTTTCTCAATGTGAGAATAGTATTATCTGGACCTCAACATATTGCTACATTTCATGGCCACACAACCTATGCGGTGTTTACTGGAAGGGAAGTAACCTTTTTTTAAAATTCTTCTGTCTTGTGAAAATGATCCATGTGCATGTAAAGATGTATGTTAGCTCAGACTGTCAAAATGACTGCTTTTCACTTTCTTTCATCAACTGTTATCATCTGATTTCATTAATGTTAGTTTTACATACACACACACACTTATCAAGCATTGGTGAGTTCAGAAATAATTAGTTTGCACCTGCTGTAACATTTAACTCTTCCAGTGTATGTGAAACTTGAACGTACATAAACTTATAGAGACTTTGAAGTTCAGAACACTTCTTTCCTTTGCCTCTCGGGTGTCTTTACTTCCACAAGGTTGCACTTCATCACAGGGTTGACTGAGCAAAACCTTGTGAAGTTGTCCCTTGGGTGCTTCCTCATCTCTGATCATGCCTGTCTAATCATTTCTTTTTTCTGAGAGATAACTATGTTCTCTATCTTTCTGTCATACAGAAAAGGAAAAAACCTTTCAAGGTTATTAGTGGCACTTAATTAAAAGCCATGGGTTATTCTACCTCCCCGTTCTACTCACTTAAATAAAAAAATTCACCCACAATTTTTTACTTTGATTTTTAAAAGACCTCTACAACTCTACCCTAACACGGATTTGAGAACATCTTTCTTTACATAATAGTATATGTAAGTGACACACAATTCCTCTTGTACAGTGCCTCTGTGCCACGTTTCAGTCTGTACCATTCTTTAATAGATGGAGACAACATAGTTCAAATCTCTTTTTTGGTCCAACTTCTGTTGGTGAGGGTGTACATGCTTGGGGCCACACAGGACCCTTCCTCAGGCTGTTAAACAAGTCAGAACTAGCCTGAAAAGGGCCCTGTGTAGTCCAAAAGCTCGTACCACCTCACCAACAGAAGTTGGTCCAAAAAAGATATCTGACGTTAGAACTACTTTGTCTCCTTCTGTTGCTTTTGGGATCAACACAGCAACCACACATTCTCACAGTTCCTTAACCACATATGTTGAATTTCTCTCAGCAACTACAATTCTTGATTGGGAATAGAGTGCACTAGGACAGAAACGAAAAACTGAGGTGGATTCCATCACTCATAGATCCACACAATCTTACACATACGCAATAAGTGCAAGATAATATTTTGTTTACTGTGAATGCGCAAGACGGTGCCACAGTGGAACATTCACAACAGTGCAGTGCCATCTTGCAAAAATGCAGTAAATACATTTTGTGAATGCACAAAAAGATATTTTGCTTATTGTACATGAACAAGATGGTGCTGCGCTGGCTCAGGGTAGTCAGCAGTCAGAATGGACTGTGGAGATCCAGTGCAGCAAAAAATCCATGTTGGATCTTCATAGTCCATTTTGAAATCACAGATAATGTCCATGGAAATTAAGCTGGTTCTTTTCAGCCCTAGAGTACAAGTATGACTCCCAGGTGAAGTATACTTCAAAATAAGAGTCCTTCGCTATAAAAACACCTAGCCAAGGAAAGACATATTCATGAGTACTAAATGCAGCATCATTAAAATTCTCCTTCTGTCACCAGTTATAAGATATACACAGTAAAAACAAACACCACTACCCCAGCTATGGCTTTGAGTTGGTTACAAGCTTTTTTCTTGAGAACTTCTGTCTACTTGAATATGTAGGAAATTTATCTTGGGGCATTCAAATTTTTGGCCAAGTTCTCGACATCAGATTTGCCTTTTTGATTTCAAAGCCTCTTGAGTGAACGCCAAAAAGGACACTCCATAACCTTAGTAAAGCTGGCAAGTCAGCAAGGCATGATTAATTCACAAACCTAAGTTTAGAATTTAGCACTTTTTAAAGCAATAATGACCAAGGAAGGAAGGCATTTCTTGACAATTAGTGACCAGCTGGAGGAGCAGAGAATGCCTTCAGCTTTTAAAACCAATCTATTACAGAAGTTCTAAATGTTTTACTTTGTAATATACAATAGGAAGAGACATTTCTAAGCAGAAAAGCCCTGATTTTAGATCCATAGAAACAAATCTAAGTTAAATCTCAGCAAAGGGGGGGTGGGGGGTGGGGAGAGACAACCTTTGTTTCTGTGTAGTATAGTATAAAGTGATTCCCACTCTTTTTGCCTGTCATCTTATTTTGAGATTAATATAATCCCATTACCTCACAGAACAAAGATGATGCAAAGTATATTAATATCAGTCATTACTGTCACCCCCATCTGCAGACTACATGACCCCAATTGGGGTCCCAACCCAGAGCTCGGGGGGCATCTGGAATGCAAAATGGCTGTCTCCACAGAAGGAAAAAAGAGATAAGAGTGCAGAACACAAAAAGCAGTGTCACAGTTTATAACTTAATGCAACTAGGGTGGACACACCTCCCCTTTAAAAGAGAACGCTTATGAAAAATACGGCCTGCACCATGTATTTTTCATATGCATCCTCTTTTAAAGGAGAGGTATGGCCACCTTAAATGCAACAGAACCACCATATTGACCTAAGAAAGAATTATACAGTAATCGTGATTTCTTTAAGTGTCTGGTGTGAAGTAGCATGTGGTATATTTTTTTGACAGCATTCTCTTACTGACAGACCAAAATTAGGAAATCAAAGGGTGTTTTCTTTTGCTTTTAAGCAATTTTGTGTGTACATACATTTTACTAGGTTTAAGTGGGAGGATGCTGTTCTTACCCTCCCTCTCTTTTAAGTTTTGAATTTAAGCTTGTATTTTGAATCATCTTCTCATTTTGTATCAATTGTTTTGCAATGGCCACGCTTTAATAAACAATTCATTCATTCAGTTATACTGAAAACATTCTGTTAGGATTATAATGTCTATAATGTTAAGAAAAATTCATTCCAACAGGTACTAGGCAACATGTATTTCACAACTGACTACCTACTAGAAATCAAGTTTAATTAAAGCAAATGTTTCTCTCTGTAAAATAATCCCGAGCTTTTGTTCCTGCTTTCAATTCCATTATTTTGTTACAAGTGGGAGAGGGGGGCTGTGGATAAAACTGTAATAAACAAAAGCTACCTGTGGCAGCATCATGACAGAGTGGCATATGGAAAGCCTGCCTTAGACACCATGGCTGGGAAATTGAGTACTTCCCCTTTAAGGACTCAGGCTGCAACAGCCAATTAGGGTCAGCTAGCAGGGAACAGCTGCCTATAAATACTGAAGGCAGGCAGCAGAGAAGGGGGGCAGTTTGTGAACTTACAGGAAGGTTGACTAGCTGTGCAGAGTGCAGACCTATGCAAACAGTCAGGGTGGCAAAAAACCAAGCCTCTGGGACAAGAGGCCACAGCTCCAGAAGAGACCCATAGTAAGACTGAGTCAAGCCAGCCCCTCACCCACAAAGAAACTCTAGCAGAGGGACTGACTGCAGAGATCAGGTGGAATCTAACCCATTATTACGGTACATGGAAAGGGCCTCTATGATGGAACGTTGGGGGACCTGGCTTGTAACAGGAGATGCCCATTTGGAGGCTTTGAGGATGGGCTATAAGGGGATCTGAAGGAGGCCCAATTACCAAGTTATATATTTGTTTTCTGAGAACCAGAGCAGACCCAGAGAACTGGGCAAGGCAATAGGAGAGTCGGAGTTGTGGCAGAGAGTGGCCTAATTCCCCACAGAGCTGCTACATGACTATCCCTTGGGAATAGAGCCATCCCTTCCACACTGTCCGTTTTGCAATAGATGCTGTGTAAACCAAGTAATGAGGTACAGAAGAATAGAATAGGATTTATTTTTCACCTGAAACCTACTTCACGTTCAGAATCAATCTGGTGGTGAATACCAGTCTTTACCAGTAATGAAACAGGGAGTGATGCACCATGAAATGAAGCACTTAATAGTCAAATGCCCTGTTCACCCTCACAATTAATTCCTTTACAGTCTCCATTTACAATAGCACATGGTTAACTATTTGACTGGAAATCTCCTAGAAGTAGGCAAATCAACCAAATGGTCTATAAATGCTATATAATTCCACCAGATTTGCAAGTTATTACCTAAATAATTGTCCAATAATTCCACCAAAGTAACATGCTTAGCTATGTTTCTGATGTGTGGCTACCTTTGGATGTTATTTCCAATAGTACTGTACCACCCCAACTCAAAATCTAACTTCTCAGCTTTTACAACAGGATTCCCCAAACCGTTTCCTGCTGGAACTCATCTTTAGACTTAAATATAATCCCAAGACCCTAGACAGCAAAAGTACGTAAAATATCTATCGGTATTGTCACCCCATCCACATATGGCATGATTCCATTTGGGGTTCCAAACCGCAGTTTGGGACTCTCTAATCTAGACAGTTGTGGACCAAAGCCCTATGGTACTGGGCAGTGAAAAAACTTCACAAAGAGTCTCCATTCCAAAGAGTTCACAGTGTAAATCTATGGGTGAAAACAGATGTGACAGTGGCCTGTGACTCACCTGCATGCTAGTTCTATTTCTGCTAGATGTTGGCCAATGTAAACCCCGGGGTTTACATTGCTACAGGACACATGCTGCTACAGGACACATTAGGTAGCCAGCTGCTACAGGACACATTGTCGGGAAAATTTCCGAGATGGATCCCAGGTCAACACCCACCCAGGCCAATGCCAGCACGTATGTTAGGCCTTCCCAACCCTGCTGCAAGTTCACTCACCTGGCCCCACCAAACAGCTGATGGGGGGCCCTAGAGCTCCTCCAGGCTCCCTGATCAGCTGTTAGGTGGCCATGGTGAGCTCCCTCCTCTTGGCCTCCCATGCGCTATTTGTTGTGCACAGCCAGTCACAAAACAGCTGATGGGGGGTGGGTCTTCTGGGGCAGCAGCTGTTTAGAGGCAGCTCTTCCTGGGCCCAATCCTGCTGAGCAGCATTAGCCCGCAGTTTCTGTCCCATGTGGTCAGTTCCTTGGCTGCCCAGGAGCATGTAGGGACCTGTTCCAGCAGCCCCCACACCCGGGTTGAGGACTGCTCATGTTAAAAGCCCTCCTGCCAACCCGAGAAGTGGCAGCTGTGGTTGTTCACCCCGTGGCAGGGCAGGGAGGCACCTCGCCACATGCACGTCTTTAACTCTGTGAGAAGAGACATTGGGTGGCTATGGCAGAGAGGTTGGAATTACAAGGAACCAACGACCTGGTGGTAGCATAACAGCCAGTGGACTAAGCCCACCATCTGCCTTATCCTAATAAACCTAGCTGGGTGGTAAATCCTCTGCTTGTGTCCAACATATGGAGGGGTCCAGATTGAAAGAGTCAGGGGTTAAGAGATTTCTGCCCTTAAGCTCTATGCAAGAGCTAGGACTCCTTAAGGATCCAAGGTTGAATTTTTATTTATATGTTTATATTTTTATATAATTTTAAGGAGTAGTATTGTTCAACTATGTGGAGATGATATGGTTATTAATTTGATCCAGCTGAATCTATATAATGTTGAAATTGTTGTATTGTGTGGTGGGGGGAGGTTTTCAATGCGAGAATTTTATCGGCTGATGGGTTTATGCTGTGGAGTGTTTGTGGTATATTTTGCAATAACCTTTGGTTGATGCAATAAACTTTATTGATTGATCTGCCTTATCAGGCACACAAATCAAGGTTTGTTCAAAGCTAATCTGTAATTATTGAAAAATTAGCCCTGAAATTGAAAAATGTTGCTCTTTCAAGAAGGTTGTGTGCTAGGGAGCCTAAAATAGGCTACAGTATCATGCAATATTATATCATCCTCTCCAACACTTAGGTTTTATTTAAAAAGTGTTTTATTACCTGCTTGGTTACCATAATCACAAACTACAAATCGACAGCATTTGACCTACACTGTGACCTCTAATCTCTTTCCACTGGGACCATTTTAAAAAAAACTCAACCAAGACAAGGGCTCAAAATCCATACCAACTTTGACTTTCGAAGGTTAAGACTCTGGTTCAGCTCACATCATAATCTGTACACCACTCAAACAGCCAGATTATATTTGAAACAGAATTAACCTGATGCTGCAATAAAACATCCAATTCAGTCACTTTCCATAGTGTTCAAAAACCTCCTTGCCTCCTTGCTCTCAATCATACATATGAGATTTAGGTCACTTTCACACATTACACGGGAGGGGGGAGGAACTTCCATCACAGCAATCGTATCTGTATTCTCACAGGAATTAGTGCACATAGGAATGCACTATTCCAGTTTAAGCTGTGAGTAGCTTTTACAATGACAGGTGTTGTCATGGCATAAAAGCAGAATAGCACTAATTCCTGAGAGACTAGAGCTGTGATTGCTCTGATGGAGGATCCCCCCTCCCCCCCTTCCCAGATAATGCGTGAGAGTGGCCATATCAGTTATTAGAATAGCATGGTGGATTTCACCATCACTTTAAAATATTTTAATCATTTCCCCACCCCCTGCACTGTGACCCCTAACCTCAAAAAGCCAGGAAATAACTAATCCATACACAAATTTTATGAAATGTTCTAAATGAAATATTTTGGTTTTTGTTCATTCGTTAAATGCTAAAAATTCAGCCTTTTCTAGCTATTACCATTATCAGTATCATTTGTCCCTGAATAATTTTCTCCAGAAATGAACAGATGGGAAAAAAAGATTTGGCACCACATTCAAATAGATGAAGATTAGATAATATCTGTGCCAAATCAAGTTGTTCCCCTCCTTATCTCTGTGGAAATTATGACCACTGAAATGCATTCCCAGCCGCAGGACTGAATAGTGATTCCATGGTCACAATGTGATTCCATGGGGGAGGGAGATCATAGCTCAAGTGATAAGACTGCGTGCCTTGCATGTATAAGGTCCCAGGTTCAATCCCCAGCATCTCCATCTCAAGATCCCTGGTAGCATGCCTGGGGGAGGTCTCTGCTGGGAGCTTGGAGAGGTCTCAGGTAGCACACCAGGATGGCCTCTGCCAGAGAAGAGCCAGATTTGGACCTGAATTTGAAACCCCTGCTGCCATGTCAGGTTGTGACAATACTGGGCTAAGATGGACCATTGGTCTAACTTAGTTAGGCAGTTTAGTTTATGTTTAAAGGTAGAGCTGAAAGGAATAGCAATGGCAAATACTGTATCCAATCATTTTGCCTAATCTGAATCGAGTGTGACAAAGCAGATAGGAACCACTATTTGGTTCCTGCTTTGGTCCCCCAAATTAATATCCATTTCTGTTATTTTGGTCACTTTATTTTAAGTACTTTATTTTGGCTCTTTTAGCACTGTTCTCATACTGCATAAAATAAGTGAAATACTGAAATGACCAAAACAATAAAATGGGTACACAAATACCAGTTTTCCAAATTAAGGTATTTGGTGAGCTATCTGAAAATGCAAATAATATTTGAAAACATGCACATGTCTATTTGTTTCACCTCTACAGGTTGAAAGGCTCGTCTATCTTAAATTATTTGACTGAATTTCTCCAGCAGTTATGGCTATTATTAACCTGTACATTGTATGTATGCCCATGTTCTGTCCTCTTCTTCTCCCTACCACCATTCCCTTCTGTAACGAGCAGGGACATCCTGCTACAGAGATTCCCTCACAGAAGTGACAACACTCAAGTGCTCCTCAGGGACGCTCCAGAGTGTAATCAGCTTTCATGCTGTGCCACTCATTGATCTCATGTCTGAAAATGTTCTATAAATGCAGGCTCCTGAGCCAGCCATTCCTGTTGGCGAGTCCCTTATGCTACTCCAGGGGAAAATTATTTTTAAACAGGTCTTTCCAAAACTGCCTGAAAAGTAGGAGATCAAACTGTACAGGCTGTGTGGGAGTTACAAATGCATATGAAATCAGCTTCACATTTCAGCATTGCTAGTAGCTCCCCATGCAATTAAAGACTGGGGCAAATATTGCACCTCTTCTTGATATGGAACGGAATAGTAAGGTGACCAGATTTTGAAAAGAATAAAGTGGAATGCCCCTGAGCTTCAACCCTTGCCACCACTAATTTGCATGAACATTAATATTTGTGTACATAAATTATGTATGTTTTAAATAGTCCACTGCCTAAATTTGAGGCTAGGCTGTAGAGAGAGAAAAAACAGGGAGGAGAGGATTATTATTATTTTTTTTAAAAACCAAGTAGTACTGAGCTGGGGGTAGCTATTCTACTCTCACCTCATCCTCCCCAGGTCCCCACATCTCACTCACCTCGCCCTTCAGAAGCTGAAGGGCGAGGTGGAGGGAGCTGGAGAGAACAGGGAGTGAGAGAGATGCTGCCGGGGAGCTGGGAGGACCTGGGGAGGGCAAGGTGAACCCCGCTTCTCACTTGCCCCTGCAGCCCCTTGCCTGTGGTAGGAATCTGGAGAGCCCCACACAATCCCCTCAGCATGGAGGTGTCCAGTTAAGCCTCACCTTTAAGCTAAGGAAGGTACTAAGGGGCCCCGATTTTGTGGGGGGGGGGGCAGATGAGGCAGAGTCGAGGGTCAGCTATTCTCAAAGGAGAAAGGGTCCAGTCCTCTCAGTAAGAGAAGAGGAAGGGGGAGTCATTGACTGACCTGACCAATATGAGCAAGTCAAGGCCAGCCTTAGACTTTGCAGGGCCCAGGGCAAGGGCCCTCTGCTGCGACATAGCTGCGAGGGGAGATTGCCGCGCCCGAAGTTCCCCCCCTGAGATGGGGGCAGGGCTAACTGAGGAGTTGGAAGACTCTTCGTGCAGACCTGGGAGCCAGCTGATTGGCTGCCCAGGCATCACGTGCACGGAGGAGCGTGCGTGATTGGATGTCGTGGGGGCAGGCTCCTCCCCTTGTATGGAGGGGGTAGGGAGCTCTGCTGCCCGTGCGAGCTGGAGCAGGCACACTCATGCCTGGAGATCATCGAAGAGACCACCCACCCACCCTTCCCTCTAATACTGTGGATAGATAACTGGTTGCCAGTAGGGGACCAAGAAGGGATTTTGACAAACACCTCAACCATTTAGAAGATGTTTGTGTTTTTTACCTTCTTCACAGTATTGGAATAGGTTAAACTAGTTTAATGTTCTTAATAATTACCAATTATATAATTGGAATACTTAATTGGCAACTAATTTAATACAGTTTAAATCTTGATTTGAAACATGATATGATAAGACCTTTATTTGTCATCAATAATTATTGGCATGTCTAGCAATGTTATGATTAATGTCGCACTCCTGGCGGGGGTCCAGTATTATTAGAGGTGTTTTATTTAGACAATATAGGTTAGATAATAAGAGAGGCATCTCAATAAGAGATGGGGAGGTGACACCTGGTGTATAAGCAGGGCAGGGCGAACACCTGTGGTCGTCACCCTGGAAGATGTGCCAAGCAGGCGGTAGGGGCGTGCAAGGCCCTCAACCTTAATGGCACTGACACTCCTTACTCGTTCACAAATAGGGCTGTTAGATCCCTTTCGGCCCTGGCCAGAGAGCTGATCGAAGGGGAAACTTTTAAGAAATGTTAGGACTGGTATCAGAGGGCATATCCGAACCGGTCCCTTTTTAAAGTAGTATAGGTTGGTTTTCATTTCAAATACGGGACCCTCTGAATTGCTTAGTGCAATTCCACCAACGTTCTGCTTTTCTGATTAAAGAGTGCGGCCAGTTGAACCCAACACATGTCTCTGTCTCTCATTTCTGGGGGGGCGGTGCGACGGCAAAGATAAAATATAGGGGACCCAGTGGCCCCACCTCCTTCTCCATGACACCTTCTCCTCAGAGGCACACTCCACAGGGCCCTAGCAGTGGTCATGTTTGGGGCCTTACTGAGACTAGGGAGTGTGTGTGTGTGGGGGGGGTCCAACAATCTGCCCTGGTGAAAATGGGGGCCATTGTTGGGCCTTGGAAACAGAGAAAATGGAAGGGCCTGAGGCGGTTGCCTTTTGTCAACCTATGGTAAGGCCAGTCCTAGAGCAGGTCTAGATCCTCCGATCTTGATGCAGGTCCCACCTCTGAGGGACCACAGGGGGCAGCACTTATATCATAACATCTAAAAACAATTTAAAACAATAATACATAAAAGCAGCAATAATACCCCATCTAACAACCCCCTCCACAAAGGTCAGACGGAACAGCCAGGTCTTACATTGTCTACGAAAAGAGGGGAGGTCTGCAGACAGACAGACCTCCAACGGGAGGGCATTCCACAGCCATGGCGTGGCCACCGAGAATGCCCTCTGCATGGTTGACACCCAAGACGCTCGGGGAGGGCACTCCCCGATGACCGCAGGGGCCAATCCAGAACCCGGGGGTAGAGGCAGTCTCTGAGGTATGTTGGGCCAAGGCTGTTTAGGGCTTTAAAGGTAAGCACCAACACTTTGAATTGGGCCTGGTACATCACTGGCAGCCAGTGCAGAGAACGGAGCACAGGCGTTATGTGCTCGCGCCGGCCCGGCCCAGTCAGGAGACAGGCCGTCGCTTTCTGCACTTGCTGCAATCTCCGAGCCATCACCAAGGGTAGCCCCACGTAGAGATCCACTAGCTACCTTCATTTGCTGCAGTGGCTCCACCCTGACAGTGTTACAGTCACAGGAGAGGAGGGAGCAGACAGGGAGAGGTGGCAGGCATGAGTCCACTCCCACTAGATCTTTCTTCTGGCTCGGAGAGGCGTCTGGGGAGGCAAGGTGGTGGGATAGAGAATGCAATCCCCCATCCTGCAACAGTACCATTGTCTCCAGCTAGGCACACAGTCAGTGCCAACACCTCCTCCAGCACCAGGCCCTTCAAGTTAAAAGACATGACATTCAAATAACCCCTCCTTTCTTTCTGGGGGTGGAATGACCAGACAGCTTAAGGAATGACTACCTCACGTGAGGCAGGTCTTCTAGTCACTTTACAGAATATGCATGTTGTACAATGAACATGCCACGTTTTCATTGAGACACCCACTATTATATTGGTGCAGGTACACATTTTCCATGGAACAAACCAAGATTACCCTTAACAGACTGCAGAAAGAGCAGAGACCTGGTGAGGTCAATACTCCTCACAGAAATATCTGCCTGTGGTCAAATGCACTCACTGCTGAAAAGGTTGCATGTGCCTCCTCATAAGCTATTTGTGATTACAGGATAACCAGAGCTTCTATTCAAGGTCAAGAAACACAAAACAAGCCACACGTGAAGAAGACTGCAACACACTGGACAAATGACAAGAACTGATCAAATAAAACATTTAAAAGAAGACAGGAGTGCACTGTACCCCATATGGTTCCATTTAAGTTGTACAGTGACTGAACCAGATTCTTCACTCTACAAGATGTAAATTTGGACTCCTGTATGGGGCACTAACAAAACAAGAGCTGGAAGTGTCCATTCCAAATATTCTTGTTGTGCCACAAATGTTTCCCTGTAGCTGTGAACGTGCTTGTCATTCCTGAATTTAGAGGGATAGGGAAAGATGCTACTGCTCTCTGAGAACTACTGTATTTCACCCATGTACCTAATCTTCCCTATTAAGAAATGAACTAGAATAAACTTATTTTACAGAGACTAGCTCATCAGATGGATCTCCAGTGGCATTGTCCTGCTGAAGTTTTAAACTCTGTGACCTTGACACAAATAGCTCTACTATACCCAATAACCAATCTCTAGAGTCATCATTGTAAAAGATGTGACAAAGGTATGTTTGTACAGTCAGTAAGCATCTGCCAATGATCAGATGCTGTGCTGAACTGGATGTGTGCAGCTACTTCTAGTACCACACAGACGGAGACGGTTTGCCCATGTTATGGGAATGGGGGGGGAACTTGCGTGAAGCAAAATCACAGCAGGGAATCTCACGTGAAGCTCTGCTTGTGGGCATGGAGGTAAAAACGTTATCAGGAGATTCTTGCAGCACAGCACAGACAACAGGGCTGAATTTTGAGCCCCGTCATCAATGAGTGAAATTGATATGAGTGAAATTGCCATGAGAATCGCCTTACGATATTTTTACCCCCACATGTCCACCAGCAGAGCTTTATGTAAGTTCTCCCCCTACCACCAACATGGGCAAGCAGCCTCAGTTAATGTTTTCCAGGAAGAGAAGATGTACACAGCTCAATGGAAAAGCTGTTTTTGGAACAGTGCTTCACAGTCCAAACTTTCAAGAGCTCCATTCCCTTTATATGCACAAAAATCTGTCATTCTGCCCCCTATGGCTGGATATTTTTTTTTAAAGAGCTCACACAAGTGGGTAAAACTGAGCCCAGCTGAGAATCCCACCCTATATGCTTCATTTTCTAATACGCTACTCTCAGCACATAAAGGCAAGATCTTCTTTTTCAGTTCTATGATCAGAATTCAGAAAGTACATCAAGAGTCACCTAGTCCAATCCCCCACCCCAAGACAGGATATTCTATATCTAAACCATTCTTGACAGATGCCTCTCTAGTCTTTTCTGTAAAACCTCCAAGGACGGAGAGCCAGTGTGGTGTGGTGTATAGTCTCTCCCTGTGTTTCCCTTCACCCTTGTCCATCTTAGATTTTAAGCCCACTGGGCAGGGACCCATCTCTAAAGTCTGTGACTGAAAGGGCACTTGGCCCGCCTTTCTAGGCGGCCATTAGGGTCCTTTGGCGAGCTCCCTAGGAGGAATGGAGCTCAGGACGTTGAAAGGCTGCAGCCTTTGACCCAGGCGGTGCAGGCAGCACCGCTGTGGGGAACGTTGGAGTGTGAACGCCGGGCCGCGGCGAGGATCCCTCAGCGGCCCGGAGGTAATCTGCCCAACAACAGGCAGGCAGCCAATCAGGTGCGAGCGGGAGGCCCCGCCTCTTGAGTGGTGCCTTTCCGCCCGCTGAAGCATTCGGCGCCATTACGAGCACCGTTGGAGAGCTGCAAGCCCACGACCCGCCCTCCCAGAGATACTACGGGTGTAACCGGTTGCCTTAGCAGGGGCCAGGAAGGAATTTTGAAGAGAAAACGCGATTGGGCAGAATAGTTTTTCTCATTTTTCGCCTTCCTTGTAGTGTGTCATTGTTTTGGCTGATCAATCACAAGTAGTCATGATTTGGGAGGGTTGTAGTAGTTATGTTACAATTGTTGCATTCTTGCAAGGGTCCAGTGCTGCTGTAAGCTGGTAAGAATATGTAGTAAAAGAGGCATCTCCCTAGGAGATGTAAGGAGAACACCTGGGGCATAGGCTGGGCGCAGCCAGCCACAGGGTTAACCTCCCAAGGTGAGTTGCTGGCAAAGGCGGGAAGGGATATGAGCGGTCCCCAAGCTGACGGTAACTTAAATCCTTGGCTCAGGTCCGGAAGTACCTTGTCCCCTCTGGAGGCAGCTGTTAGCCAACGATGATGGGGAGATGTTTGAGTTGGGTAATAAAGGGGGGTTATGGAGGGTACATCCAAGCCTCCCCTTTGTTGGGGTTGTTAAGTACCCGTTTATAAAAGTTAGCACTGGACCTGAATTGCCTGAGGGCAATTACCTCCATCATGCCTAATTCCAATTTGAATAAAGAATGCGGCCTTTCAAACCCAATATGTTGTCCTTGCTTTATTCCGGATGCGCCAACAAAGCACTCCGTATGCCTAGTAGCACTTTAGAAATTAGTAGTAGTAGTAAAGCTCCACAACCTCTGTAGGCAGCTGTAGTCCAGACCCTTGATCTTTTTCATTACTCCTTTCAATCCTTTCCAGTATGTCAACATCCTACTTGAAATGTGGCACCCAAGACTAAGCACAGTAGTACTCTCAAGAACCTTCTAACCAGGCAGAGTATAGGAGTTCAATGCGAAATCACAAAGGAGCTTGCATATGTACAAGCACCAAGAGATGGCATTGTACAGCATACAAATCCCTAGACTGGGTAAGGAATAAATAGACAAAGGAGTCAAGGCAGCCTCTGCCAAAGCACTGTATGAGCCAAAGTTTCTGTGCAGCAAACATGAGAATGTATAGGCATCAAAACCACGGATAATAGCAGAAATAAATATCTAATCCTAATCAGAAAAAATTATAATAATCAAGGTTCATTTTTACTATGACAGTTCACTTGCAAAACTTGGGTAGCGAACTGAAGAGATTAATGGCCAAGATTTACTATCCACCAGGAGATCATTTATGACCATGCAGATCTCACAGATACAGTGGCCTAATTACAGAAATAATATTATACTACGTAGAAAAAAATTGAGGTTGCTGCAAAGCCCACGCTTTCTCTTTAAATCCCAGCAAGACTGGAAATGCACAGCTGCCAACAAGGTCTCTTATCACACCAACTTTCTCCAAAACCTAATCTTTTTTTTAAAAAAACTATTTATTTATTTATTTATTTATTTATGCTCTCTGCAGTATTTCTCACTGTTGTTCAGTATGACTGCCTTTCAAATGCTTCTTCTCTCTGAATGCATCTCTTTCCAAATGCAACTCTTGTAGCCAAGTATGGCTATCAGCCACACAGTTTCATGCAAAGGTCTCATTTTTGTCATCAGACAGATTCTTTTCATCTTACAGTTCCATACGTTTGCCATAACTGTTCATGCTGTATCTAATCTCTGCTGAATATCCCTATCATATGAACTATCATGCTGAATAACTAGGGTTGTGCATTCCGGTTTTGATAAAACACGAAAGCAAGAGAGATTTTTGGGTTCCATATTCAAAACACAGATAGGAGGACTGTGTATTTGGATTCCAGGTGGAACCACAATTTCCTGAAAAACGTATCTGATGTCACAAACTGGGCCCCCCAAACTGGAGCATATATTTCACTCATAGCCAGGCTGTTCTCGGACTCTCAGCTTAGCCTCCTGCTTGAGGTGCCTGTTGTGAGTCCACCCCACCTCCAGGGGATGCTACAGTCTCCAGCACTGCAGCCAGCCCCAGTCCAGTGGAGACTAGCTAAGCCAGGGAGAAATGGTGAATCCCCAAGTCAGCGATTTCCCCACCATCCCCAATAAGTGGCACACCTGGGCCAACCAAATGTCCCAAGTCAGCAACCTATCCTGAATCTAGTCTTATGTCCAGTTTCCCTTTCCCCAAACCAGCAACCCCCTCTGAGCCAGATCTATTCCCAGTTCCTACCTCCCCAAGTCAGCCATATTCTTCCCCCTCCCCCAAACCAGTACCCCCTTGTTAAATTGATAGCAAACTTAGTAGCAGATTTAACTGCATCTGTCGTTCCTTATAAACCCATCAAAATAGCCTAGCCTCATTGCACATCTGCACCAAAAAAAACCAAACCATATGCACTGGCAGGACCCTGTGTTAATTGTGTTTTCCACACTGGTGGCAATGGGGGAAATTCAGTGAACATGGGCAAAGACCAATACAAATAAACAATTACTAGAACCAGATACAAATACTTGGTCCTGTGAATACTACTATAAATAACTGAGCCTAGATACAAGAACTGTTCAACCTGCTCCAGTTCTTTCCCTTCCACCAGTATCCTCGAGTCTTGCTCTTTTTTTGCTGCAGCCAACACTTTTGTCTCAACAATGTTAACAGAGTCTATGCTCTTTTTGTGCTGTATGAAACCTACTGACCAGGTTCTGTAGTACCTCAGACAATGAGGCAATCAAGACTATACTGTATGCATCGCTCATATTAAATATCAACCTGCCACCTACCTTAAAATCTCATCCAAAACATTTCAGTACTTTCCTCACTAACATCTCTGCCAGAATGTTGAACAAATAAGATGATAGTATACAATCTTGTCTTGCAGGTTCTCTTACTGCAAACCATTGTGACTTGGTTCATCACTTTTATCACCAACTTCTGATTGCAATAAAGGTTAGACAATAGTTTCTATGAAGGATGCAAATCCCCTACCCACTGAAGTCAAAGACAAAAGTTCTAATGGTGGAGGACTGAACCCGAAGTGTCATGAAAGCATGACGAACCCTGGACAATAATAATGTAACTTCAATCCTATTCATCTCCAGCCTATACACACACACACACAGAATTTTTGAAGCATAGAGCTGAAGTGTCTGCCCCCACAAATCCTCATTATTTGTATATTTATACATAATCTCATTTTCCCTCTGTCATTTTATCAGTTATTCAGGAGATCAGGTTAGTCCACACGTTACTACAGATCAAACACACTCTAGCTACTTGCTCTTGACTCTTGTGCTGACTTATCTTCTAGGTGCAAAGCTGCTTTCAGTAATGTATGCCATAATTTTAGCCTTTCCTTGAACTTCTGTGCTCTGTAAAGTTGTACATGTACCGCAGCGATAGGTATGATGTAAAATCTTTAAGTGGATTCATACTTGTGGGGGCAAACAATCACCGATAATTACAGTGCCAAGAATCCAACCTAGCAATGTTTTGCACGCAATGGCAAAATATATATTTCTTAAAATTAATATTTCTTAGGAGGTCAGGTTCTTCCCAGAGGTTAAGGAAGTCTATCATTTACCACTTCGTTGGCAGGCATACCATTTCTATATCAACCTACCCTTCAATGTCTATTTCTACTAGCTTAGCTGAGAACATTTACCTACTAAGGCTTCATAAGGTTAATTTGTGAATCACGATCAGCATTATATTAATACCTTCAAATTAAGAATCTGTTTGAATCTTTATGACTGAAGTTCCTAAACTGTCAGTCAGGATTTCTGGGATTGTGCCATCTGTAGATGGGGTCACAATCCCAACTGATATTTGATATACTTCCTATCATTGCTGCTTTTGGGGGACATGAGACGATTTATACAATCTCAAATAGGATCATGTGGGCGAAAAGGTTGGTGAGTAATTTATGCTTCATTTTTTATTCACTCTCCCCCAATCGCCACCCTGAGCAGGGCCTTCAGGATACTGCAGAAATGGCTATCATAACAAGTAGATAACATTGGCTCTAATTTTTATTACACCTGGACAACGAAGCAGTCAGTATGAAAGCTATTAATATGTGTTTGTTCTTAATCCAAAGAGGAATATGAATGATTGAAGCTACCAGAAGCAAGATCATTTTAATTCTAGCTGAGCCATTAGGTACAGATTTTAGTAGCTTTCATTGAGGCCATACACAGTACAAATAATTTGAATCAATCCAATATATTAGTAGTTTATTTCTATTGTGGCATGCAAGGCAGTTTCTCTCTGCTAGATTATTTATTCATTCAGGTTTATCACTTTTGTTATTCTGATGCTGCAGTCAAAGTCCTAAAATAGCCCACAACCAATAATGGGACTATTCTAGCCAGTTCCACACACAAACATAAACACATTGAATCATCTCCAATGCGTGTGCAGAAAGAATCCAGCTTGTACAGCTAATCTGAGGTTGAACTGAATAAGCATGCTAAAATAGTCAGTAGAGACAGAAAAAAAAAATAAGTTGTTGAAGGTCATACAAAAACAAAAAACTCAAGACTTTTCATACTTCCTGCTTCTGTGTGGCCAGGAAGAGAGTAGCCAACAACATGCTGTCAGACATTTTCCTTCCAGTTCCATTCAGAGTCATGGTAATACATTATTTTTTATTAGTATTTATATAGCACAAGCAGTGTACCTGGCACTGTATAATCAATAGTTAGACAGGTTCATACCCCCAGGGGCTTACAATCTAAATGACAAGGGAGGGAGAGGCGAACATCAGGAGAGACAAGACTACATTCATGAGGTTGAGAAGTTACAGGCACACGTGCCGAACTAGAAGTTGAAGAGAACTAGATTCTGACTGAGGAGGAAGAGGATGCAATTTCACTAATGATGAGCTAGGGAAGGCCTGACAGAAGAGGTAGGTTTTCAGGAGGGATGTGAAAGTTAGGAGGGAGGGAACAGAGAATGTATCCAAGGAGGGAGTTCCGGGCATGAGGGACATATCATTCAGATTTCTTCTTAACTCAAAAGCCAAAATATTAGATTCAGGTTCTGTTTGGGTTTTGTGTTTTTCTGTCACTCTTAGACAAGCCTGGGTTTGGGGATTTTCTGTCCTTGACACAGGGGTGGAGAACAGATGGCCCATGAGGCTTACCCCTATCCCCGCCTGCCAAACACTTGACAAAAAAGGAAACAAGCCTGGAGAGTCAAATTGCCTTTGCATTGCCTCTGAAAGATGCTCAGGCTCTAACGAGCCTTGAGGGAAAGGGAGTTCCACTACACTGGGACAGCAACTGAGAACGCCTCACTGCGTGTCCTTGCCATATAAACCTGAGTGGCAGATGATACCCACAAGGACAGAGGGATCGCAATGGAGCATAGCAAGAAAGGCAGTTTTCCATATATGTTGGGCCCCTTCTGTTTAGACCTTTAAAGGTCAAACCTGCACCTTGAATTGGACCAGAAAGCTATTTGTAACCAACCAGTTGTGTATGCTTTGAAACACACATATAATGTGCTCACAGTGACCCACCCACGAAAGGAGCATGACTGCCACGTTCTGCACCAGCTGCATCTTCTGAATAGTCATCAAGGGCAGCCCCAATGTAGAACACACTGAAGTAATCTAGCCTCAAGGTTATAAAAACATAGAAGATGGTGGTCAGATCCAAATCAGAAAGAAAGGGTTACAGCCTCCTCACCTGATGGAGTTGATGAAAAGCACTTCTGGCCTCTGTTGCCATCTAGTATTTATTTTATTCTTATTTACTTATTAGCATTTTACCCCACCCTTCCCCGAAGGCTCGGGGCGGCTTACCAAGATATAAAATACAATTAAAACATTAAAATACAAATAAACGAAAACACCTACTCCAACCTCAGCTCACCAGCACCTCCCACCTAATCCCTATCCTCGCCTGCCAAATGCTTTACTAAGAAGAAAGGTTTTGCACTGCCTCTTAAAAATGCCCAGGCAGCAGCCAGGAATGCCCTTCTGTGGGCCCCCATCATACGGCTTTCATCTAGCCTCGAGGTGATGAAAGCATGAATGACAGTGGCCAAGTCCGAATCAGAGAGTAAAGTCTGCAGCCTCCCCACCAGATGGAGTTGGTGAAAAGGGACCACAGTCACAAATAGCCAGATCTGGTAGATACCCCACTTTCTCCTGTTGTTCTTTGACCTGCCAATTCTCATTTGAAGGCAATTTAGTAGGGATGGGACTTTCGGTTTAACCCAAAGTGGCCGATAATGGCCACTTTCGGTTAAAACCGAAGGATCTGAAAATTGGGCCCATCTCTGTTCCCAGTTTTCAGATCAGAACTTCTCACTGACGTCAATGGGAAATCCTCCCATTGACTTTAATGAAAAGAGCCTGGGAGAAATCTCCTTCCCTCCACCACCCCAACCCCACTCCTGGCCTCAGAGGGTGGGGATCCATTACCCCTAACACCTCCACCCCCCGGGGCCCCACTACACTACCCCCACAGGGTCCCTGTACTTTTAACACTTGCCTGGATCCGGAGGTGTGGGGGTCATGGATGCTGGCTCTGCTACCAGCAACCGGGCCTCCTCTGCTGCTTGTGGGAGATGGGTCTCTGCCAGACCTTCTCCACTGCGGGGTGGTGGTGAAGACGTGGCCGCCTGGCAGCGTCCCCAGCTCCTGCCAGCAGCCAAGGAGGCCCAGCCACTGGCAGCGGAGCCAGCTCCTCTTCCAGGCAGGGGCCTTCTCTTCAGGTCCAGTCCAGAACTTGAAGAAAACAGTGCTAGATCGGCAGCGGTACAGTGCACATGCACAAAATGGCCAATGAGGCCATTCTGTGCTTTTTAAGCGCTAAACCAAATGGCGCCTGCAGCATCGGCACCATTTTGGAAGAGGACAGCTGTTCTGCGCATGCATGGAATAGCTCCCCACGCATGCACAGAACAGCTTCCCTCTTCCAAAATGGCATCGACACTGTCGGTGCCATTTTGGATTAGGGCTGCACATGCACAGAACGGCCTTGGAAGCCATTTACGCATGTGCCGCTGCCGATCTGGCACAGTTTTCTTCAAGCTCTGGACCAGACCTAAAGATAAGAAGAAAGAAGAGAAGGCCCAGCTGAGGAGTTGGCTCCGCTGTTGGTGGCCGGGCCTTCTCTGCCATCCCGCAGCGAAGAAGGCTCGGCAGTCTGGCAGCAGAACTGGCTCCTGCCACCAGCCAGCAGTGGAGGAGCCCTGGCTGCCAGTAGTGGAGCTAACTACCCAGCCAGAGGCCATGACCCCCACCCTCCAGAACCGGACTGGCAACAGTGTTACAAGTGGGGGGGGCAGCAGGTGGGGGCAGGACGGCTCCTTGGGTGGCTTCTCTCAGTCTCAGCTCCCTGTGCTGGATGGTTCTTTTCCCCACTGACTTCAATGGGGGGAAAAAGAGATACCAAGAAAACTGATACTGATAGGAAAACCGAGAGCTGAGGGAGCCGATATCGAAAGCTTTCCCAGAGTCTCATCCCTACAATTTAGACTTCTCTAAAGTACTCAGCTCAAGTCTGCCCCTTGTGGAAGATGTTCAGCAACATTCACATGCATGTACCCACTTTATTTAAACCAATTTAAAGAGACTTGATTCTTCAAATTTGGTATTTGTTTCAGTCCTAAAAATAAATATGCAGGTTTCTCCTTTTTACAATAGCAAAACACTGAATGACAGCAATGCCAATGTACTTTACTACTCCACTTAGAGTAGTAAAGTACACTCAATAGGAGTAGTAGTAGTAGTAAAGAGTAATAAAGCAACATCACACCCTCAAGTCTCATCCAGAGTTCCCTGGATCCTCGTAGCACAGTAATATGCACCATATTTAATTTTTATTCATGGCACTTTGCTTTTCAAGGACTAGTCTTGGAATCCTTATAATATCCTTTAGTTCCTCATAAATCCCAGCTTTCAGCCAGAGCTTTAGAAGAGATTCAGAGTGTCTGGAGTCGGAGAAATGTGTAGGAAGTGCAATGATGCAAAATAGTGCAGCTCAACAGATTTGAATGTTTTAGCAAATTCTAATGCAATTTAGAAACATCTGGGCCATTGCACACATCAAAATTGCACTTCACATGTATACAAACAGCAATGCCCCTTATTGATAAAATTTCACCTTTGAACAAAGAGACTACTTCATTTGGGCATTTTCTTTCACTTATGTACTGTAATTCGGCATTTATTCTCTTTTACAAAGCATAGCAATGTAAATACATAGCTAAATACACATGGTAAGGATTGCTCTAATATGCGATATAAAAATGTGTGCACAGGATAGTGAATGGCAGAATTGCAGCCCAGTAACACCAATCGTACCCTTCCTATCTTAATTTTTGGTGTATTTTTCAATGCTGCATTATCCTGGGACAAAGGACAATTCAGTGACTACAATTCATCAGCCAATACTGAACATTGAACTCTGATACTAAGTTTTCAATGGAGTACGCGGCAAACGCAGCATTGTAAGTTATGCAGTTCCTTATTACAAACAAGCTCATATAACACTGAACTTCATCCTTTCATTATAAAGCTGGTTCCAGGAGTGCCACCAAAGGAGGAAGGTTGCCAGAAAGTAGCAAGAGAATCTCCTTGCCTTGTCCCTTTTTCAAGGTGTCTTTTCTGATCTGGCTACATCCCTAGTGGAGTATTGATGGTGTATTCTTGAGTGTTTTTCTTGGGACAAATGATGATTCATGGTGTTCCAAATATGCAAGTGAAGTCTGGAGGTGGAAGGAGGCAAGTGCCTCTCCTTCCTCTCTCTCCTGTTACCCATGCCTGAAAGCACTGTGGTTTGTACGTTTAATTTTATAACATTTTAGTTTTCTCTGCTCTTGACCACTTAAAAGACGAAATGTAATTTGAGACAAGTCCTGTCTGCAGTATATAGGCCAACCAAGCACAAGCACTTGAGTTGAGACCTTGGGGTGGATCAGCAGAATAAGTGACAGTAGCAATCCCTGCTGAACCAAACTACAGGTAACTAGAGCCAGGGACCACATGTAGCTGCCAGTTTTCCATTTTATAATTCCACCTTCTGGATGTGGTGCAAAGAGCTTTTGTGGCTGAAAGCCCAGAAACACAATTGTAGCTAGGCATGGGCGAACGCGGTTGAGAAGTTCGGAGTTAAGTCCGAACTCAGCCTGTTCAGATGACCGAACCGAACCGGCCGAACCAAACTCAATCCGAATGGCAAAATGACCGAACAGTTTGGATCGCGTTCGGGTGGCAAAAAAAGTTTTACTGTAAGTTCAAACGTGACAGGGAGGGGTAGTATTAGTCACTGAGGAGCAGACTTCCAGGCACCAGGGGTGGAGAGGCTTGCAAGAAATGAAACTATCTGCCTCCCCCCTTTCCAACACCTTCTAAGCTAGTCGCTGTTCCTGAACAGCAGGCGTTAGATTGCTTTAAGTTTCATTTCAGTTTTGTACTGAAATGAAACTTAAACCTTAAACTGAAACCTTGTGTTTGTGATTCCCCCCCCATCCCATATAGAGAGAGATAGAAAGATATAGATATATATAGAGAGAGAGATAGGTTAGGTACAGGAGTTGTAGGAGCTAGCTTAGTGATAGAGATAGCGTTAGTGATTTAGTTTTAGTGTTTGTAGGAGTAGGCCTGTGTACTTATTAGATAATCCATTTAGTTCATAGCATTTAGAATAGTTAATAGCAGTTAGATTTAGTGTAGATAGATAGATATAATATTAGATTTAAAAAAAATATATAAAAACCAAAAAAACTAATAAAAAACAAAAGAAAACCATATAAAACCCAATAAAAAACCAAAACCATATAAAACACAAAAAAAACCCACCCATAACAACATTTCCTGAACGGCTGAACGGCCGAACCAAACAGCTGAACCAAATGGCCAAACCGAATGGCCGAACCGAATGGCCGAACCGAACGGCTGAACCCGGCGAACTAACCGAACTGCTGAACCAAACGGATGAAGCGAACGCAGCCGAACCGAACGGACCAACCGAACGGAAGAACCGAAAGGACGAATCCGAACCGCGATCTGTTCCCTAGTTGTAGCAGGGTTGCCGAAGAGCACCCTGCTCCAGTAAGAACAGAGAGAAGGGCTGTGGTGGCCCATTAAAGGTGAGAGCCACCAAGAGAACAGGGAACAGGTGTAGGGTAGAACACCACGTGCGGGGTGGAAGGTGGTCTGAAGGCTGACAGAGGGCCAACTGAGAGGGCCGAGAAGCTGCCGGGAGGAATGCGGCCCAGCGGCGTGGAGTGGCTGCAGAGACAAGCCTGGAGAGTGAAATTGACTGGGGCAGCAGCAGAACGTGGAAGCAGCTCGGAGAAGACCCAGGAGGCTTGCCTGGCAAGAGGCTGGAGCTTGGGCAGTGCAGGATCACTGATCCTATCCCTGGTAATGCAGAAAGGAGACGGCTGAGACGAGAACCTGAGGAAGGGAGTGGAGAGCAGTCTGTTAGGCCAGGACTGGAGGAGCCTGGACCTATAGAAGGTACGTTAGGGCCCTGAGGCTGGAATTATGGACTGGGACACGTACAATCAGGGGCCATTGCAAAACTCCATCAAGGGCCAGGGTAACAGCCCTGTAACAACAGGAGACACACAGATCTATACAGCTCCACTACATCAGTGTACTGACATCCACAACAGAGCCAAGATAGGAATGAGATTTGCCAAGATTTAGCATTCTGTACATGAGTTGTGATACATCCTAAAATATAGGGTCTGCTTAAACTGGCAGCACACAATCAGCTAATAACATACCCAACATTAATAAGCATCTCAGACACCAATCTGTCTGTTTCACAACTACTTTGTATGTACAGCAGTGTTCGGTGGGTCTGTGTCTGGAGCCTCTCTTTCTTTCTTCCCAGTGGAGACAGCTGCTTCCAACCATGGATCTCTACAGGACTAGACTGAGCTGAGTAATCAGCATAGCTCTTCAAGAGATCATCCTCAAAGATACTTGGTCAATTTAATTTGCTGAATTTAAGCTGACTCTTGGGGAATGTGTATGTGTGTAGGATATATTTTTTTTTTTATTTAAAATTCAACCCTCTAATAAAAAGTTTCTATTGCACAACATCATTCCACTTTTTATAAGACCCTAATCGCTGTAGATCACTACACCTAAATTTGAATTAGGTGTTCTGGGCAATCAAGATAAGGCGTTCTTCAAAACTTGACTTTATAAAAGAAAAGAAAAATCAGACAGCATATTATATTATAAATCCATAGAGTTTTAAAATACAAATAGTAATAGCAACAAGCCCTATTAATTTGTGAGTTACTGGAAAGTCAGAAAATCCATCTAGGGAAATTAAATATCTTTAAAACTGAAAATTATAGGTCTTATCAGAAACAGTCTGGGGGCTTCTTTTCATTAATAAGAACAAGCTTCTTTGGTTATCTTGAAAGGTTTCTTCTTTTCTTAAAACAGAACATCCAACAGTTACTTTGAGCAGATTCTCAGACTTCAATTGGATTCCATGAGAATTCTTCCTCCTTAGGAACTATGGGTAAAGATTTCAAGAGCACCTACGTGAGCTAGAAGCCTAAGTACCATTGTAGGTCAATGGGACTTAGGGGCTATTGAAAAACCACTAGCTATGGTGGCCAAGTGCTTTCAGCAATAAACAGCATACCGGAAGTTGTGGTTTCAAGTTTCATTTGATTGCACAATAGATACCAATCTTCATACCCTAGATATGAATGAGTAGCAGCAAAGACAAAGGGCCCAATCCTAAACCCTGCACATGCTATGTCATGCACATCCCCTGTTTGTGGAATGAGATGTGCGTACAGAGTGTGTGCAACTTACGTACATATGTATACATGTGACTTTAGGGTCACGTCCATGGCTGCCATCTAATTACTCCCTTGCATACCAAATGCCACCAAGTGCTGTGCCCTTTTCTGCATTATCTCAATGAACTGCATGGCCTGGGATAGATTTTGACAGCATTCGGCTCCAGAGATCTAGAAAGGCATGGAAATGAAAACCTGCAATTTACCTACCTTCCTGCATAATTATTATTATTATTATTTATTATTTATTTATTTGACCATTTTTTACCCCACCCCTCCTGCTCCAGGCAGCTCAGGGCAGCTTAAATAATAAAACCAAGAAAAGCATATAAAAGCATATTCATTATTTATATAGCACAAGTAATATTCCTGGTGCTGTACGATCAATAGTTGTAGACAGGTCCCTACCCCCAGGGGGCTACTAACGTCTATTGAGAATGGAGGGAAGATTATGCTTAGAAATGATTCTAAATAGTCTAAAATACTGAGATGTAAAATGTTGTGAGAACAAGTTCATTTACCGAGCAGCAAGTAGGCTGGAAAAGCCTGGTACAATGAAAAGTAAACTAAAAGTCATTTTGACACATGTCCCTTTTCATCTGCAACCACCTGCCAGGAGTTTAAATCTACTTAAATGGTGCTTCTTGCTCAACAAGCAATGAAACTGCTCTGCAATGAGAGATTAACTGCAAAGTGGTGCATGAGTTTTGATCAATACAGCTGTGCTGAATATTGCACCAAATGACAGGCAGCCATAAGAACGGTATTCTTTCAAAATTTCCCCTGCCCACTGGTTTGCCCGATTAGGCAGACCCTTAAAGGGCACGGGGGCTTTGCGAGCCCCCTCACCCCCCACTGAAGAGGAAGATGCGAACAGCAGCGGCTGCACCACCACCGGGCCGCAAGTAGCAGGGTTGCCATAGCAACCCCTCAAGAGGTGGTGCAGTGGCGGTCTCGCATCGCGGGACTAGCCAGGCGCCATTTTGGTTGAATCCCGCCCGAACCTCAGTCGGCTCGGGTGGCAAAGAGAAGAGGAGCACAACGCTGGGCTCCACAAGCGGCCTGTGTGTTCCGTTTGCGAGTCGGCAGCACGAGGTGTTTTCTGGACGGTTGCTCGGCTTCTTCCTCTCCCCAGTGCATCTCAGGTGCAGCTACGCCCGCACAGATGGCAGCATGGTGTTTAGGAGCCCCGGGCCTTCGGAGGCTGTTGGGATATGGGTGCGCACACACCCCTCCCTTGGTGATACATAGGGCCATCTCACTCCTCTCTTAGGCCCCACTTGCCTCCGCCTCCCAGGCGCAGCCACTGTCAGGCTGAGAGCGGCCTGGCCGTTAGGAGCCCACCGGCTTTCAGGTGGTCTTTGGCACTCCCCCCCGGCATAATGAGGTGGTTAATGATGGGACAAGGGTGTTCCCCCTAACGCTCTGCTGAACCGCTTCCCTCCTTTCACTCCGGTGGGGCCTCACAGTCCGTAGCTTCTGAGGTGGTGTGGAGCATGCTGTCCTGCACATGGTTGCATCCCGGCCCACCAACAAAAAGGGTGTGGCAGATGCGGTAGGTTGTTCTTTCCTCAGCAAACTCCTCCCCCCCATGGCCAAGGGTGGAGGGCAAAAAAAGGGCAAGGCCCTGGCTAAGAGGGCACCGGCCAAAAAGGCGAGATGGGACCCACAAAGTGAGGTCCCCATTGACACAGGGTTGCCAGCCAGCCCCTTTGGGATCACAGGGGACACATTCACTGCGGTGCTCAGTTCCCTTCAGGCTAGGCTCGGGGGATGTGAGGCAGCCATCCAGCAATGGGAAGAGCCATCCTCCCCTTCTGACATCCCCCCTTTAACAATGGGGGTGCCCGGTCCCACAGGAGATGGGAGACCCCTCCCCACGGGAGAGGGGCAGGTGCTACTGTGGTGTTCCCTCTCGTTTCAGGGAAGGGAGCCCCAACAGACAGCGTACAAGGAGGAACCCACAACAGGCCCCTCAGGACCAAGCGGCAAACCCCAGGAGGCAGCAGCCCGAACTGAACCCCCAGTGGGAAAGGACAGAACGTGGTGCAACTCCGGAACATATCACCCATGACATCCAGCAGGAAAGGCAGGAGCAAGTAGAAGCAATCCTGCAGCAAATGGAGGCCATCAAGAAGGTGGTACGCGAGACCACCAATGCACAACCTAGGCCAGGGCAGCCATCCAAGAATGCTGGTCTGGATGTTCCCATTCCACAATGGCAGGACTACATGATGCCCCCTCCGAATGAGTACATTAGTCCCCTACAACGGCAGGGAGGGGGGCACATCTACGCGGGGGAGGGGTGCATACCTCTAGCCAGGGCCACATCACTGATTCACCTGTGAGGTGGGGGTGGACCGGCACCTGGGTGCCGTGGCCCGATCAGCAGGGCCCCCAGATGCATAGGGGTTACCCGCAATCAAGCATCATCCCCAGGGCCGCGGCATCTCACACATGTGCAGGACCATTAAACAATCAATACAGGTCGGTCGCCAGCACTATGACCACTACGCAGGTGGGCGACGGGTGGCTACCCAGTTCCAGGGCGGCACAATGCGCACGCACTGGTCATCCCCCCACAGGGCTGGGCACCACAGGCTACCCAGGTTTTGGCCCCACCAACAGCATGTTGCTCCCATATTCATGCTTGGCCAATCAAATTAAGCAGGAACCGCCACTGCTAGCAGGAGGTTATGCAGCCATCACGGCACCAATAGGTGCCCACCTCATGCAGGCAACGCAGGATAAGATTTGGAAAGGGGAAATACGTAGACGTGTTTTCACTCCTTTTCACGGATCCCATCCCCGACCCAACAGCTAGGGATGAGCCTAAGGAAAGGGAGCATTTCAAGAGACCCAGAGCCGACCGGAATTGGTCTAACTGGTCAGCTGCTTTTACAATCTTGATGGGTGTTATGGTGGAGATGTCACCCGGCAGGGCAATGGAACTGATTAAGTATCAGGACAATGTCACACGGGCATTTGACACCGGGCACCCAGGGGCTTGGCTCTGCTATGACGAGGCCTTTCGGAAGCGGGCATCCATTACCCCCAGCATGTGATGGGACGTTTATGCACAAGACCTATGGTTGGAATGCATGAACAACGCATCCAATGCCCCAAGAATGGATAGCGGCCACGCACTCATTAAGGGAGGGCTGGCACCAATTAATGACCCCTTTCGGGTGGACGGACGTTGAACCCCATCGAGGGGTGCTTCTTGATGGAATTACAATGGTGCAGGGAGGTGCGCCCGCTCCCCTTGCCACTTCAGGCACGCTTGTTCCCATTGCAGCGGCAACCACCCAGTGGCAAACTGTAGCTGGGTCAAAGCAGGGAATAAAAATAGACAAGGGAAGTACCCCCCAAGTGGTAATGGGAGTGGGGCAAATAAGGGTACGAACACTGGTGCGTCATGAAGCACTCCAAAGTTCATGTCTATTCTCCCTCGTTTGCTGGGACAACTCCTATGGCACTCTGACGGGGCTTATGTAACCCATCACCAGTTCTCATCAGTCCTAAGGGAATGTGTCACCTGCCTCCATCTTTCTCCCCTTCAGTACGGGTCCCACTCATTTCGGATTGGCGCTGCTAGTTGCGCTTCTGCAATGGGGTTTTCGGATTCGTCAGTGCACAGCATTGGCCGCTGGTGTTCTTCGGTGTTTAGGTCTTACGTTCGACCTCTTCACAGTTAGATTAACCTATAATTTTGTCGTCTTATTATTCCTTACAGATGCTGGTGCACTCAGCCCCTGGAGGTTAATATGGATAATCGGGCACAGTTGGGTATACTGGGTGGCCAAGGCTGCGAGCTAATCACATTGGGGCACGCAATTGGGCCTTAGTGACTCTGCAAAGGTGGTATGGAAGGCTAGGTCTGGTATGAGATGGGAGCAGCTCATGCCAGTCCTACACTCGACTGCATCCGGCAAACATCCAGACATCACAGTTGTTCACCTTGGTGAGAACAACCTTCCACGGGAGACGGGAGTAGCACTGGTAATTAGAATAAAAAAGGACTTAGCCGACACTGCCCAGATGTTGCCACAGACTAGATTCATATGGACACACATGATCGAGAGAATAAAGTGGTTGGGGGCTATTTCCCCTGGTAAAATTGACAGGGTCCGCAAAAAGATCAACAAGGAAGTTGGTCGGTTGGTTATTAATATGGGAGGCGATTGTATTTCCCATAGTGAAATTCGTTTCTCTCGTCCCGATCTGTTTAGGATGGATGGAGTTCACCTGTCTGATCATGGTGTCCATATCTATCTTTAAGGACTTAAGAGTAAGTTAGTTCAGTTGTTGGGTGAATAGGGGAAGGGGGTGGGCTGAAACCAGCCAAGCATACGCTGACGATTTCATGTGGCAGAGGTCTAGGTAAGGCATGGGATAGTAAGTTAAACAGAATAATTAAAATGAAGACATCTCCTAAAAGACATGAGGCTGCGGAAGGAAGCAAGTGCAGGTGCGTCCAGGTTCCTTCCAAGGCCCAGGTGAAATGATTGAGCCATACTCTTGAGGACAAGGGGGTCCCGAGTGGGCTGTTGCCTTCTCTCCTGCTTCAGGTCACTACAAGGCTATGATGCCTTCGCAACCAGCCACATGGCTGGGGGGAGAGTGACCTAGGATAGTTAATGTAGCAAGTAAGCAGGCAGCACTGAGGAAACATCAGGCCACCTCCACAAGTTCAAGTTATAGTATAGATAAGTTTGGACCTGGAAGTAATCAGCCTTCCTCCCTCCTCCTTTCAAATCGTATTTGAATAAAGAGTGCGGCCTTTTAAATTCCAGCTAACTGTGTGTGCACCTTCATTCGGGGGTGTGGGGCAAATGTGATTTGGCGATAATACTGCTGACCATATTAAAAGGGGGAAGTTTGGGGGTTTGTCAGTTTGTTTTTTAAGTTATGTAACTATTCTGATTTGGCTCTGTGGAACTTCTTGTTATAATGGATAGCTTGGAGGAGGATGTAAAGACAGAGAAGACGTCATTAATAATGGCTGCAATTACATGGCTTGGATCATTTAGTCATTAATCAACTGCGTCTGCAATTTGTACTTATGTGGCTTTATTGCAACCTACACATGAGTGGGGAATGTAGTGAGTTACCAGGATCCTACAAATAGATAAAAGCACTCAAAACCTTAAAAAATCTGGGTTGCAATCTACCTGTGACAATCACTTTGACCAACACCACAACAGCCATTAAACAAATCCATACAAGCAGAACACTGCCATATGCTGGCTCCGGAGACCACAATAAACCACAGTGGAGAACAAAGTTTATTGCTATGCCCAGTTCTCCTCAAGAAGCACCAAGTGAATTATGCGAGGAGTGAAATAGGCTGGCTGGGATTCAAACTGATACAGTTCAGATTCAGGCTGCTAGAAGAATCGTTCATAAGTCCACAAAGCACTGAGCTCACAGATTTCTTCTATCCCAGTGCTTTCGGTTGCAATATTAAACACACAATTCCCCCAAAGATAATACAGTTTCCCATGTCACATATCCACTAACCCAGTGGTTCTCAAACTAAGGGGTGGACCCCTCCAATGGGTCACATGGAAGATACTTGGGGGAGGGGGGCAGGAGATGCTGCACGGAGGTGCAAACTCCTAGCTCCACTCTGAACAGAGAATTTACAAAATGATGGCAGTATCAAGGGGATGGAGGTGGGGAGAAAAAGAGAGAGACAAAAGCAACAGAAGAGTGGGAAGAGAGAGCACAAGATGTATGTGGTGCCGGAGGGGCCTCAACTACCACAAACAAGGGGAAGGGGATGGAGGGAGACACATGGTTTGAAAAGCTTGAGAACCACTGCACTAGCCCAGGCTGTGGTCTTCCATTCTTGGGCACTTGCTCAAGATAGACACCTCCTGTTGTAGGGGCTGATCAGCCCAAGCAGCTTTTCAAGTTTTCTAGCTGGGATCCCTGGCCAGCTAACTTCAGGGTAAATCTTGAGTGTGCCGTCTCCAGGCAAGCAACCATACTTTCCCCGCCAGGGTATCCTGAGGTGGGCTCCCAAAACCTTGAGACCATCTCCTCCTAGAGCCTGGCATCTCCCTGGTGGTTCTTGTCAGCTTCTAGCTCAGGTTTATCCACTCCTCTTTTCCTTGCAGTTGGTCTGCAGCTTCCTCTCCTGCTTAAGGGTCACACCATTCAATGACTTACTACAGCTCATACACCTGGGCCTATCCCTGCAAATACTCAGGAGTGATTGTTTAAGTTGAAAGAGCTCTAAAAAACCCCACAACCATTCTGTGTAATAATATACAGACTAGATCAGACACCTAACTCATCCAGGTCCTTTTGCTGGGTGATACTATGTGGGATGACTGTCCTTGTAGAGGAAAGCTTCCCTCCAAGGGAAATAGGGATGTGTGAACGCAGTTCAGAAGTTCGGAGTTCATACCGAACTCGAGTAGTTTGGTCGACCGAACCAAACTTTCAACTGAACTCGAATTCGACCGAACTGTTTGATCAAATCTGAACCAGTTCAGAAGGCCAAAAACCCCGGTTTTGAATGTACGAACTCAGTTCAGAAGTTCAGAATTCAACCGAATTCGAATAGTTCAGTCGACCGAACTGAACTTTTGAACCGAACTCGATTTTTGAACCGAACCAAATTTCCGAACTCGGTTCTGTTCACACATCCCTAAAGGGAGGCTCAGCTATTTGCGTGAGCTTCAGAAAGTATGTATAACCTAACTACAGAAAGATCCCCATCTTTGGCAGGATTTGAAAGCCCTGCTTAAATAATTAGAAGAGAATAAAAGAATGTAGGAAGAGTTATAGGCCGTGTAGCAGGTGGCAGATCCAGAGTGTGGGAAAAGCAAAGACTATGAAAAGACTCGCATTATTCTGCTGAAATGAATAGTAAACTTATTGAGTAATGGCTAACATTGAGATTTTGACAGTTGATGATGTGTTTCCTCATGTTGGCCAGTATCCTGGGAGGTCATTTAATGCTCTCATTTTTGCCAACTTGTTTCTCATGCCACACAAAAAATTGTGCTCTTGGCAACAAAAGCAGACGCATGGCTGTATCAGATATAGTGCAAAATCCCAATCCTCTATGCCCAGCAATGTATAAAGAGTTCAAGGACAATACATCAGAAAGAATGCATTTTCTTCCAAATTAATGCATAGGAAAACAACAAAGCTTTCTAGCAATACTTAATCCATCAACTTTACTGAGCAAAAGGAGGTTCCCATACTTTGATGGCTTTCCCTGGTCCTTTTTAAAATTACTGATGTAGCATTGGTCTGCTACACCTAACAAGCTCCAGTAATTATTGCCACCACACTGTATGGACCATACCCTATGGCTGCAAGGTATCTTTGAGCCAGAACCCTACAGCAGTTAATAAACTTAGGGAGCAGCCAACTTAGAGTTGCTAGAGAAGGATGGGAAACAGGGAAAGCAGTTTGCGACCCAGCAGGAAACTGTTCATTTGTCGGCGCACCAAAAGAAGACAAGACACCGTGGTTGGGATTTAACGGCCGCACTCTTTATTTAACCAATTGTAATCTTAAATCATGTGGGGGTAATCGCCTAAAGCGATGACGGGTCCAGTACTATGAATCTTAAATTCCAAACCACAAGAACCCCATGGGTGGTTCCGATGTACCCCTCGATTACCACCATCAACTATCCATAACGTCTCCCCCTCTCACCGGTCACAGGTAAGGGGGACCACAACTCTCAACCTGAGTAAAGATAAAGGCGCCTGCCGACGGGGGACCATACTTGCCCCTACCGCCCTCGCTCGACGCCCCTCCCAGGGAGGTTGCCCCGCCGCTTGCCATACTCTGCATTCCGGCGAGTAGCCTCCCCATCTCTTAAGGAGATGACTCTTAATTCTAACCTATCTATTCTATTGTCCCCTATAGTACTGGACCCCTGCCACAAAGGGGTCGCCGAGACTACCCGGACGAACCCGGCTCCCACCTAACTAATAACCTATCTAGTAACTGAACTTCTCCAGTACCTGAACCAGGGTCTTTTTCAAGGCTCCCAGGTACAACTCATTGCCCTCAGGTGACAAATGGACACCATCCGCCCTGAAAAGCGCAGGGGATTTGTGTGTCACTGCCCAGCTGTCGATGCGCTCACCTCCCAAACCTGTGAGCCACCTCCCTACATCTCTTTTGACAGTTTTCCTCGTCCTGTCAATCTTTTGGGGATGCACACCTGGTCCCCACGTCAGCCGCTCAACTAAATCGGTACATATAATAAGGGCGGATGGGAATCGATTTTTAATTTCCCACAGGTCTCTCTTAATATCTTTAATCAATTGCACGCCCTTTAGGTGAGGGATGTCATTCTCACCGAGAAGAATCACGATGATGTCTGGCAATGGGCCCCGTCTTGGAATCTGGAAGGTGGGGACGAGGTGATGCCATCTCATCCCCCCTCTACCCATCCACTGAATCTCGGCCTGCAACGATAGCCCCAGCTGTGAGCCCCAGTTGGTCCACCGGGCCACCTTGACTGCCCATCTCACCAGGCTGTGACCCACGATCCAGACCCGCTTCTGAACTTGAGGGGGTGTACCTAAAAACGAGAAGAACGTCAGTGGTGGTAGTGCGTGGAGACGGGCCGCACATACGTGCGGTAGGCCCCTGACCCCCAGCGGCCCACCGCCCTGATCGCCTGTTCAGACATGCCAGCCTCAGCTGTGGATGTGGCCACCCCAATCTGGAACGAATGTGTCCCGAAGGCGGCCGCTGGCAGGCCGAGGTGGGATAGAACTGCGCGGAAAACCACTGTAAATTGGTATCTGGTCAATTGATGACCATTTTCATGTCTGAACAGGGGGCCCGGGGTGGCCTGACGTCTCGTGAGGAATGCTTCAATGGACCTGACTGAGCATAAATCACCCTCCGCTGCCCTATGCAGCCTTAGAAGTTGGCCTCTACCCCTCTGGTCTGTTTTTGAGCGACGTATGCGCAATGTCATTCCTGTTGGGCCGATTTGAACATCACTAAGGTGCAATGCTCTCCCTGACGTGTCCCTCGCTGATTCTGATACTAGTTCGCTGACGCGAAAGGCTCCAAAAAACGCTAATTTAAACAACGAGTTAAACATTACAACTTTGTAACCACTGAAACAAATCTGGGGCAGCAAGTTACACATGCTCCACAGTGTCAATGGGGTGATCGGGACCCTTTGGTCCGGTCCCCTGACCTGTTCCCTCTGCCAGCTTTCAATAAGGCGTCTGGCAAAAAAGCCCCGATCGGGGGGGGGGGGATACCCCCGTAGATTACTAACGAAACCCAATGCCGACAACTTCCCTGCGATGGTACCCGGGGCCGCCCCCCCTTCGCCGCAGATGCATAGCGAACTGGAGCATTTCCCCTTCCAGGATAGGAACGCCCACGGCCCACCCCCTTGCCAACCGGTACAGCTGAAATTCTCGGAAGGCTCTGTCATAGGCCGCTCTCGTTCATGGCGCCAGTGATCCCAGGACGGAGGTACGCAGTTCTACCACCCAAGGCTCCATACTGCTGTCGGCAGCGGTTCTGGGGTCGGCCTGGCCTGTGGGGCGAGCAAGCGAAAATTCTCTAATTGGAAACGAGAGAGGGCATCTGCAACACTATTGTCTAGCCCTGGAACATGCCTGGCTTGGAAAAGAATATTAAATTTCAGACACATGAGTACAAGAGCCCTAACCAGTTTCATAACCCTCGGGGATCGGGATGGCTGTGTGTTAATGATGTGAACCACAGCTTGGTTATCACACCAAAACAACACCGATCGGTTTTCCAGCTCGCGCGGCCACAGGTGAACTGCTACCACAATGGGAAAAAGCTCCAGGCAAGTGAGGTCCCTGGTGATGCCATGCTCTACCCATTCCCTTGGCCATAGGGCAGCCGCCCATCGATCCCTAAATATTAACCCGAAACCTGCACCCCCCGCAGCGTCCGAGTGGACCTGCAGCTCCGCTTCGAGCAACAGGCGCTCTCTCCAGAAGCTTGAGCCGTTATACTTGGCCAAAAAAGTTGCCCAAATTCACAGGTCATCTTTCATTTCCTTCGTGACCCAGACACGGTGGTGGTGGGGAGGGTTACCAGCCAGTTTCGCGTACAGCCGTGACATAAAGGCCCGCCCTGGAGCTATCACGCGGCACGCGAAATTAAGGCTACCTAAGAGTGACTGGAGGTGATGAACCGTCACCTTCGTCATCCCCAAACACTCCTCTATTTTGAGCCGTAGTGCGGATAACTTATCCTCCAGGAGGCGGGAGACGGCCACAACCGTGTCAAGCTCGATCCCTAGGTACGTCAATGTTGTTGCGGGGCCTTCCGTTTTTTCGTGAGCGAGGGGGATACCTAGTTCGTTGGCTACCTCGTGAAAAGTTCTCATCAGCTCGCTGCACTCTTCCGAGCCGGCCCGTCCGATGAACAAAAAGTCATCCAAGTATTTTGTCAGGCTGCCCCCTGCTGCTCACTGCTCTACTATCCATTTTACCAACGAACTAAATCTCTCAAAGGCAGCGCAGGAGATAGAGCAGCCCATTGGCATGGCCTTATCATAGTAGTACTCCCCTCCGAAATGGAATCCGAGGAGAGGAAAACTATCCGGACTGACCAGAAGGAGGCAAAAGGCGGACTTAATGTCACATTTGCCCAAGACCGCACCGGGGCCAAAAGACCTCACTAGGGATACTGCTGAGTCAAATGACGCATACCGGACCGAGGTAAGGTCCCTAGGTATAGCGTCATTGACTGACCTGCCTCGAGGATAGGACAAGTGATGAATTAACCTGAATTCCCCGGGGGCTTTCTTAGGAACTATGCCCACTGGGGAATTAACCATGTTATTGAAAGGGGGGGCTGCAAACGGACCAGCCACCCGACCCTCAGCTCTCTCTTTTTGGATTTTCTCCCGTACCACGTGCTCAAAGCCGGCTACCGATTTGAGGTTTGGGGAACCCTCTGCTGATGTAATTCATGGGCTGGAATTTTAAACCCATGCTGGAAACCCGTGACCACATATGCAACCTCCTCCCTGTCGAGGTGCTCCAGGAGAGCGACCTAGAGCTGGGCTATTTTAATTGGTGTTGGGGCTCTTTCCAGAGGAACCAGCACTGTCCGGCCCGAAACTCCCTTTGCTAGGGGGGTATTGTTTTCCTTTTGTGCCAGACCACCCCCGTGGACAAGCGGAGTTTGCGTGGTGACCCCCACAGGTGGAGCATGCATGTCGAAACCTACATACCGCGCGCGAACACTTTCCTGATCGGCCGAATTCGTGACACTGGCCCCTGGCAGACTCACTTGCCGTTTTTCCTCATCGCGAAAGGACTCTAAGGCTGAAGAAGCCCCACCCCTTGCTAAGAGATGCCCACTATCCGACCTTGGTATACTGCCTGATCCGCTCATGCAGTTAAGCCACAGGTCGTTTGCGTGCTGGTCCCACCTGAGTCCCGGGGTAAAAGCCGCGCGATGACGAAAAGCTTCGTCATAGCGGAGCCATGCCCCGGCCGGGCCCGCCTCGTACGCCCGCCGCACTATGTCAGCATACTTTATCAAATCAGCTGCCCGGCCCGGGTAAGCCTGAATTATGACCCCTTGATAGATGGAAAAAGCCGCCGTCCAATTTGACCAATTCCCTTCAGCTTTTGGCCTCTTGAAGCGTTCTTTCTCCTTTTTTCCTTCCTGCTCGGCTGGATCCACAATGGGATCACTGAACAGCAAGGCGAAAATGTCAATATACTCCCCCCTCCAGATCTTCTCTCTGGTGACTGGGAGTAAATGGTCCCCTATGGGGGCTGATACCATCGAATATCCCCCTCCCACGGGGGGGGGGGCTGGCATGCAGGTAACGCAGATGCCTGTATCCCTGCCACTCCTGCACTTGGTGCCATTGGGTTCGGGCCAGTGGGGGACCACACCTGGAGGAGATGCGCATTCCCCAAAGGGGTACTTTGCCCTTGGGCGAGGCCACCCGCTCCTATGCCCGCCCCACCACCCGCAACGGGGGGAGGGGGGGCAGGGACGGCCAGGTCCCGTTCCACCAGACAAGCTGGTTCAGTGCCGCCGGTCCCAACTGCTGAGGGGGGATCACAGTCCCAGTGGTGCCCGCTGTTACCCCTCCCGTTACTGCCACTGGAGGCAGGGCCACCCACCCTGGGCTATTATCCCTCCCCAAAGCCACATCTCCTCTCTCACCCGGGGCCTGGTGAATCAGCATTGCCGTTCCTTGATGAGATCCTGGCTGGCTGGCCCGTTGCTGCACCAGCGCCTGTATGGCGCTCTCGATCCTCGCCACTCACTGGCGCAACTCGTTGTTGTCATCTCCTTGCAGGACGGGCGCTGCAGGTGCTAACCCTGTTGACAGAAAAGGGGGCAAAGGCTCCCCGGCCCAGCCCCATCCGGGGGCTGACCCGGCCGTTTGTCTGGACCCTACTAGGGGCACGGTGGCCAGCAGGGGGCCCCCCGGTACTGAAGGGGTCCACGGCAGTGCATCCACACCCAGTTGCTGACTTCCCCTTACGTCCGCCCCTCCCATGTGACCTAGGGGGGTGGGGTTTGCCGTTATGAGCCCCACAGGTCCCACCAAGCTGCTTATCCCCGGGGGGTTGGCCACACGTGGGGTTAGGGGCTCATCAGTGCCCAGAGGATCCCTATATTGGCCTGGGGTTTTAGTGACATGCCGCCCCCCTGTGCAGTGTAGGTGGGGCTATGGAAGGCCCAGCCTCCCCCCCACCCGAAAGAGCCTGTGTCCCCAGGCTCGCTGCTACGACTCCCATCCCCAATGCCTGATCCACATTAGCCCCTGATGGGGACATAGCCGGTGGGGCCTCCACCCCAACTGCCTTTCAGTTCCCTTGCGGCTGCTCCGCTTCCTGCTTCCTGGCCGCTATTTGGGTCCATGGGGCTGGTGGCTGAGTGTCGGCCCCCTCCACCCATGTAATCCTGCAGCCCCGCTGCGAGGCCTGGGTCGCTCACAGGGGCCTGTCTAGGGGCCGGAGCAGAACCCTGCAGTAGCTCTCTCAGCAGGGCTTCACAACTGTCCAGCCTCTCGCCTAATGGCCGCTCCCCATGTACCACCCCTCCCCCCCTGCTTGTGGGGGTGCCATTCCCCCGCCTGTTGGCTCCTCGGGGGGGTCACTCTCACCAGCCCCTGTTCCTGGGTTACGGGGGGGGGACTTGTTCCTCGGCCCGCCGGCGCTTGCTTGCCGCCGGCGCAGCCGCTTTCTTTCTGGTGCGTCTCATCACTGAGCTGTGTCGCAGTGGAATGGCTCAGCAGCTGAAGCAGCTGCCGCTTCTTACTGCTCTGGCCGCAAGTGTGGCCAGAGCTCCCTCTGCCTGCCCTAGTGCACGCCTCCAGGCGTGCATCACGTGACCCTGCTAGACCGATAGTAGCCGGGAGGGTTACCGTGGTAACCCTAGCCGGGTAATTGCTGGGCGCGGCTGCCTTTTCTTTCCCGCTCTGAGGATCCAGGGGAGCCCAGAGGCGGGAAAGATCCCCCGCCTTCTCTTGCCCTCTTTTTATCGGGCGCGCCAAAGTGCCTTCCGCCGTCCACCGTCCCCTGCTGGGGGAGGGGAAGGCAGAGGCCATTCTGGGAATCCAGAGTGCAAGGTCACCTACAAGACACTCTAAGCCCAGACAACTCTGAGTAACTGGGCACACAGACACCGTGGGCAATTGAAGCTACAGTATCAGGCATACCTCTCAACCTCTCTGTACCTGAGTAACAGCAACATTAGAAATGCTGGACAATGTGGGATGTCATTTGTATACGTTAGTTACTTTATGCAGATTTAAATTATACCATTGTCTAACTGAGGGCGGGCTTTAAAAAAATCATTTTTTAAAAAATAAGCAGTTTTACAAAATGAAAGTTGTCTCACATCCCTTATAACCACCTATCTCATAAGCCAGACTTGAACCCCTGTCCTTCCAGTCTTGACTTGAAAGCTTATCACAGCACTAGCCTCAATTACTTGGCTTCACATCCTCCTTGTCAAGCAAGCTGTATCATGCACAGCATTATCCTTCTGATAGTAAGGTTTCCCTACACTCCAGACACCACTTCTACGTGGCTTCTCTTACTCCTATGTAAGTTTTCAAAGGGCTCCTTTTGTATGTACTCTAATGAACACACAGTGTGATTAGGATGTGCAGAGGTTTTCAGCAGTGTAAAATTAAAAGGAGGGTTGGAGAACCTAGACCAATTTTTTATTATTCTTTTATGAGAAAGGGTGTTTTCACATGGACATGGGGTGCACAACCCTGGAGGTGGCACCCCCACCTCTACCTGATTGCACCTTCCTGGGTTCATTTTGAATGGATCTGGAGGCTGCTGCGGCCCACAGTTGGCCTGGGCAGCACCCCCTCTCCCACACTATAGTGTTAAGGGCAGATCACCTAACACTCTGGGCTGATGCCCGCAACTCCATGGTGTTGCCAGGGGCAACCCACAGACAAGAGTGCAGCTGCAGCAGCCATCCACCAAGCAGATGGACAGCAATTCATCTCCAGCTAGTGCCCCAGGGTTAGGCTTCCCGCTCCACTGGTGGTGGTCCTGACTCCTGGATGTTCTGGAGCACTGCCGGCAGGGTTGCCCAGGCACAGCCTGTCCCACCTCTGCTCTGCCTGCACATCTGGTGGACTGCCTTTAACTGCCCGGGGGTGAAGCGGGGCAGAGGCATGGGTGCTGTCCATGCAAAGACACCCATTGATGCTGTATTAAGGATAGTGACTGATTTTTATTGAATGCAAGTTGGCTCACGAATCCTCATTTTAAGTTTACTTTCAGTTTTGTACTTACTGGCAGCATCTATTCAGGGGTTTGCCTCCCCGCCTCCTCGCAACCCCCATGTACAATGTTTCATTTTAACTAAAGGAACTCCTATGATGGAAAACAGAATTTGTCTACCCTTTCCCTGTTAGCTTTTGCAGCATCCCGATTCTTATTTAAATATAGAATACCTGCAGCCAATCAACTTGCATAAGGTTGTTGTTGACCTACTTGAAACGTCTCCTTTCTGCAACAATTTGCTTTAAGTGGGCTTGAAGTAAATCTGATATTGATCTTTGAAGACTTAACAGACTGGAGATCTGGGCAAGGCTCAAGGAAGTAAGAGCATAATGAGGCAAGCCTATGATGAGGAAACAGAGTGACTACCTCCGAGGAATGACAGTTGCTCAAGTGAGCAGTATGCTGAGAATTACAGTTCCAGAAGGGAAGCCAGGGATCTGGAGTCCGGGTGAATAACAACAACAAATTAGACTTGGAGCCTAGCAAAGGAAGGCCCAAAGGAGAAAGGCTCAATAGGAGCAGAAACAGTCTCTTAGCAGTGCAATTGTACTCAAAAGGGGTACAGTTAGAGCTTGACTTGAGAGGAGGATGTTACATTCCTCTGGGAGGGTGGGGCAAAGTGGCTTTCATACCCCTCTCTAATATAACTCCACCACATTACAGATCATCATGTTGTCTCACACCCCTCTCTGACATAATCCTACCATCGCAGAGCATTGTGACATGGCACCCTATAGAGTTGGGGCCGTGACCAAAAGGGGTTGGGAAAGTCCCAATGGCCCACCCATTTCTGATGTGGCCATCCCCTGCTGCCCCCAAAACCCATTTCTAATGGCTAGCCATTAAAGTCATGGCTGATGAGCCCAGAGACTCTGGGCCAAAACCCGGAGTTTTCCAGTGAAACCCAGAGAGGTGGCAAGTGTTGGAACATGACCTGCATCATCGGGGAGTCCTGGTATCCTGGATCTCACAGGACTTGATAGAGCTTGGCCTGGGACTAAGGAAGGAAATTGAGTGAAACAAGGTAAGTAAGGCTTAGAGGAAGGAACTGAATCCTGTACCAACAGGAATAGAGCCCCTGTCTGGGGAGTGACAGAAGAGTTGATCTTCATAAAGTGAACAAGAGAGGCTTTAAATTGTTTGGGGACTTTGCTTTTGTTTTGTGCTGGAGAAACATCCTTATGTTTTATTAGAAGACTAAAGCCAGCCTTGTAAGGAAGTTTAAAGCTAAAGCAGCAAAATCTTGGGGGACTAGAGTTCAAATCTTATTTTAGCCGTGAATTCACTGGGTGGCCTTAGGAAATCACTGTCTCTCAGCCTCAGTTTCCCGTCTGTAAAATGGGAATAATAATGATCTGCCTCACCTCATAGGGTTGTTGTGGAGGTGAATGCTAGATAAGGACTGCAATGCACTTTGAACAAAGAGCTATATAATTAATAATAAAATAATAATAATATGAACCCAGCCCCAAAACAGCAACTTATTTGGAGGCACATCCTGGCTCTCAATACAGAGGCAGAGTTAGCAGCAATGTCTATAATTAAAGGTGTCTAAACCTTCCCTTATAATCCTTTGGTTTTAGTTACTTCTCAGTTTGAGACAATCATTTAGGTTTTCAGTATTTGCTTTCTACCTCAGCTTTATTTTTATGTGGCAGCACAAATTAGCAAGGACAAGACTACTGAAGTGGTTACCACCAGTGTTTAATACAGTTGTCTTCTCAGAGACCTCAGGTTTTAACTTTTGACAGAACCTACAGGGTCAGGAAAGGGTGGCCCTGACAACTTGACAAAATCAGTGTTTGGAAGAGCAGCAGGGAATAGCCACATCAGAAAGGAGGTGAGTCTAAAAACTCTCACCCCCTTTCCGAAATGGCCTCACCCCTAAAGAGCATCACGACTATCTAGCATGTCAGAAGGGGCATGACAACCCCTTTACCCTGCTCCCTTTCAGATGTGACCCTGCCCCTTGCAGAGCATCATCGCAGCACGACACTCCACAAGGAACATGGTTATGTCACAAGGGGCATGAATTGCCCTATGTTCTCTCCCAATGTTGTGCTGACCATAGCTTAGTGCCAATTAACACATTACTAAATTCTTAGCCCAAAAATGTATTAAAACATGAATTAAAACAAAAACCTTGTATTAAGTCTTGTGGTTAAGGCGGATACCCTAAGATAAAAGGATGCTGGGGTAAAGATACCTGTCCAAAGAAATCTGCTTTAATTCCACATCTTTCTTTCACCTACCATCCAATTGAACAACGGTTTTGTCTCACCACTTCCCTGAGATGTGGGATGTTCTAGAGTGGCACTTTCTGGGCCTGGATCTCTATTTTAGGGGAGAGAGATTAGAGCCTAATGGTACAAAGTCCATTCGTTTACAGATTTACAAGTTGAGGGGAAGTGGAAGGGAAACAGCTAACACCTCATCTGAAGGTGTAAATAAGTATATGGATAACGCTGAGCCAGTTGATACAGTGTATCTGAAATTTCAGGAACTGTTTATAAGGTCCCTCACATGAAAATCTTGATGAAAATAAAATAGCCATGGGACAGCAGGCAGTATCTTATCAAGGATCGGTAACTAGTTACAGGATAGAAAACAAAAAAGTAAGACTAAATGGTCAGTTTTTTCAATAGAGAGAAGTAAATAGTGGAGTGCCCCAGGGTCTGTATGGAAACCAGTGTTTAACATATTCATTAATGATCTGGAAAAGGGAGTAAAAACTGAGGTGGTCAGATTTGCAGATGACACAAAGTTATTCAAGGTAGTTAAAATCCAGACAGACTATGAGGAACTGCAGGAGGATGTTGCAAGATTGGGAGACTGGGCAACTAAATGGCACATGAAATTTATGTTGACAAGTGCAAAGTCATGCACATAAAGAAAAATAATCCATAACTACATTTATATATATATATATATATATATATATATAAATTGGGGGTTACCACTCAGGAAAATGATCTTGGAGTCATTGTGGACAATGGAGTCGTTGTGGACAGCGGTCCAAAAAGCAAACAGAACATTAGGAATTATTTGGAAAGGGACAGAGCATAAAACTGAAAATATCAAAATGCCTCTATATAAACCTATGGCGTGATGGCACCTTGAATATTATGTGCAGTTCTGGTAACCCTATCTTAAAAAAGATACAGTAGAACAAGAAAAGTTACAGAGAAGGGCAACATAGATGGTAATAGTTGTGAAACAGCTTCTGTAGGAGAAGTTTAATAAGAGCTCTTTCAGACAAGCAGTAAACAGCACTTACAAATTCTGGCGGCTTGATACGAAGGTTAAGAATGCGTGCCCAGATGTTGTCTGAAATGATTGAGCTTGTTGGCTCACTGACAGGCGTGCTCTATCATCCTGTTGTTTTTTTCAGGTCGGTAGAGCGCACCTGTCAGCACACCGACAAGCTCAGTCATGCGCGCAGCGCCTTTTCAGACATCATCTGGGTGCGCATTCTTCACCTTCGCATCAAGCTGCCAGCACTTGTAAGTGCTGTTTACCGTACATCTGAAAGAGCTCTCAAGTTAGGGCTCTTCAGCTTGGAGAAGAGACTTAGGAGAGAAGTTGATAAAATCATGACTGTTGTGGAATGAGTAAATGGGCGTTATTTACCCTCTCAATTAGTACTAGGACTAAGGGACACTCCATGAAACTGGCAGCAGATTTAAAACAAATAAAGTATTTTTTCACTCTGTGCACAATTAACTTGTGGAATTTGTTTTCAGAGTATGTGGTCAAGACCAGTAGTATAGCTGAATTTAAAAAAGGATTGTGTAAGTTCTCGAAGCATACATTCATTAATAGCTATTCACAAAAAAGGTTGAGGAACGTACCTCTGACTGCTGGGAGTTGGGAGTGAACAACAGGGAATGGATCACCCTCATCATGACCTGTTGCGTACTTTGCCCAAGTGACCGAGGTTGGCCACTGTTGGAGACAGGAGACTGTGCTTAATTGACCACTGGACTGACCCATTATGACACTTATTCTGTACTCCTAAAGTCCAGCATTCTGGAATTCCCCGAAAGACCCTTTGCCCCTTCCACCAAGGTTTCCATCCAGTGTGCTTTCCTCCTCAGTCAAGCTTCATCTCCATCTGCCCCATACCTGCTGTTCTCCCTCCCACTCTTCCTGTGTTAACAGAATAGGCTTGATAATTTTGACCCAATGACACAAATCCTTCATTTCAAGGGACATAACAGCTGCATGATTCAGCAAAAATCATTAGCTAGCAGCTTCCGCTTTCCTGCTGTACCATGCCATATATTATACTATTTCCTAACTATTTTACTAATGACAGGCTACACGCATATCAAGCTGAAACAAGCTTTATATGGGCATACTCAAGAATTGTGGTCCACCTATTTAAATTACCCCAACTAACCCATTGCACACCATAACCACACACTTTACCCCATAACTAATGGGCCTAACAAATTATATAACCATTCCAGCATAAGCGTACACTAAAAAGAAATAGGAGAGAAATTTGCTTGTATGGATGTAAGTATAAAGAATAAGTAGCCCTGTACCATAGACAACAGTAAGCCCTACACCTTCCAGGGGAAAGCCTGGAAGGAGATGGTAAGTAACCCTAATGTTAAAAAATGTCACAGATTTTTCTTAAACAACTTGAGTGGTTTGTTGTACAGAATATTCTGGAGTCAGAACGCTTTCCCTAACAAAATTCACTCAGATTTAGTTATGCTATAAAGCCTCTGAAAATAGCCTTTTCCACACACTCCACATAGAGAGTACAGCTTGTTGAAAGCTTTCTTGTAACTCTACTTGATCTCAAAAAACTTCCATGACCACCAGCCATGCTCACAGGATAGATCCAGTCTGTACACAGGGTGTTTCCCCACAACATTGATTTATGTGTATTATTATTTTATCAAAATATTTCAGTATCTTGGGAATACCTTCATTCACATATTTTCTATCCAATGAGGACATTTGAAAAGTGCATTACAGGGTGCCCCAAATCGTCTTCAATAAGGATTTTTTTTATCATGCACATAAATTGATTGTGTGAATGCTGCATTGAAACCACAGTCACATAATGCACATATTTTCAACGTGGGAATGCAGCACATAAAGAAATGAAGAGGAATCCTCTGTTAATCCTCCAGGATAACCAAAGTCCACAGAGAGAGCCAATGCTGCTCAAGGCATGGCATATGTAACCTCCTTCTCACTGGCCTTCCCCGGTCTCACCTTTCTCCCCTAATCTCTGTCCAAAACTCTGCTGCCAGGGTCATCTACCTCGCCGGTTGCTTCGACCATGTGCAGCCCCTCCTCTCTTCACTTCACTGGCTTCCCCTTCCTGAACAAATCCTGCACAAGCTCCTAGTCTTCACCTATAAAGCTCTTCACAACCTTGCTCCCCGCTACCTCTCTGCACTTATCGCCCTCCATACTCCAGCCC
>QEPC01009204.1:145272-160972 GCA_003113815.1 Sphenodon punctatus | reverse complement strand
AGTCTATTTGCAGGAGGAGGTCAACCACCAAGGTCACAAGGGGAGTGTCTGTGACATGCCTAGGCCAAAATCCTGGCTGACATGGTTCCAGGAATCCAATAGCACTAAGATGCGTCTCACACTGTAAGGCAATCACCTGTCCAATAACCTTCCCGTAAAAGGGAAGATTAGAAATGGAGTGATAGCTGGCTGAGGAGTCAATTTCAATTTATTTATTAATGGCACTGGCTTTCGCCATGGCCTAACGAAAAGTTATAAATAATAAAATAAAGTAGTAGAACATGATACATTGATACTATAGAATATTGAAAATGCCATTGGTAACTGAACGGAAGCGTAAGTAAACGTACAGCGGTTTCTAAATCAGTCACCATGACAGTTTCAAGATGGAGTGGCATATTACACAGTAAATGTTCATTTAAACATGGTGCGGCAAGTGTCCTATCATGAAGTTACAGAGTCGCCAAAGTCCACTTATCATGGAGTTATAGTCCACAGGGAGGGACAGGGAGGAACTGCTTCCATCGCCTTTCATTTTCCATGTCATTTAAACATTGATACAACAAGCGTCTTTTCATGGAGTTACAAAGCATCCGACTTACAATATGGAAGAAATAACCATTTTGAAATATGACAAGTCCATGACTTGTAGGAAGAAACACTCTACAAAATATTTTCAAATATTGTACAACTCTTGCTGTTTAAGTTGTTCACTAGTTTGTTCAGGCAGCTACTCACGCTCTTATTTTAAACATTTACAGATATCTTATGCTTGTAAACAGAACAAGCAGCGGATTGGTCTCCTTTTCGCTATATTTATACAGTATATGCTCAACAGCATCATCCCATAGAAGAGATCAGAAACCTCCAATATACAAGTTACATCCTCAACCTTGCTCATGATTGATCTCCTTAAATCCATTGGTGTCTTAACCTTTCTTTGGAGGCTAACCAAACATACTTGGCTACTGCCAAAATTACCTCTCCGTCTACCCAAGACAGAAGAGTCAGCAGAAAAACCTCCCTCCCAACTTCCTACTTTTTTGTTGCAGTGGAATTATCCAAGTTTCTCGCAACTGTTGGTAATGTGTACAATGCAGCATAAAGTGTTCAGCTGTTTCTACTTCATTTGAGCTACAAGTACATATACGAAATTAATAGGGCTTATTCCTATACCTCCCCTCAGTAACTGCTGTCTTAATTTGTTGAAATCTGAGCCTCATAAAACTCTTGCGCAGAATAGGATTAATTATTAATGAAAGATAAGGCTCTAATAAGACTACTTCCTTTATCACTGAGGAGTCAACTTCAAGAGATATTTTTTTCAGCAGGGGCCGGACGACCACAGTTTTGAGGCCGTCAGGCCCTCTGCTCTCCTGAAGGGAGGCACTGACAACCCCAGCCAGCAATGACCACAGTCTCCTGGCTACCTTCACCAGTCAAATGAGGCATGTTTTAGTTCAATGTTTTGTTTATGTTTACTTTTGTACTATATACTATTCATGTATGTACTTTTAATTGTGTAATGGCTATGGCATAAGTTAATGTCTAAATAAACTTACTTACTTACTTACTTACTGAGGTGTGCATATAATTCACAGCTGGTCACCCTCACCACTCCAAGCATCCTCTCTGCATTGATGGGTAAGACTAACTGAAGCTGATCCAAGTAAATTGGACAGGAACAAGCCTCCCCAACCCCAAACTCTGACTGCACCGAAACTAGCAGTTTCCAAGTTGAGCCAAATGCATAAGAATATAAGTAATACCATACTGGGTCAGACCAAAGGTCTGTTGAATCCAGCACCCTGTCTCCTCCCATGTGATTGAGAATGCTCACTGTTAATGTACACAATTGTGTCATAATGGGCAACCCATTCCCTGTTGTCCACTCCCAGCTCCTAACAGTAATAAATTAAGTCTCCTAAACGTACTTGGCTAATAGCTGTTAAAGAACCTACTCTCCAAGAACTTATCCAATCCTTTTTAAAACCAAGTTATACTACTGGCCTTGACCACATCCTATGGTAACAAATTCTACAAGTTAATTGTGCAGAGTGAAAAAATACTTTTATTTGTTTTAAATCTGCTATCAGTTAGTTTCATGGAATATCCCCTAGTTCTAGTATTATTTGAGAAGGTAAATAACTGTTCCCTATTGACTTGTTCCACACCACTCATGATTTTATGAACTTCTATCATATCCCCACTTAGTCATCTCTCCTCCATGCTGAAGAGCTCTAACTTATCAAGTTTCTCTTCATACAAGAACTGTTCCATACCCTTTATGATTTTCGTTGCCCTTCTCTGTACCTTTTCTAGTTCTACTATATCTTTTTTGAGATGGAGCAACCAGAACTGCACACTTCAAGGTGCGGTCACACCATATATTTATTTAGAGGTATTATTATATTTTCAGTTTTATTCTCTGTCCCTTTCCAATTAATTCCTAACCTCCTGTTTGCTTTTTTGGCTGCCACCTCACTTTTATTTATTTATTCATTCAATTTTTTACCCCGCCCTTCCCAGAAAGGCCTAGGAGTAGCTTACAAAGATAAAAAATATAAAAACATATAAACATATATAAAAAAACATATTAAAAAACAGTTTAAAACCTCTACCTCCCCCCCAACCCAGCCCTTCAACTCTCCCCTAATTCCTCCATCCAATCCTATTCCAGCCTGCAAAACGCCTGACCACAGAGAAAGACCTTGTATCTCTTCCAAAAAGATTCCTGTTTAGGCAGACCTTCAAAGGGAGGAAGATCCATAATTGTGGAGCAACCACCAAGAACGCCTTTCTGCATGCCCTTGTTATACAAACCTCACAGGCAGTGGGTACTCGCAGGAGGGTGCCCACAGCTGGCCTCAGAGGCCAGGATGAAACATAAGCGAGGAGGTGGTCCTTCGGATACCTGGGTCACAAGCATTTTAAGGATTCATAGGTCCTACATTGAGTTGAAGACTTCAATGTATTGTTCACATTGACTCCAAGGTCCTTTTCATGAATGGTAAACCCTAATTCAGAACCCAGCATTGTGTACGCATAGTTTGGATTATTTTTCTGTAGGTACATCACTGTGCATTTGTCAACATTAAATTTCATTTGCCATTTAGATGCCCAGTGTCTCAAAGTCCTCCTTGAATTCCTCACAGTCTGCTCAGCTTTTAACTACCTTGAATAACTAGGTGTCATCTGCAAATTCGAGCACCTCACTTTTTACTCTCTTTTCCAGATCATTAATAAATATATTCAACACCAGTCCCAGTACAGTACCCTGGGCCACACCACTATTTACTTCTCTCCTGTGCAAAAACTGACTACTCTGCTTCTTATTGTTTAATCAGTTACCAACCCACGATAGGACACTGCCTCCAATCCCATGACTATTTAATTTTCTCAAGAGTCTCTCATAAGGGACCTTATCAAATGCCTTCTGAAAATCCAGATACACTATAACGACCAGCTCTCTCTTATCCACATGCTTAGTTACACTCTCAAAAAATGCCAATAGATTAGTGAGGCATAGCTTCCCTTCCCTAAATCCATGTTGACTTTTCCTCTTTATGCGGTGTTTATCAAATATACCCAGTAATTCTGTTTTTTACAACCGTTTCCACCTTTTTAGCCAGCATCAACATCAGCCTCACCTTTCTGTTGTTTCCAGGATCACCTCTGGAACCCTTTTTAAATATTGGTGTTACATTTGCTACCCTCCAATCTTCAGGTACAGTGGCAGATGTTAGCAATAGGTTACAAATTACCAATAAGAGGTCTGCAATTTCATATTTGAGTTCCTCCAGAACTCTGGGGTGAGTACTCTCTGGTCCTGGTGATTTGTTACTATTTAGCTTGTCAACTTGCTCTATAACCTCTTCCATAGTTACATTTATTTATTTATTTTACTATTTTTATACCCTCCTGCTCAATAGCAGCTCGGGACAGTTTACAGAAATGATCTGTGGTATTCTTCTGTGACCATTCTTCTGATTCATCACCTGCAAATAATAGTTCCAGCATGGGTATCTCCCCAACATCCTCTGCAGTGAAGACCGAAGCAAGGAATTCATTTGAGCGACTTTATCTGCAAAGTAGGTGGCAAACTCATCACAGCAAGCAACTAATGACTATCTCCAGGTGGAGACGGCCAGGATTTATCAGACTATTCACCACCTGGGAGTGCTTTGCTTGACGGCGCTTTGCAGATACTATGTCAGCAACAAAAAAAGCTTTCTTCGCCAACACCATGGCATAGTCTTTCAAAAATTATCTATGCTGTATTTTGTCAGCTTTAGTCTAAGTCGAGCACTACCTATGCTTTAACCACCTACTCTCCCACTTTAGCAGCCTCAGGTCCTCCATATACCAAGGATACCTGTGCTGCCGCAGCAAAGGAAACAGACATCTGGATGTCACTGTGTCGATGGCCTGAGTCAATATACCATACCACAGATCAACCAGGCCATCAACAGAGGTCGTCAAGATCACTTGGTAAATTCCACAAAGAGTTCTGGAATCCTATTAGATCCATGAGTCTCTGGGGGCAGACCATCCTAATTGGTCCACCACCCTGACAAGTGCAAAGGAGGACAGTTATCTGGGCACTCAAAAGGTAATAATCCTACCATGACAACCATGTCCTAATGACACCCCAAATACCTGGAACCACCATTTTCAGGCTGGTGCAAAACATTAAATCCAATGTGTGTCAGGCCAGATATTATCTGGGATAGGCCCATAGTTGTCATGGTGGCCATGAAAACTTGCTCTGACCCTCAAAGGTCAGCCACAGTGTGTATGTTGAAATCACCCAAGACAATAGGTTTGAGCTGATCTCAACACCACTGTCGTGGGGAAAAGGGGGCAACACAATCATTTGGGGTAATGGGAAACAGAATTTGGGCTACTGGGGCTAAGTATGGATACTAAGAAGGACAGCTAAAGATAATGAATAGAAGATTGTACCGGTTTCCCACCCCTACTAGAGACCTTTCAATTNTATTGCAAAGGTAACGCCCAGGTGGGGTCTGCAACCAGCTTAGAATAACAAAAGGAGCAGGAAGGAGGAAGTAACCCGAGCCCCCTGCAAAGAAAGAGAAGACACAGGATCTCTTCACCCTCTCTTCCCTCTTGACCAGCAAGGAGTAAGTAGCTTGCAGGAGAGGCTGCACAACCATGAATTCGAGACTTCCCAAGTCACTAAAGGGACTGAGCCCGGCCTCAACACCAAGGTCGCAAGAGACTCTGCTGGACCTGGATTGTGCCTTAGGGTAAGAGGACAGTTAGGGAACTTCAGTGTATTTTAGAATGCATGTACTTTATATTTGATTTGTGAACTTGCACCATCCAATCAACAGCCTTATACTTGTATTTACTTAATATATGTTTTATAACCAAGCCTAGCATGCTTGTATGTTTATTTGGTCTCGGGGGATTCACTAAGGGGGGACCCTATCTAGATGAGAGCCTAGACGGACCTTTTTTGTATAAGACAACCCCACCGTGAAATCTTCCAAGCCACGGGTGGCCAGAGAAAGTTCTCTGAGTTACAGCTTGGCTGGAAGAACAAGGGGAGGCATTTCTGGGGGTGCAGACCATCGAAAGCTTCCTGATTGCAGTGAGGGTTGCTGATCACTTGGGAACCCATGTGGGCACAGAAAACTGGGTTGCAGCTGACCTAGTGGGTATTCAGGGGACAGCCTAGATGAAGAGGGGGACCCCAATCCCAGTGACAACCACATCTGAGACCAATTAGGCTAGAGTAGTCAGAGTCCACTGTGCAGTGGGGTGATTGGTACACCAGTAGAATCCCAAATCTATCCTGGCCTTCGAACACAAGATGGACACACTCCATGTTGGGCAAGTCAGATACCAGATACCTTCAGCAGATCAGACTGTCTTTGCAGACCACTTCCACTCCACTCCTTGGTCCCTAGGGGTGTGCGAACGCCATTCAGAAGTTCGGAGTTTGGACTGAACTCGAATAGTTCATTCGACCGAGCCGAACACAAATTCGACCGAACTGTTCAGTCAAATCCGAACCAGTTCGGAAGGCCCCAAAACCCGGGTTTGAATGTACAAACTCGGTTTGGAAGTTTGGAATTTGGCCGAACTCAAATAGTTCGGTCGACCGAACCGAATTTTTGAACCAAACTCGATTTTTGAACCGAACTGAATTTCCGAACTTGGTTCTGTTTGCACATCCCTACTGGTCCCCAGTCCTGAGCTGATGCTGCACTGAATACCCAGACATATACACACTACGGTATAAATCAGGAGCAGAATAATCAAACAACTTCCCTTTCTTCAGATACCTCAGGAGCAGGTCCCATAGAAGAACGAGGGTATTTTTTGAGAAGGGACAGGGCACACAGGGAACCCAGGGGAATCCAGGCAACTCGATTGGAGGAGAAACAGGAGATGAATGTTTATAATTTGTCTAAACGAATATTATCTGCATTTGAACTAAAAGTGTTGCAAAAAGGGTTAACTTTTGTACCCACTAATTTATATATTTGATATATTATGCAGAATTTTTTTTACCAATTATTTAAGACTATTCATCTGCATAGTTTCTTTGAAGGGAGTCCCGTCAAGAAAGAGAAGGATCCTTGTGTTTTGAAATCAACTTTTTTTCCTAAAACTAACATCGATAGAGCTATTCCAGTGTTTGAAGATAAAATGTTGAATACAATTAGGGAATTAGAGGATAGGACACCAAGATACAGGAGGTATAATTTAACGAAGTTGGAATGGCAGGCAGTTCAGAAATTAGCACATGATAAGACTATTGTTATAAAAAGCGCTGATAAAGGAGGTGGGGTAGTTGTGTTGGATTATTCCCAATACAAAACAGGATGTTTGGAACTACTATCTATACAGATGGATAACCAACCCCTCCTTGAGGACCCTACCAGTTCACTTTCGAATAAGATACAATTAATTCTTAAAATAGCTATGGAACGAGAATTTATTACCAACAAGGAATTTATGTTCCTGTTTAATGATGCACCACTAACCCCGAGATTTTATGGACTTCCAAAAATCCATAAAGGTTTTTTTCCCTTGGAATATAGACCAATTATCTCAGGGATTGGGTCTTGTTTGGAACCATTGGCAAAATATTTGGTTTATTTTTTAAAGCCTTTTGTGAGTAGAGTTACCTCATATGTTAAGGATACTAGACACTTTCTTCAAATTGTGGAAAATTGTAATAATGTCCCTGATAACACTATCTTGGTGACTCCTGATATTAAAGCCTTATATACTAACATCCTCCATGACGAGGCCCTAGATACCTTGACAAAATATCTTGATATGCGATCTTTAAAAGTTCCTCCAACGGAATTCCTTTTGGAAATAGGTCAAATAATTTTGTGAGATAATTATTTTGAATTTGCAGGGAGCTTTTATTTACAGGTAAAAGGGATTGCCATGGGTAGTAATATCTCTGCAGAACTTGCAATTCTGTTCATGACTTTGTGAGAGAATAAATTTATAGATGATAGGGATATTAATCCTTTTGTAGACAATATCATTTTGTGGAAGCATTATATAGATGACGTTTTTGTTTTGTGGCAGGGGACGGAGACACATCTCCTAGAATTTAGCTGCTGGATTAATAATTTACACACTACTATCAAGTTTGTTTTGAAATACGACTATTGTAAAATATTTTATTTGACCTTTGGGTGGAAAAATTGAATCAGTCTATAATTACTTCTACATTTAGAAAACCTACTGCAGAAAATACATATTCGTTATACTCAAGCCACCATCCTAAATATTTTCTACATAGTCAGTTCCTTAGACTTAGGAGAAATTGTTCTAGATATGAAACTTTTAAAGAGGACGCTCAGGCTATGACAAAACGTTTTTTAGTACGTCATTATCCTCCTGATATATTGGAAAGGAGCTATAAAAGGGAAGTACAAATTACACGAACTTCCCTTCTGTGCAGAACAATCAGGGAGAGGGATGGATAAGGTGGAGTTCGAGTTGTGTATGTCTCTACCTATAATACACAAATGCCCCAGTTAAAACAAATTATTTTGAAACACTGGGGCATTATTGATCATATTAGCAGCTGTTCAATCCCCCCCCCCCCCCTTGTTTGCATATAAAAGGGGGGGAAATTTAGTAATTTTTTAGTACGAGCACAGTTAGCTACTCATCTACAGGAAGATCTGCATGATTCTCCAGTTGTAGGGAATTTTCCCTGCGGGAAATGCTCAAATTGTATATTTAGCCTTAAGACCCAGTCTTTTAAAAATCATTGTGGGAAAGTTTATCCTATTAAGGATTATATAGACTGTATGACGACAGGGGTAGTATATGTCATTTCTTGCCCCTGTCAGAAACTTTACGTGGGTAAAACATCTAGAAGTCTGAGGGTTTGTATGAATGAACACAGGAGCAGACTAAAGAATTGCTCCCCTGCAGCCCCCCTTGGGAAGCATTACAATCGGATGCACGTAGGGGTAACTGAATTTTCATTTTGGGGGATTGAAAGGGTGACTCCTGTAATTAACACCCTGGCATTAACAAAACGTGAAAGTTATTGGATAATCACACTTGATACCATACAGCCCTATGGGCTTAATGATCTCGATTGTACTTTTTGAATGAGATCACAGGCACCTGAATCGTGTCTTTATATAGAGAGAGATCCCTTAAAAACTGACTTTCTGGCTTTGTGGAGCCAAATATGCAAGCGTAGGTTCTTCTTCTTAATTGAGCCTGTGTTTGTTCTAGCTTTAGGCTGTTGACTACATTTAGATGCTTGAGGGGAACGAATGAAGTCTGGTGGCCCCTTTATTTCAGGTATGAAAATTTGAATATAGGAAGGGAAGACATTATTTCATTTAGTCTTTTTATTTTTTTGCCCTTTTAGTTTTTTCATTCTTTATACTCTCTTCCTTCTTTTCATTTCTTTTCTTTTTTTCTCTCCCATAGAGTATGAAGCCTGAAGTTAGGGAGCAGATTTGACATTCAAGAGTGGCCTGGGCAGTTATCTCCTGAATTTATTCTGTTGTAATCAGGTAACTGGATATTATTGTGACTGATGTAAGGCTTTTTAATATTTATATTTTGTAATACCGGACCTATCCGTTTAATAAGAATGTGTTATATAATGTCCCCTTGTTTATTATTATTTTTTCTGCTTTATTATGAATTGTTTGTAGAAATACAATCAAAAAGGTTCTTCAGAATGACCTTCCGACAACCATAGATATATGGAGGTGTATAGAACTTTCCCCTGAAGAAGCTGGTATTTCCAGTGAAACGATCATTGGGATTTGAGACTTTTGTATGTGTATCCTCACATATGTGAATTTGGGACTGAGGTTTCCTTGCACCTGATACTAGTAGTACAATTTAGGAGTGTTTGCTTCAAGGACTTTCTAAAATAACAATATTATTATGTTTATTTGATATTCTTCTGTATGAATCCTGCATTTGAGAATGTCCCACGAATTCTGTATCTGAGACTGTCCCATGAAATATATCACTGTTTCCTTTTAAATTGTTTTGACTTCCTGCCTTTAATGTAGGGTTATATTTGGTCTGAAAAGGAGCAGACTGTTGGTGGTGTTGTCTCCGACCAAGACAGCATCATCTGGGACAACACAGGCTCAGAAGCCTTATCCAGTCAGGTCTTGCTAATGCATACAAAGTCAGTGGCCTCATCCTGAATAAGATCGTGGATGGAAGTTTTATTCACCACAGTCCTCGCATTAAGCAGCAACTGTGATAGATCAGAGGCTCCACTGACCTCAACCCCCAAATATTCTGAGACTGGGGGAGGGGAAACAAAGAAAAGGAAACAGACACCAAGTATCTAACTCTTACCCATGAGGACTTTTCCCCTCTCACCAGGGGGCTGTGGTGCTGTACCCCACCCCAATTCCCTATGCCCATTCCCCCCCTCTCACCAGGAAGGCCACGACACAACCCTTCTCCCTCACACCCCTGCTTGTACCCTCCTCTCACAGGGTGTGTGTGTGTGTACGACACCTCCCCCAATTCCAATTAATAAAACTACAACTGATGAAAGCAACATAGAAGAAAAGGAAATGCTACACAATTGTTTCTAAACCTCAGTCAGCACAAAGGGGATTATTACGGTGAATAAGGCTAGCTGCCCAGCTCCAGAGAGTGCTGATTTATAGATGGTGGTAGGTCTGTCGATAACAAAGAAATCATTGAGACAAAGCAGTTCACATGATATTTTTTGTTGGACCAACTTCTTTTGGTGAGAAGCCCAAATGGGCCCCAAAACTTGCATAGTCTCACCAAGAAACATTGGTCCAGTAAAAGGTATCATTCGCACTACTTTGTCTCCATCTCTTGAATCCGATTAAGTTTGGCCTGGGTGTTTTTTAATAAGAATTGTTGCACTCTTGTGGGGGTCCAGTACTGTTATGTAGCTGGCATTTACAGAGTTACATCGAAATGATGAGTCATCTACTTAAGAGATGGGGAAATGACACCTGGCACAGGAGCAGGTTGCAGCAAGTGCTGGGGTCATAACTCTGGGAGGGGTGAAACATGGAGGGCAGCAAGGGGCAGATGCATCTCCCTCCTTCAGGCACCTGACTCTGGTCCTTAAGGGACAACATCATCCTCCCTCACCCAGACCGTGTGGCGTGCACTAGGGGGGAGGCTCAGTTATTAAGAATTGGGGCTGGCATTTGAGGGTGCATCAAGGTCAGTTCCCCTTACAGTTATGGTTACTGTCTGTTGTACTGGACCCAAATTGCCAAGGATAATTTACCAAACCTAGCTTATTGAAATTGGATTAAAGAGTGTGGCTGTTAAAACCTACATTACTGTGTCCCTGTCTCATTTCGAGATGTGTCGACAAAGAGGGTGCCATCATTTCAAAACTCATTTTCTATGTTTTAGGACCCTGGGGATTTAAAATTTTTTTTTAAGGGGTGGGTAATTGCCTCTGCCTTCCCCTCCCCCTCAAAGGGGGGGGTGGACGGTGGGGGCTCCTTGCTGCGCCCGAGTAGAAAAGGGAGGCAGGGCAGTCAGGCGAAGTTTCCCCACCCCGGGGCTGCTGCAAGCCCCCGGGGCGGGAAAAGCGGCAGCCACGCTGATTTTCAATCCCCGGCCAGGGTTGCTGCAGCAACCCCACCGACTGGGATTGGCCTAGAGGGACCATGTGGGTCGCGCCTGTGGGCGTGACCTAAAAGTTAGCACGAGGGATGGAGCTCCAGCCCCACTTGCAGCCTCGAGCTCAGAAACGGCACCCACCCAACCCTCCCCCTTGCACTGTGGATTATTATTGACCGCCATTGGGGCCAAGAAGGAATTTTTTGCGGGAGCCTTAATCCGACCCAAAGGGGCCCCATTTTTTTGCCTTCCTCACAGTGTGGGATATTTGGACAGATCCGTTACCCCTTAGAATTGGGGTGTTGTTGTGCTGTTCATGCATTGTCGCACTCTGCAGGGGTCCAGTACTATAGGTTAGAATAGGATAGATAGGTCATAAGTAAGAGTCATCTCCTTAAGAGATGGGGAGGCCCATTCACTGGAATGCTGGGTATAGCAAGCGGAGGGGCAGCCTCCCTGGGAGGGGCATCGAGCGAGGGCGGTAGGGACAAGTATGGTCCCCCGTCGGCAGGCACCCTCAACCTTACTCATGTTTGAGAGTTTTGGTCCCCCTCACCTGTGGCCGGTGTCACTGAGAGGGGGAGATGTTACAGACAGTTGTGGGTGGTATTCGAGGGTACATCAGAACCACCCACGGGGTTTGTTCGATTGGGATGTTTAAGGTTAAGTACTGGACCCATATCGCATTAGGCGATTACCCCCCACCTGCATCTTGATTATAATTGTTTAAATTAAAGAGTGCGGCCATTCAAATCCCAACCATGTTGTCTTGTCTCCTTTCGGTGCATCGGCAAATGAACATTTGTGTTAGCATTATTTGGGTATACATAGGTCTGTGTGACTGACTTGGTGCAGAAGCTAAATTCAAGCTAAGAAATCAAAGACTAGCAGCAAACATCCTTAAGTGCAGAAAATCTTTTCCCCTGTAAAGGTCAGGCTACTGCAGTCTGAGAAACAAACGGTGCAAACGTGTGTGATGTAGTCTAAATTTCACATTCAAAGTTCAAGTCAAACCCAAATGTATCAGAACAAGCGAACATTGTTTATAATGTATGCAAACCTGACCACAGAATATGCGTAACCTTTGAAAGCTGATTCAGTAAATAAGGAGGGAAGACTGATTCAGTGCGCCTCTAGCACTCCTCATTTACACACCTGAGTTATGGGGAAATGTTCTGCATTTCCCCTTAGGAAAGAGGTGAAACTTGCTCCACTGAGCTGGAAACTCACTGCTTTTGCAAGATTCTGCCTCAGGTTGACCTGCACATCTCCCCAGTAACATAGGCAGAGATGTTACCAGGACAGTCACTGATTCTGAACACAGTTTTAACCCACTAATTTCCTCAATATAAATGGTAGAACACAGATGTGCTCCAGCAGCAACACTTGGCCTCTATCTGGTAGCTAAATCTCTTCAGACTTCACATTAAGACATGATATGGAGAAACCCATCTGGCACAAAGATTTGCTTTTGACCAAAAATCCTTGCTGGTACCACAAGCTCTTCCTGCTGTCTTCTGCGGACAGTAACTGAAATTCTGGTTCACACATTAAAAAGTGGGTAAAGTAGGATTACAACCATGATGTGCATTTGCTCTCTCACAAAAAAAACCCTTTGCAGTCAGTTTCCCAAGTTCAAAATTTCCACCACTCCAACATGTAGACCTTACCTTGAGAAACCAGAGCTAGAGATGCAAGAAAAGTTGACAATCCTCAACCTTATACATTGTTATTAACTGACGTAGCCTCTACTGTCAGCTAGTCTGCTGCCTGGTAGACGCTAGGGCTCCACCGAATAGGTGCACCGAGTATTTCCGAGGATTTCTGAGATTCCAAGTACCAAGACTGAGTCTTCAGTTGTCACTCGGAATTTTTTCCAAGGACTCAGAACTCAGAACACTGTACCTCAGAAAACCTCGGGACCTGGAACCTCAGAACTCGGAATCATGGAAACTCAGAAACGGTTAGCATCCGAGCCATGGCCGTGTGGCACATGTGGCCGTTTAATTGCTTCTCCAATCAGGGTGCATAACAGCACATCCAACCCTTCTTCCCCCTCCCCCCTACAGTATACCCCATAATTACATGCACACTCATGCACTGGGGTGCCCCACCAAAACATAGAATTATCAATCAAATTTCAACAGGTTTCGGCCCCGAACCCCATGCGTGCCACCAGCCAGCAGACATAGCCACAAGAAACCAGACATGCACCCTCCCCCACCCCAAAAATATGCCTTCCTTGCTCTATGCCCCCATATGCAAGGCAAGCCCCCTCCCCACACACCATTAATTAACCAGAAAGTATCCCCCTCCCCCTCCGTGCCCCAGCTGGGCACATCTTGGCAAAATTGAACCCACATCAAAAGTACAGTGCAAAAAAACAAAAACAAAACCACACAGATAAAGTGACCCCACCTCCCCCACTGCCTACCACATATGGCACTAGGTTTTGTTTCCTAGCTCAGAGAAGCAAGGGTCAGGTCTGGGTCATTCCAGTCATGTGCGTATCCATCACTTTATCATGGGTTCCGAATTTTCTGAATACTGACCTTGATCCTTGGAACTCGGAAATTCAGAACCAAGTACCATGATCCCCAGTGAATTCTGAATAAAATCAGGTACCAAGTTTCAGCTCTAGTAGACACAAGAAGGTGTATGATCAGTAGCAGAGTCAAGCTTAACCCAAGGGTGACTTAAAATGGATCCAAGGAATGGAAATAAAATATGGAAATTTTTCAAGGTGCTTGTCAATTCTGTGTTATCCTTATATTATAGACAGGTAACTCAAGCACAGCTTTGCGCACCCAACCCCTAGGAATAGATCTCAACAGTAAGTGAGGAATGCTCTTGTTCATTAGAAGCCTCCATGTTTTCTTCAAGTATAACAATTTTACCTTTATCTAGGTTGCAGTCACTAAGTTAAATTACTGCAATTTACCCTGCCTTGTGAGGAAGAAAAAAAGTGAAGTAGCCAGGCTGTTAAGCAAAGATGGCAGTCAACATTTTAGCAGCATTGTGTAACTTGACAAGCAGATGGTACCTGCAAGAAGGCGCTCCCAGCTGACCTCAGAGACCACTATGGAACATGAAGGAAGAGTCAATCATCAAGGTATTTGGGAACCAAGCCATTTAGGGCTTTATAGGTCAAAGTCAGCACCTTGAATCGTGCCCGGAAAACTATTGGTAGCCAGTGCAGACTCTAGAGCACTGATGTAATGTGCTCCAGGTGACCCGCCCCTGACAGAAGAGGGGCTGCCGCGATCTGTACTAACTACAGCTTCCAGTCATCAAAAGCAACCCCACATAGAGAGTGCATTGCAGCAGTCTAGACTCGAGGTTAGGAAGGCATGGATGATGGTGGCCATATCTGTTTCAAGAAAAAAAGGTTGCAGCCTTCTCACCAGATGGAGTTGGTGAAAAACACTCCTGGGTTGCTACTGCAACTTGGCAATCCAGGCTCAGCAATGGTTTCAAGAGCACCCCAAGGCTGTGAATTTGAGTAATCAAAGGAGGCTGGACTTCCTCAGTGACAGAGGTCCCTATATCCCCCAGGTCACAAGGCCAGCCAGTGATCACCACCTCAGTCTTGTCTGGATACAACTTCAAAGAGCTCCAATCGCCAATGGCAGCAAGGCACTGGGTAAGCACACCCTCTAGTGGGCGAGACTAATGAATCTGATCCAAGTAAACAAGACAGGACCAAGCCTCCCCAACCCCAAACTCTGACTCTGCACCCAAACTAGCAGTTCCCAAGTCATGCCAAAAAGGAGAGACTACCTGCAAAGTAGGTAGAAAACTCATCACAGCAGGTAATTATATTAGTGTAAATATGATACACATCATACAATGTGCCATTATGATTTATATTCCAACATCTAAAAACCTTCACTTTTAGTTCATAGTTAAGGCGATTTGGTGAAAAATAACAATTTCACTTTTCTACCATCTAAAAATATGTTACTATTATAATACATCCTTTTCAACTACATCAATAGTATCTCATACCATTCATTAACAACTCTGTTATATCAACGTCTTCTCAAGATCATAACTGTCATTCTTCCTTAATACCATCAGCACTATAGCAACAACAAAAACTTTCCACCACTTCGTCATCTCTACCGATTAATAAATTCATTTTCATTCAAACGCCTTAACAAGTTAATTGTTTACTACAGTATAACTTTTATTTCATTTCTGGATTTCCAAACCAACTATACAATTTCAACACCAACATTAACTCGTTAAGGCGTTTGAATGAAAATGAATGTATTCATCAGTAGAGATGGTGAAGTGGTGCGAAGTTTTCGTTGTTGATATCCTGCGGCCCCTGGTGGCAGCAGGATGGCCGGGGGGTGGGGGTGAGGTTTTGGAGGGGTGGGGGAAGGTTACTGGGCGGACAGCCAGGTTTGGGGGTCCAGGACCGATTGGACAGAGGGGAGGACGCAAATTTTGGGGTGGTGCTGGGGCGAGGATGGTATGGTCCATGGGGTTGGATGGCGCGTGCCCCCAGAGGACCGAGGTGTCTGAGGGAGGTGCAGGTCACCATCCCCCCACTGAGGGAGAGGGAGGAGCT
>QEPC01009204.1:120480-140998 GCA_003113815.1 Sphenodon punctatus | reverse complement strand
CAATACAAGAGATGTTTATACAACGGTAAGAGAGAAAATGCGCATCCGCAACTTAACGATTTCTTCCATTCATTTTAATGTGATCATTTTTTCTATCTAACTTTTTATTTACACCACCAGATTCACCAGCAATTACCTGGTGTTAAACTTTAATTTTCTATTCCATTCACTTTTACTCAAGACCTCAAAATAAGTAATTAATCCCATGCAACAATTTTTAGTCACAACCCTGGAAGTGCAGTGAATCAATGTCCCATGTTAGAGAGAGGCAGAGATTGCATGAGAACTGTGTTTCACCTTAACTAAGTGCCCTCTGTGATAGCATCAATTTGCCTGACACATAACTGTCAAGACCAGAGACACTGTCCTTGCCCCAAAAGAATTTGCAATCTAGGATAGATAAAAGCAGGACGACAAGGAGGAGGGGAACACGTGGAGAGGGAAGGAAATATTCATGAAGGTGAGAAGTTTACATGTGCATGTTCTTAGGTCAGTTGCAAGGAGGTGGCGGCTGAGGATGCAGAGTAGGAGGAAGATCCTGAAGGATATGACAATGCAGGGAAACACACTTATTGTTTTGTTCTAAAAGCACAAGGTAAATATCAATCTTTCATAAAGTAATCACTGAAAAGAAATGCATTTCTGAAGGATCCACATTTAATCAATTACCCAACAAGCAACTCTTGAATAAGAATTGATTTGTCTCATTGTTGTTTCAGAACAATGTTTAGCAAGCTTCATAATTACCAAAAATGACAAGAAACAATTCAAATTTTCTTATGAAGAATTCACAAGAAATCCCACACAACTAGAATCGAGCTCATCCTCAGCTCCTGTAGAATTGCCCTAAAACAGGCCCACCACTCCTACAAGTGTCATTACTACTGGCAGCAGCCTTCCAGTTTAACTACCTCACCAAATGAGACCCCCTTACATGAAATATAATTTGGTATTAATGACTAACTTCACAGATATCAGTGTCAGAATTATGAACCCTAGCTTGTTAAAGCAGCTATTGCTGTCCTTTATTACATCTTCCTCGTAGCTGGGTCACCACCCTCAGACCATTCTCTGGGATATTTTTAGTATGCAAATAAATCTTGCAAAAGGGAAAAAATGTTATATTAACAACATGGAAATGAAAACTTAAAATATGGACGAGGCAATGAGTAGTAAGAGATCTGCATTCTCTGAGGCATTCCATTCACTGATGTAGACTGAATGCAATTCAGGAAATGTGTTCTCTCTTACTGTACTTAAAAACAGCTATATTTCTTCTTAGAAATAAAATGTATTGGCTGGAACCAAGGCAGTGTTTGCCAGCCAACAAACTCACATTTTGTTTTACTGCACAGTTGCATTCATACTCATTGTTTTACAACTTCCTGGAGATTCATGAGCCCAAAATTAGGCTTAAGCTTTTGACTTAAAACCCTTAACAAAAAGTATATGCTTCTTTTGACAGATCTACAAGTTCCTTTTAGCATGGTTCCCTATAGAAAGAAGGCTTAAGTGGGGTCTACATGTGCACATCTCTCCCTCCTTCCCCTCCCTTCATACTTTTGATCCAACAGACCAGTCTTAGCCAAATTTGGTAAATGGACAGAAAGGCCAAAATTAATTATGGATTCATTTTCATAACAGTAGTTGGGAGAGAGGGAGAAATGGCCTCTTTTACATATCCCCTATGTCACTGGGAGGGAGAGTAGGAAGGGTAGGTAGGATCGCACACACTGACACAAGATCACCGAGCCCACACTCTGCGGGAAGCCCCCTGGGAGGTAACGCCCATCAGGATAGTGTTGTGACCCTTCTGATCTCAAAGAGACCAGGCCCCTATCATCGTAAGGTGCAGAGTTCTTTCGTGAGAGAACGGCCTCACACCACACATGTTTACGGCCAAGGGGGAGAGGGGGGACAAGTGAGGTAATCGTGGAGGATTGCAGGGATAGGGGACCAGGCCCAGGGAGAAGGACAAAGAGGGCTCTCACTCTCCGGGGGGGAAGGAATGAACCCCAGGAACGGGGGAGGGGCTTGCACTCTTCCCAGCCACCACTCATTCACACACGCAACCGTAGGGGATGGGCACATGGGGGTATAACTATCCTGTCACTCACACGATAGCAAGGCAAGGGGAAGGGCAAGGGCAAGACAGGGGTACGGTCAAGGCCAGGGCCAAGGCCAAGGCCTAGGGCATGAGTAGGGGCACAGACAAGGGCAAGACAAGGGTAAAGGCAATGACAAAGACAAGGGCGAAGGCAAACAAGGTAAAGGCAAGATAGGAACAAGTCACTTAGCTTTCGGGACCCAGCTTCTCAGGCTCTGATTACCGGCGCTGTGTGTCTCGCAGCGCCAGTGTTTGCAGTCCATGCTCCACCCCCTGACGTGCCTGGATCTGTGTGGAGCGCCACACGGGCTCCAGTTATGACCTCACACTGCGTGAGGTTGAAGGCTGGGACTCTGCAGAATTGGCACTGGTGTTGGTTGCCTCAGGAACCAGAAGTGGCAACACGGCTGCTCGGGGTACTGTGTTAGTTTCAAGCGGCGGCACCACCGTGGCTTGACCAGGGATGCGGGGGGCAGTTCTCTGCAGTCCTCTGGAGCCCTGCATCTGTCTCCATGGATGCTCCCTATGGCGGGGGCTGACACCCCCAGATTGGGCAGGAATGGAGTGCTGGATCCAAAAACTGTTAAAGCTTCATTCCAAGTGGGGTTGCTGCCACTCCACGGGGCCTCACTGGAAACCAAGGCATCACTGTAATCGGTGAAGGTGGAGGCTGGAAGGCTGCCGCTTAGAAAGATTCCACCCCCTTGCCCTTTACAGGGTCCATAAACTGGGACATGAGAGCAGGCCCACCACAGCCATGCTATGCCACCGTTAGAGTGTGTCAAAACTATAAAGATAATACATTTTTCTGAAAAAGGTCTGTGTCCTTCCAGTAGGGTTCAAACTAAAGGAGGTAGCAACTGTCTCCAGATAATTCTGCCTTCAGCCTTGCACCAATATACAGGGTGTAACAACAAACAGGGCTAGAACAAATACCTGTACTGAATACCAAATCTGAGGATTTTGAGCTGTTTCATTCGGAATGAAAAAAATACCAAGCACTATTCAGTTCCTGCTTAGTTCAATGAAACAAATATCAGTTTTGCATTTTTAGCTTGATACTTCAATTTATTCAGGTATTCATTTTGACTACTTTCGTTGCATTACTTAGCACTTCTTCACACTCCCTCTTAGTGCTAAACAACACTACCGTAGTGGTGACCAAAATATCCAAAACAAACAGCCAATTAACCCGAAGTACCCAAAACACCAAAGTGGACAAAATAACCAAAATAATCAACAATTGTGAGGGATCAGGGATGGGGGAAGGAAGAAGCCCACAGACCTGACTCTACTGGCACACACCTTACACGGGACTCCTGCCACGAAGGGGGTGTACACGCACTCGTAGTGGAAAAGATTCCCCTCAGGTTAGTAGGTGGCCCTATATGTCCCCGAAGGAACGGGCCGTGTCATCACAGGGGAGACAACGACAGGCGTGCACAGCCCTCTAGGGAGGTGGCAGGGGGACCAGGTCCCTGCCCTCTCAAGCACACCTTCACCCACACGTGCTCTAGGAATAGGTTCAGTGCGATGGCGGTGAGGGAAAGGGAAGTCCCAACACCTGGGAAGGGGGAAGGACTCAGCCCACTCCACCCGGGGTGGTGGAGGCCACCGAGGGATTGAGGCAGGAGGGATTGTGCTCTCACCCACACCTTGTCAGACCCCACCCGCCCTTAACTACACCCTCGCCCTTCGTATCACAAACACTCACCTTCCACTCGCCTTGCACTCACCACTCACTTCACAATCACTCCTTAACTCCTACTACTTGGTTTGTCCTGAACTCTCGCTCTGGGGCCAGCTTCACAGCACGCTGATCGCCGGCAGGGAAGTTATCCAGCCGTGCCCTATTATAGGGCTAGCTCCGCCCCTGCCGCGCCTGCAGGCGTGCCGAGCGTCGTGGCGTCAGTCCTAGCCCCGCCCCTTCACTTCCCGGTGTAGCGTCCTGTCTAGGGACCATGCTCTGTGGCTCCGCCCCTTCCTCGTGTTCTGCAGCAGGGCTGGGAGGAATCGCTCCCCCTGCCTCCTTGCTGCGAACCTGTTCTGCTTCCTGGACTGCCGGCTGTGGGGCCGCCCCGACACCCGAAGGTAGAGGTGCGGGGCGCGCCGGTATCTTTGGGGACCCCCCTGTCTGTCTGGGGCGCCCCCGCCTTCCCCCCCATGCCCGCTCCCTGACAGCAATATTTGCTTGGATTAATATACTTTGGACATTCAGAGAACTATCTGATTTATATTTGAAACTATAAACTTGACTGTATCAGCTATAGTAAAAGGCCAGGTAAGCGACTCTGTGTCAGCTTAGCTCAGAGGGATTACCAAGAAACTACATGCTTTTTTGAACAGAGAGGAACGATTCTGAAAAGGGGAATTCCAGACCCCAGAGTTATAGGGTGGTGTAGTAATCTTTACTAGGGCTTTCTGGCTATATAAAGACATTTCTCTTCCCTGCCATTTGTAAACTGAGGAAGGACATAAATACCTTGGAGTTCTGCTTATTAGGAGATAACAGAATGCAGTTTCCTCTTATTAAAAGAAAACACTTAGAGAACTGGTAACTTTATTTACACTTTACTTAAAACATAGAACACTAAAAGGATACAGTATTTTCTCCTCACAAAGAGAAAATAGAAAGAATAAGGAAAGTTACAGGGAACTAAAGAAAACAGAGTATTGCTACACATGTAAAGTAAAAATCTTTACAAAGAATAGGTCTTATCTGCATGCCTGCGTACAAATGAGGAATGACCCTTCCACAAAGCAGTGTTTATATGCATTAAGACCCACATTGACTACTTAAGATTAAATTCTGATTGGTCTGTTATCTCCAAAACATCACAAGTTACATTCTTAATTGGTTAAACTCATATGTGTCACAATAAATGGCTTGCATATTGTTTACTCCAAGGAGAAGAGGTTTTGAATACTTTACAAGCTGTGCTGCACTCAAGTCCCATTTCTTTCTCTACTATAAACAGTTTCCTACAGCGTGTTCTAATCTTCACTTGACCTTTTCCCTAGTTAGCTTTACACATAAGGCTTCTGCCTGTGAATTCTATTTAATAGGATACCCTTTGGGGGGGAAACCAAGACACAAGTACACTACACTTTGAAAAATAAATAGAGGAAGAAACTTCCCTCCTTCCCACCAACCCCCCTCTCATCTCTAAGAAATGTCAACATGGGTAGAAAGGGAAACATAACCTGGAATAATTGGTTTTCTCCACTAGTGACCCCTCAGAGGGCACCTTATTTCAACGTACCTCATTAAGGGCAAGAAACAGAAGTTTCAGAGCTGAACAGTAGACTCTCTGACCTTCCATTTCCTCTAACTCAGGGCTCTTTTAGACTAGCGGGTCGCTGTCACGTGACCCGCTCGCGTGATATTTCAAAACCCCGTGAGGTGGGAAAATACAAGACGGAAGTCGGGGATCACGCGCATGAAAGGCAGTCGCACATTATTTGCCGACCGTGAATTAAATACCTTGATGTGTGAGGTATTTAATTCACGGTCTGCAAATAATGCGCAACCGCCTTTCATGCCCGTGATCCCTGACTTCCATCTCGTGTAATCCCACATCGCGCGATTTTGAAATGTCACACGAGCAGGTCGTGCAACGGTGACCCGCTCGTCTAAAAGCAGACAGATTGGCTGGCTACAGACCAGTGAGTATTTGAGAAAGAACTGGCTCAATCTTCGCAAGCAGGCACATGCTAATATGTTTTGAGACTTTAATTAATGCGAGTTGTAGCCCTCAGAAAAATCCACCTGCTTTGGGTAACTAGGGGTGGGAATATTGGAATCGGTTCAATACGAGTTGCTTGATTTTGGGCAATTCATATTGATCCAATTAATCCGATCCTGTCAAGGGATACGATCCAAAAGGATTGGTCCCCTGGCAGTGTCTATCAAAGGTCCTTGGAGCGGCGCTAGCGCTGCACCAAGGAGCTTTCAGGGAGCCCCAGCTCTGTCTCCACCATCTACGAGCACTCAACTAGGTGCTAGGAGACAGAGGTGGCTGGGTGGAGGGGGAGGTTTAACTTATCTTTTTTGTTCCAGTGGTGCCTGGCGCAGCCTTCTCTGGGAGTGAATAGAACAAGATGGGGGAGGGGGGAGAATAAATAGACATTTAAAATGGCACATCTCTTTATCCCCATCCCACCTTATTCTATCCACTTCCACCCATTCCATGCACCTCATATATAATTGCTCTACATTTCCTCAGTTTATATATTTCTACTGGCTATGCTACATTCCTGAGGAAGGGCCCCATGTGGTCCAAAAGCTTGCTTATTTCCACCAACAACAGTTGGTCCAATAAAAGCTATAATTCGAACCACTTTGTCTCTCTGTAATTTGGGACCAACACAGCAATCACACACACTTTCTGTATTTCATATAGTTAGTTCAGAGTTCATTAAAAGCCAGGTTTGTCTGCAATAAAAAAACAACTCTAAAACATTTAACTACATGGCAGTCCCTTTACAGCATTTATGAAATCCTGTAAGTCTTTGTGCATTCAATGATCATGTAGAGAGAGTCCTCTGTGCTAGGAGTGTGCACCAGGGCCCCATGTTGTTTTTTGTTTTTCATTATTGTTTTCGTTATTAAAATGTGTTGTTTTCATTTTTGTTAATAACAAATTGTTATTTTTCTTTATTGTTGTTGTTATCAGTATCGGTTTTGGTACGGATTTCAAAAGATTTTATTTTTGGTATCAGTATCGATTTCATGTGCCAATGAAGAATTATTGTCAGAAGTTGAACTCCTTTCCCTTCTCATTGTGATACAGAAAGAACCACACACAATAATATATACTGTACACAATACGTAGTTTTATTTATATAATATATAACAGAATCTAAGCTAAACCTAACCTATGTATAATACAAAATGTTCCTATCCTATAATCCTAGTATATATAATAAAACAACCTAGTATCTAAATATCTAATCAGTATATATATATACACAACTAATATCTATATAATATATGGATGGGGGAGACAGACAGCAGAACGGAATAGAAAAACTCAGGTATATCTATCATCTCTAATCTATCTCTGTTCTTATCTCTCTCTATATATACATGTGTAGCTAAGGAATAAGGATTGGGTGGTAAGGAAGAGAACAAGGGAGATATATATAAAGATTTCTAGTGCAAGCACCAGCAGCTTTTGTGAACACACCCTGACAAGCAAGAGAGCTAACACAGAGTGAAGCAGCCCAGCCCTACAATATTAAGGGCTGCAGTGACCTCTCCCAGAGCCCTCCTGATTGGTTCTGGGAGGCAGAGCCATTGAGGAATCACAGGGTGCCATTTATCTGCTGGGATCTGCTTGCACTTCTTGGCCAGAGATACATCCATCAGGTCCTTCCCCTCCCAGTTCAAGAGTTCAACACTGTTTCTGGTTCTGAGCTGTCTGCTCCCTCCTCCCCTCTCCGCATTTTCCTCCAAAAAACACCTGCCTGGCTGCCAGGCAATAATGAAATCAATAACAACTTTCATTATCATTTTTTATTTTGTTATTTTTTTGTCATTTTTGTTATTGCAATAACGAAAATGACAATTTTCATTATTCATATAATGAAACCAACATGCACACCCCTACTCTGTGCTAATCTAATGCTTTGCTAAATGTTAACACGTTTTAAGAGTAACTGACTGTCGAACTACAAGGTTAGATTTATCACGTTATGGCACTTTATGGCTCAAGCCAATTAATTAATATTTTATTAATCGCCAGTTAAGAATTAGGAGTCAAATTAATGAAAATAGCATAAGACATTTCCTTGCAAAGGAATTTCTGTGTTGGCCTAAACTAGGACTGTACCAAATAGTACTTCCAAGTACTCGGGTCGAATACCGAAGTTCCAAGTAATCAGCCCAAGTACTCGGCGGGCCTTAGGCTCCATTTCCAAAGTTTCAGAATTCGGATTCAGAATTCCAGACCTCAGAAAACTTTGGAAAGTTGCCATCTGGCTTGGCCAGCCAATCAACTGTCCCCTCCCATACCCCCCTCCTAAGTTTCATTTCCAGAAGAAGCTCAACTGTCCACCAGCCCCCCATGCATGCAGCAGTTTCCGAAGTTTCCCGAAAAGCCATGGTCTTCGGAAATTCAGTCTTTGGACTTTCTGAACCAAATACCATAATCTTCGGAAATTTCCAATTTTTTCCAGATATCAAGTTACAGTCCTAGCCTAAACATATTGTGGTAGTAGTATCATTCAAATCACAACCACCTTTGTTGATGCATCCCAAATGAGACTAGGACCCAACTGTTTGGAGTTTAAAGGCCACACTCTTTAATTGCTTGAACCTGGGTAAGAATTGCTCACTGCAATTTGAATCCAGTAACAAGGTTTAACTGCATTAAATGTAATAAGGGTGACTGGTTTTGAGGCACCCTCAAATCCACAGCCCCTACAACTTACAGTCTATGCCTACCCCTCCACCCCAAGACACAAATCGTGAGGGAGGGAGGACAAACATGTCCCCCTTTGGGACCAGAGTAAGGAGGAAGTCCAGAGAGCCCGGTGCAATATATGCACCTATGGTGCCCTCAAAATTGACCCCTCCACTTGCCATACCCTGTGTATGCGCTGAAGGTCACAAATCCCCTTCTCATAAGGAGATGATTCCCATTGCGTGTAACTCACCATGCTAACAACCGACAAGGTTACTGGACCCCCGTCACAAAGGATTGTCAGCCTTAGGTCGGAGATCCTACCCCCACCCATCCACAAACATACTAGTTCTGCCAACTAGTTCCTAAGTCCCCAGAAATAAATTTCTGTGCCCAGTTTGAATACATGCACACCATTGGAACAATAAAGCTGTGCGCTGGTGTGGTGATCTCAGAATGCTCGATGGGATCACATGCACACCCATACCTCTGACCCATCTCTCAGCTACTTTATTGATTGTTCTTTGGGCCTTGTCAGTTTTTCCAGGCTGGATGGCATCCTGTCAAATAATATGCTCTACCAGATGGGTCCAGACAATTTTAGCTGATGGGAATAACTTCCTAGCCTCTAAGAGATAACTTTGAATTTGTATAATCAGCTGAATACCCTTGGTTCAAGGTAAATTATTCTTTCCCAAGAGGATAACAATGGGTGAAAACAGACATGACACTAACTCCACTTTAACACCATTTTAAAATGTTTGTGCATGTTGCAAGGCTGTATTGGTGCCCTATGCAGCCCTGTAACATGCATAAGAAATGATGAAGGGGACTCGTGAGTTAAAGTGGAATTAGCGTCATGTCTGTTTTCACCCAATTATGTCAGGTGACCACCTGTTTGAAGCTGAATGTAATATCAGAAGCAACTGCTCCCACCACATGCCCCTGTGGCACTTTCATATCAGCTCAGCACCTGCACTACGGCCCAGTTGAGTTCCCCAAGAGGTCTTTGCAGCTGTCCTACTCGCCCAGTGCACCAGGCTGTGGCCGATGATCCATACCAGCTTCCTATGTGCAAGGGCTGCTCCACCTGTAATGTGATATAAGGAGAGAGAACTATTGATTAAATGGGCATACGTATGCCCCAAAGGCACTGAATCTCCACCAACCCACGCTGCGCACATCAGAGTCAGATAGGCTGGCTGCCACAGCAAAACCAGCAGCCCCAATTCTGAAGGAGTGGTATCTGTACTTAGATGTGGCAAGTTAAGGCCTTCCACAACACAGCTGTGAACTGGTTCCAGCTGTAACCCCCATCAGCATGGTGCAAAAGCATGCTAGGTTCACCAGGGTGGACCGCTAGGTACCACCTCATCACCTTGATTGGACACAACTCGGGATTTCCGGCTTGATGTAATATTACAGAATGACCTCTGCTTCACCAGTCCATCTTTGAGCACTGGATACAAAGTGACAACACCAGGTTCTCTATAGGAACACTGTCTACCGCTGCTATGGCTCGTCCAAGTGAATCACGTGATGATTCTCCAACTTTCCCACTAACCTAAAATGTTCTAAAGAAAGCGAGCTTAAAGGAAACACTAAACAAGCTAACTTCAAACGTAGTTTAACAGAAACATGGTAGGATACCACAAATCCTAATCAACAGGGGTGGGGTAATCAGTGCACAGGTATCACCTAAAGTTCCTTGCTCCCTGGACCAACTCTCCATTATTTGCCTCATAAAGAACCCAGTCTTGGGGAGGGTGTCCTACCAAACCGTTTATGTAAGCTACGGCCAAACATTTGTGGAGATGGTGCCCAGAGCTACTCCATGGCACCAGAGGTCCAAGGCAAACTGCAGCACCTGGCCTTTGGGAATGGAAAAACCTACCTCCAAACCCTGCTGAGGCAGGACTCTGCGACCCAAATGTAGACTGCTACAACTATTGGAAAAAATTCCAGGAATGGCAGGTCTCTGACGATGTTTCTCTCAGCCCAGTACCAGGACCATGGGGCCACGCCCCTTTCCCTCAAAAAATAAATCCCAAAGTCAAGGCCCTCAGCTGCATCAAAATGTACCTGCAGCTCAGCTTCTAATAGGAGAGTCTGACACCAGAGGTTAACCCCACTGTAGTTTTCTAAGAAAGATGCCCATGTATGTAGGTCATCCTTGCATTCCCCAAACGAATGTGGTAGCATGGGGGCAAATTCCCGGATGTTCTGACATATAACTATGAAAAGAAAGCCTGCGCAGTGGCCACCACTCAACAGGCAAAATTCAAACTCCTTAAAAGCGAGTGCATCAGCCACACCATCACTTTGGTTACTGATATGCAATCGTCAATACTTTGCCTAAGTGTGGTCAATGTTTTGTGGGGGGGGCGAGATGCTGCTTAGACTGTATCAATTTTGATTCCCAAATAGATTAAGGTGGGAATGGGAACCTCAATTTTTTCAGGTGCCAAGAGGAACCCACACTCAGGTGCCACCTTCTGAAAGGTTTGCAGCAACTGGTCACATTAAGCAACCCCAGGCCCAGCTCTTCCCACAAAGAGGAAATCATTCAGGTATTTAGTGACCCATCGCATTCCCATCCGCTGTCAGACCATCCATTCAATCAGGGAGCTGAACCTCTCAAAAGGTGAAGCACAATATAGAGCAGCCCATTGGCATGGCCTTGTTGAAGTAATACATCCCTTGGAAATTAAAATCCCAGTAGCTTGAAGTTGTTTGGGTAGACCGGGACTTGTGAGCAGGAGGAAAGCGGACTTAATGTCACACTTAGCCAATATGGCCCTGGGGTTGCACTGCCAAATCATTTCAACTGCGGAGTCAAATGATGCGTACCAGATGGAGCATAGTTCAGGGGCAATAGTGTCATTAACTTAACTTCCCATGGATAAGATGGAATTCAGCCCAGGCTTTCTTGGGCACCACCTCTAAAGGGGAAATGTGCAAATTGACCCACAGCGACTCAGAAAAGGGGCCCGCTACCTACCACTCTTCAATTTCTTTTTGGAGCTTGTCCCAGATCACGTGCTCCATTCCTGCAACCAACTTTAGGTTTTTGGCTACCTGCTACTGTTGCACCCCCTGAGCGGAGATCCTAAAACCTTTCCTAAACCCATAGACCACATACTGCACTTTGTCCCACCATAGGTCTAATCACCCTAACCAGGCCATGAAACTCATGCCTCATGAAACCATAACCCAGGGGATTAAAATCCCTTCTTGATTGTAATAAGTGTTCCCTTATGGCGGCAGACGCATCTGCGTACTCTACCCCGGTGGATGGGACTGCCTGTAGGCCATGTGGTGTGTGGCACGCACTGTGACATGATCCACCTACAGCCTCTGTCCATACCTGAGTTGCCTGGTTTGGCTTGGTAGTCCCTCCCATCCCTTGGCCACCCAGGGGGACTTGCCACCCTAACCAGGCCAGCGGGCTTAGGGGTGCTCCCCGGCCCAGGGGCGGCGGGGAAGTGAGGGAAGAAGCAGAGGCCCTGCCTCTCCCTCACACTGCTGGCCCCCTCCAATGCCTTCCTTGCTGTTTCGGCAAGGGGAAATGAGGGAGAGGCAGGGCCTCTGCCTCTCTCTCCCTTATTTCCCCTGGCTGAGACTGTGCCAGGCAGCGGAGGGGGGGGCATGAAGTGTGGGAGAGGCGGGGTCTGTGCCTCTCCCTCACTCCTGCTGCCCCCCCACCCCGCCTGGACCCAAATTTTGTTGTTGTTGTTTTTGTTTAAATCGAAGTTAAACCCAAACCCATGGGGGGGGGTTCAAATGCAGGGCCCTGGGTGGCCTCTTCTAGAGCCGCCCCACGGTAAGACCAGCCCTGAGATCATGGAACCCATGCCCCATTCCAGTACATGCACCATGATTCAGTTGCAGCAGCACAGGCATAGTTGCAACACCTCCCACAATCTACCAGCCACCACTAGGCTGAAGCACAGGAGGGGGAACACTTCCTAAAACGGTCAGGGCCATGGCATGCCTCAGCTGGCTAGTGCACCCTCCAGACCTCCTGGTACCATACCCATTCATCTGAGGGTATGGTGCATGGTGCATGTACTAAGTCAATCTGGTGGGTGGCTATGGGCTCACCTGCTCCTTGGCAGTGGGGGGGGGAGGGAGGAAATCGCTTGCACCGGGGGCACTGGAAGGACTGGTGGTATTCGCCGATTCCCTTCAGCCAGATACGTTACCCCCAAAGGTCTCGTCTACCCTCATAGATTTCCTGTGGCTCAATTTTGATTGAGCACTGATCAGCAGTAGGAACAGAAATGGAAACATCTTGCTACTCCTATATGAGCCTTTACCTCTGAGCTAAAAGACCTGGATCTGTTAACACTATAGAATAGCAGACTCATGAACCTCTGGGTGGTCTGGCACCCACACCACCACTAAAACGGGTCAACAAGCCACATCCTCTGTGCTACACTCTCCCTGTGAAGCATCTCTAACTTCACTGGTCCACCCAGCTCACATTCCAATAGGGCCCACTACTGGTAACCCAACATCCCTAAATGGGTTGTTGGCAGTGGGGATTCAATTGGGGACCTCGCTCCATCTGCATGAATTTCTACCTTATGAGTAAAAAAGCAGCACCTGACAATTACCATTAACTGAAAAACAGGTTAGAGACTTCTTTCAATTTATTTTGCACCCTCTCATCATCTATTCCATTTGTTCCCCATTTCTGTGATTCTTTCACCCAGCAACAGGAGAGGAAATTTGGTTTAATATAGTCATATGGTTGCAGAACTTAGCAGTGGTAGCAGAGGTACCAAGTGATCCTCATATCAAGGGCATGTCCCTTAGTTATTGCAGTACCCTACAGCTCCACAGACCATAACTAACATGGCTTGTTTTAGAGACACACAATTTCATATTTTTGAGAGCTTGATCTAGTGAGAGCTGAAGGAGGAGTAATTCAATAGACTTCAAAATACTTATGTCCCCTTAAACTAGAATTAAGTTACTGAAATATGGTCAAATCTAATAGAGTGAGAGGACCCTAGCCCACAAGAAACCACGAGGCATGTTTTGACAGGAAGTGGGATTGACAGGAACCAGAGATAAATGTAAATCAGTCATGCACACTTGCATTTTAGCTCTTGAATTTTAAGATGTGGGCTCGTCTGAGCCATAACTACCTGCTGTACCAAAAACTGAAGAGAAATGCACAGTTACTATAGCTATAAAAACAAGCAGTCCTTAAGAAGTTTGAAGCTCTCACCACAATCACATAGCATAGATCTGGTAACCTTAGAGGTTACACACAGAGATTCAGATTTCCTATGATCAGAACATTCCCTTGCCCATCAGTTCTCTCTTCCACAGGGAAGATTAACTTCTTGGGCAGAGGAACATGCAGATCTTCAAAATGTCTGATCAGACTCTGGGCCACTTCCCTGAAGATCCCGGTCCAAATGAGCATGAAGAGTCCACTGGAAATTGCTGTCCCATTCCAAATGTTCCTAACTGACCACTAAATTAAATAGCTAACCTCTCATTTCATTCTGTACACTATATGATCCAGTAACCCGTGTTCAGCTCATTTTCACCATTGCTGACAATGGGGGAAAAGCAATGAGCACAGCGTCAGGGGCGTAGCTACTATTGGACAAACAGGGACATTTGTTCCGGGACCCGTAGTGGCTAGGGGACCAATATCCAAGGCAGCTAATCCACCCTTCCTCCCCCCCCTTTTAAAAAAAAATGCCACCTGAGCGGGCTGGTGGTCCTTCCGGCTGTTGCATGGGTCCCCTCCCCCTCCCTGCCCGCATTCCAACCACAGACATTGAGGGGCCCCATGCAGCAGTCTGGTTCAGGCTGGGGATGTGTGAACAGATCGCGGTTTAGGTTCAGTCATTCAGTTTGGTCTGGTTCAGTCTGGTCATTCGGTTTGGTCGCCGAGTTCAGGTTCAGTCGTTCTGTTTGGTCACGTTTGGTTCGGTTCAGGCATTCAGAAAAAGATATCACGAGATCCTGTGATTGTGCCGGAAACCGTAAATTTGAGTGCTTGCGGAGCTTGTGTGGGGAGAGAGTGTGTGTGTGTGGCTGGATGGCTGTTCAGTTCCTGTGTTTTGGTTGTTTGTGTATTTGGTTTGGCTGTGTTGTTTTGGCTGGTTGGTGAGTGTTGGTGGGTATCTGTTGGAGTGTCTGTTGTTTAAAAAAAAATGAAGAAGACTGTTGTCCTAATTAAACACCGGGGGGTCAACTTGGTGCCCCAGGAGCCAGTGGTGGAGGAGGAGGAGGAAGAGGTCGCTTCCCCAGCCCCTGGACCTTTGGTGGTGGTGGCCCCGGAGCTGGTGGTGGAGGAGGAAGCGGGCACAGATTTGTAAACTTTTTTTTTACTTTGAGAACAAGAAAGGCTCTATCTGTTAGAGTGAGCTCACTGGCACGCGGGTGGGTGTGTGGGTGGTGGGCATCAGTCAGGCACAAACAGTGGGCAGCATCAGTAGGTAGCAGTGGATGTCTGCCACAGAGAGAGAGGGTACTGTAGTGTGGGGGGCTCTTCCAGCAGTTAGTCACGAGCAACAACCCCACCCAAACGTGTCTGCCAGTCATCCCCAGCAAGGGTCTCCACTCTCTAGTTGCCATCCCTACCTAGCACCCCCAAATAAGGGCAGGATTTGCACGTGCCAGCCAGGGTCTCTCCATTTGCCATCCCTAGCATCCCCTAGCACCCCAAGTAGTGCAGGATTTGCATTTGCCATCAAGGGTCTTTCTAGTTGCCATCCCTAGTGCCCCAAGGAAGGCAGGATTTGCACGTGCCAGCAAGGGTCTTTCTAGTTGCCATCCCTAGCACCCCAAGGAGGGCAGGATTTGCACATGCCAGCCAGGGTCACCGTCTCCTGTTGCCATCCCTAGCACCCCAAGGAGGGAGAACTAGAGGCATCGTCATAAATGCATGATATTACTTAGGTGTTTCTGCATTCCTGTTTGAGAGAGGAATCGGATGCCGGCACTAGTGCCACGTTGCACAGGACAATGAGGCAGAGGTCGCCAGTGCCACCCCCAGACAGTGGGCGGACAAGGTCTGATGTCTGGAGGTAGTTTGAGAAGCACGAAAAATACGCCATCTGCATGGTAAGGTACGGGGGCTGGAACAACAGGGAATGGATTGCCCCATGACCTGTTAGAAATGGAAGTCCCCTGCAGAGAGAGATTGGCCGGCCACCCACCCACTTGTGGAGACAGAATGCAGGCAGGACTTGACAAAGACCATTGGTCTGACACAATATGGCACTTATGTTCCTATCTTTTTATGCTCTTTAGATCTGCCAGAAAAGAGTCAGGAGGCAGAGATAGGGGACCACATCAGGGCTAATCGCCCATATTGAAAAGCTCCACAGGGAGACGGTGGCTAGGCGGCAGGACTCTGGCGTGGCCGTGGAGCACCAGCACCACAAGACGCGGGGAAGGCATGCCAGAAGCGACGCCATGTAAGCCCTTACCCCTCCTCCAGCTCCAATGTGGAGTCCTCCCAGGTGTCTGCAGTGGCAATGGCCTTTCGGGCAGAGGTAGAGAGGCCCACCTGGGACTTTGGGGCTGTCCTACAGCAGCAAGCAGTCACCATGGAGAACCGACTGGTGGAATGGTTCCAGACGGTCGAGGTACATGAGCAGAAGGTGGAGGCATACTCGCAGTATGTCTCCGCCGAAATGACCGACCTGGAACTCTTCCGCCAGTCAGTCTCCAAGTGGCAGGAGGCCATGGCAGGGGCCGTGGACTTTGCCATTGCACACAGCTACCAAATGCCGGTGGGTGTGACGCCCCCTGCCCCTAGGTCCCGTGTGCCCCTGTTGCCATTCCCCCAAATTCCAGGGGACAGGCCCAAGGACTAAGTATGTAGATAAGTTTCCTTTCTAGTTTAAAATGGTTGGTTTTTGTTTTATAATGTTGTTTTTGTTTTTGTTTTGTGAATAAAAGTTATATTTGTTGTGTTATTGTTACGAGCTTTGTTTGACCTGTCCAATCATTTGTCCCTCTGTGTTGATGTTCTGGCTGGCAGGTGGCAGAATCTCATACAGCTTATCAATCCCTACCAGCAGTACCTGGCACCACATGCAGCTTAGATAAGGTATTAACCCAAAGATGTGCCAGACAGCAGCAGGGTCTCAACTTGCAGACAGCCCCCCACGAGGGGCAGGGCTTGTGTCTGTGTGGGTGTGCCAAAGAGAAAGAGAGACAGGCTCTTTTGGCAGTGGGCATCCACGGGTGGGTGCGGAGGAGTAGGCTGGTGTGGGGGGTAGGCTTGCAGGCAGGCGCCGGAGGCCACTGGCTAGTCAGACACAATCAGCGGCAGCACCCAGAATGGAATTACAGCCCCCTGTGACTAGAATGATGATCCCAGAATGTCGTTGATAGTTCCTGGAATGGGCGGGCATGACTGCTTCAGGTACAGTGGAATGACAGCCTAAAGCCTATGCGAGTTAATGATGTCCCTAGAATCAGTGCATGGTTGGGCAAACTTAATTCAATTGTGCGATAGGTAGGTAGGTATACGCACACCGGCAGGCACATAATACGTTCCACGTTTTGTTATATTCCATCTCATTCTGGTACACTTTTACTATGGCTGGATGTGGGCATCGGGCACAGATGAGAGTTCTTCCTGGTTCTGGCAGGTGGAAGCTTGAGCTGGCCTCTGCTCCAACCCATCTCTCTCATTCTAGTGGGGAGCCTCTCTCGCTCTCTCTCTCTGGCCATATAGTGCAGGTGACAGCATGGGTGGGATCATGTCTGTCTCTTCTTCTAGCAGTGCGGAGACTTTATCTCTCTCTCTTATTTCTCTTTCTCTCTCTCTCTCTCTCGGCAGCAACCTGGGCGGACAGACAGGCACCTTGGCATGAGAGGCAGGAAGGTGGACTGAGGCATGCTTTGAGCTTGGCAGCAACCTGGGGTACAGAACCCTTGACACAGACAGCATATAGACTTGAGGACCATTGGCAGAAGCAGACAGTGGGTTGCCGGGGTACAGAACCCATGGCACATATAACATATAGGCCTGGGGGCCATTGACAGAAGCAGCAGACATCGGTTGCCAGGGCAGGCAGGCAGGCGGTGTGGCATGAGCGGCAGTCAGGCAGACTGAGGCAGGGATCGAGCTTTGCAACCTGGGAGGGTGGGCAGGCAGGCAGCATGGCATGAGAGACAGTAGGGCAGGTAGGCTTGGGCAGGCTTTGAGCTAGGCAACCTGGGTGGGCAGACAGGCACCTTGGCATGGGAGGCAGGAAGGCGGACTGAGACATGCTTTGAGCTTGGCGGCAAGTTGGGCGGGCAGACAGGCAGCATGGCATGAGAGGCAGTAGGGCAGGTAGGCTGGGACATTGGCAGCAGGGCACTCAGATAGGTTAGCAAAGACTGCGCAGAGCAAGATCCAGTCAGTGTCACATAGGCGGACCGACATCGTGTAGCCATAGGCCAGCTGGCAGGCTTACAGTTTCCCAATGTCACCCTGCGTCATGAGGTCATTCAGATAAGGTGGCCGAGGCCATCTAATATGGGGGGGGCAGGGCGGGCGCCAGGCATTGGGAGGGAGGGACAGCACCTCAGCAGCACAGCAGCAGTAGCCCTAGCCCAGATGAATAAGGAGGAGCCCCATCCTATGATTTCCTCTGGCATTGGATGGCGTGTGCCACTGCACCATCAATCCTTGTCCAGGGGCAGCTCGGGGAATCCCAACAGCGGAAGGTTCACCTTCAGGAAGAGCAACTGCCACCAACTTGGCCCCCAGTCTCAGGCGGCACGGGGAGCAAATGTCCCCCGCCATAGAGAACACCCACTCACTGGGGACACTAGGTGGTGGGCAGGACAAGATACCCTTGGCCACCTTCGACAGGACTGAGGCCAAGGGATCGCTGCCCGGATTAATGCATGGCTCCTCCTCCAGGTAGGTCTCCACGGCTGCTGAGGCGCCATCGTACTCCCTCTTGTAGGTCTGCCTGGGAACCACCTGCACCACTACCCTAGCCACGCTGCATGCCCTATTGTTGTGGGGGACCCCATGCTCCCCAGAGTGACCTGCATGTAGGCTGAGCTGCTTCTGTTGCTGCTGCAACCGGGGTGCTGCTGCTGGCGCTGCTGCTACCACTAGGGCTGGGGGCAGGGATAGGTCCGCCTGGCTGAGAGGGGTGGCTGCTCCCACTCCCACCATCCCCAGGGTGTTCTGCTGCATAGCCCGCTCTGCCTGCCGGAACCTCTCCACCAGCGCATACTTCCGGAGGGCATAGAGCGCTGTCTGGCGTGCCATGCTTCCCTTGACCCTGGGATCCAGCATTGTTGCCAGGACATATTCCTCCCTCTGTAGGAGCGCGTCAAAACGCAACTCCATTCCTGACTGCAGCTTCCGCACCAGGTCAAGCGCCTCATTGGCCTGCTTCCTGCCCACAGGGCCACAATTCTGCCCCCCCCCCGAGAATCTTGTCCAGACTCCTGCAGACTATGGACCAGAGGGGTCACCTGGCTGAGGGTGGCGGTGGAGCTGCTCATGGTCTCTGTTATGTCCAGGAACGGTCTCAGGATGAAGACCGTTTGAGCCAGGAGCTCTCATTCTGTCCCGTTAAACCCTTCATCTTCAGTCGAACATGATGCAAGGTGGCTTTCTGCTCCACGAGCCGCTCAAGCATCAAGAAAGTGGAATTCCACCGTGTGGCCACATCCTGGACTAGCTGGTGCCCTGGGGAGTCTCCAGCCTGCTTCTCCCGGAGGAGCTCGCTGCTATTCACACTCTGGTTGAAGAACCCCACCATCTTCCTCCCCCAGACGATCAGGGAGCTAAGGGTGCCTTCCCCAATCACCTTATCACCCAATCCCAGAGCGTCCCTGACCACCAGGTGAAGGGTGTGTGCAGCACAAGGGATGCTGGTGAAGCCCCCGTCATGGACTGCCTTTCGTACATTTGGGGCATTGTCCATCACCACGCACCTCTTGGTGAAGGCTGCACCTGGCGTAACCCACTCCCTCACCATGGCAGCCAGGTCTAACTCTAGGTTCCTGGAGGTGTGGGGGCTGTCTATGACTTTTGCCTGAAGCAGGGCCCACCTATACCCTGCTTTGGGACCCCTCCTGCCACTCCCCAAAGCTGCCTCTGGGTCCTGCCACTAGTGCGCCGTCACCGCCAGGTAGGCATGCTGCATGTTTCTACTGGACCACATGTCGGTGATCAAGTGTATGGTGGCACCCCAGCCCCTGTCAGCTGCTCCCTCACCCGGTCCTTCAAAGTCATGTACAGGGCTGGCACCACATTCCGACTCAGGGTGGTGCGGGATGGCAGCTTAAACTGGGGGGCCAGGAACCCAATCAGCCATTGGAAGCCCTTGTCCTCTACAATTGAGAAGGGCTGCCCATCCAGCGCAATCATTTCGGCCAACAGGCGCCTGGCTTTCTCTTGATAGCCACGCTGCCCTTCAGCTGCTGATGGCCTTGGCAGCTGCGCCCCCACCCCAGCTCCTCCATGGTGGAGTGACGCTGCTGGCGAGGCTCCTGCCGCTGTTCTTCCCCCCTGCTCCTGCTGGTAGAGGCAGCAGTTGGTGCAGGACGCTTGCCCGCTGAAGGAGCCGGGCGACTGGCCACTGCAGTTGGGAACCCGCTGGCATCCACTTCCCCTGCCTTCCCGCTTAGCAGCAGAGCACTGTGGCATGACTTCAGGTGCCTCGCCATTGCAGTTGTCCCAAGGTTGGCAAGCACCTGCCCACGCTTCACCAGCTTATTGCACAAAGTGCACTGCACCTCTATGGGATCATCTACCCGCACCAGCTTAAAATGTTCCCAGACTGAGGAAATTTCCCCCCTCCTGCCTTCTTGCCCGCCCCAGGAGACACTGCTTCCAGCGCTGCTGGGAGGGGCAGAACTTGGTGGCACTGGCGACACAGCTCTGGGAGGAGGCTCAGCCATCAGCTCAGCTACAGACATCTCCTCTGCAGCACTATTGTCTGTAGCTGAGCTGATGGCTGAGCCTCCTCCCAGAGCTGTGTCGCCAGTGCCACCAAGTTCT
>QEPC01009204.1:76078-119815 GCA_003113815.1 Sphenodon punctatus | reverse complement strand
ACAAAGAACACAGGGAGGGGTACAAAACTGAAATGAAAATCAATCTAATAATAATCCTACTCTGAATAAATCCAAAACTTAAAACAGGGGAAGGGAATAATCAGGGATGGAATAAGAGGGAGAGAGAAAGGATTCAATGGAGGGGGGAGGGAAGAAGGAAGACTGAACACAGGGACGGGTAAAAACAAAAAACACCACCTAAATCTACCTAATATAATCTAAATAAATGATAATATGGAGGTAAATGGGTTGGATGGGTGTAATAGGAGGAGGATGGCAATGGATGGGGAGCTGGGAACTGCTGGGAGAGGGAGTCTTCTGAAACGCCTGCTGTCAGGAACAGTGACTAGCTCAGAAGGTGTTGGGAAGGGGGGAGGGCAATGAGTTTTGCTACCTGCTGCGCCTGCCTGACCGCAAGCCCCATTGGCTCAAGGCAGCCTAGCCCGTGGCCAATCGCAAACTGCGAAGCCAGTGGTCTGAGGAGAAAAGGGATGGTGATTGAGCAGATTGGCTGTTACTCCAAGCCTCTCCACCCCGGTGCCTGGAAGTCTGCTCCTCAGCTGACTCCCCTCCCTGTCATGTTTTGTCTTCCAGTGACACGTTTTTGCCACCCGAACTCATCCGAACTCGATCCAAACCGACTGAACTGTTCGGTCGTTTCTAAGTTCAGAATGAAGTTTGGTTCAGTTGGTTCGGTTTCGGTTGTCCGAACAGACCAAGTTTGGACTGAACTCTGAACTTCCGAACCATGTTCGCACATCCCTAGTTCAGGCCAGGTCACACTCACAAGCCTTGCGGCTCGGCCCCCTGGTGCCATGCCGCAGAGGAGGCATTTTCCCCACCAGTGCGGACCCAGTCCAGGCATGTCTGGCTCGAAGGAGGCCCAGCCTGAGCGGGAAGGTGCCCAGCAGCAGCTCCATTCAGTAATGGCTGCCAGGCAACCTTCCTGCTCTGGTGCTCCCCGCATCAAGCCAGCTCCCCGCATCAAGCCGGCCCAGCCTTCTCCACCCCACCCCCGTCCTCCAGGGCTAGTCAGGTGGACCAGGGCAGGAATAGCACTGCTTCTTCTGACTGCGTTCAGTCCCAGCATGCGGGCAGTGAGTCGCGAAGGACAGAGTGCAGCATGGAACAAGCTCGCCGCCAGCCCAGAAGATGGATGAGTCCAGCAGCAGGCCACCAGCAGCACACCGCAGACTCTGCAGACAGCAAGTCAGTCCCGAGCACTAGCAGCCCAGCACCCCTAGGCCAGCTGAGCTGGGAGGTGCTTCTAGGCCAGCCAGAGGCTTCACCACCAGCAGGAAAAAAGAGGCAGAGGAGGCCCATGGACATTTCTTGTCCCTGAGCCCATCCCAAGCTAGCTACGCCCCTGCACAGCATGGACAAGTTTGAGGTCCTGCACCTACGTTTGAGAGCCTCGGGGAATTAACTGTTCTGTCCACATAAAATTCTCTCTCTTAATGGACTAAAAGCCTAGAGGATTTGGCTCAATTTGGTTCAGCTTTGTTGTTGGCTCACTAGAGCCTTGTCTCAATGTCTCTGACCCACTCTGAGGCCATGCAACTCTAGTTTTGTATTCCTCAGACAAAATACAGGTGCAGTTTTGACCCTTCCAGCCACAGTCAAGTCATGAGCCCTTGGTGGGGCACAATCACTATTTGGCCCACTAGGGCAAATAACAATTACAATATTTGATAGGCAATTTGCCTCAGGTCTCCCTACGCTCCTTTCAACCCACCCGGTCCACCAGGTAAGGGTTTCTCCAAAAAAGTGGGCCCACTGTGTAAATCAACAGTCAACAAACAAAGTCTTTCCCAACCAGGATATAAACATAAAGTCTCTCGTCCAAGTCCTTTGATAACAGACTTTTTGTTCTTATAAAGGAAGTTGCTGGCTCTCCCTTGAGTCCCTTCAGTTAAGTTAGCTCCCACTTTGTTCTCCCACAGTGTCTGCAAGTGTTTGTATAGCGCTGGCTGGTTCCAGTTGCTCCAGGAGTGAAGGATTCTTTTCTTTAAAGATTTACCAGCTTTCAGGCTTGGCGGCCTTCTCATCAGCCTTCCTTCTCAAGGTCCTTCCTCCGTCAGTACCCAACAGAGACTAAAGCTTGGCTGACTCAGTCTTCTTATACAGTGGAGTAGCCACACACACAGTCCGCAGTCACTTCCGCCTCTCCAGGATTGGTCAGTGCTTGCAGAGCAGACCTCCACTGGCTGCTAAAGCTGTAGCTAACAACTGTCAATCAGTGATCAATCACAGTTTTACTGCAGAATCACCGGGTCAGCTGTTTCAATCATAGCTGCAGTTTCTAGCAGCAGCTCAGTTTACAGACTCTCTGTCAGTGCACCTCTGATTTCTATACCTTCTAGGGGCTGCCAATAGCCACCCTTTTACCCACAGGTCTGACTTAATCCATTTGAAGTCTCAAACAAACCACACAAGGATGTGACAAACCAGCATTAGAATCCAAGCTACAATCTGAATTTGCTCCATATCACAACTTAAACTTCTTGTCTGAATAGCTGCAAATTTGGCCAAAAACTGTCCCTTGGGCCAAACCAGATGTGCCAAATTTGAAGCTGAAAGGACTTAGTGAGGAACTCGAGAAGAGATCAAAAATATATTTATAATGGAAGGCATGCTTTAACCTTCACTATGGAGTACCCAGTTACCATGCCATAATGCAGCTTTCTTCGTTACTCATCTGCAGTGTATATGTAGTAGTATAAGCAATTAAGGAGCTGTTACCTCAAAAGAGTTTCACCCCAGAGCAGAGTGATTTTATTAGGATATATGGTTTAATTAAAGTACTTTAAGATCTTTAGGGACAAAGGTTAGTGCACAGTAGATCTAAGGTATTGACAGGACCTGCAAGTTGTATCCCCAAGATCTCTCACCGGCGTTCAAACCTAAGTGAATAAAACCAAAACCTGATAAAACATTTCCTTCCTTTTCACTGATTATTAAAACATGTCTCCAAAAGGCAATTCCTGCTTCCTTATCCCAAACTAGACTTACACTGATTAACCATAGTAGATATTTTTCAGCATTTCCCTTTGGCAGCTTTTGTCTTGTCATTTTGAGTGCCACATTAATGTAGTGGAGGAATCCCTTTGAGAAACAGGGAGAGCCTATAGGATTTTATTGTTTGTTTAATTTGTACAATAAATTAAAGACTATTTATCATATTTGAATAAATGTTCTAATATGACTGAGAGAAGAGCTTCTGCGGGAAAGAGGTGAATCATTTCAGAAATGTATGTGAGCAACTGTGTTTGGAAACAAATGCATCACCTCAGGATGAAGTCTCTGCTGTGCAGATTCCCCTCCCCACTCCACCCCCACTGGGATATGGATAGAATCTATTTTACCAAAGCAGTTAGTCCTCCTGCAGTGGCAACAAACTGCACAGCTCCGTCTGATGGGGAAAGGGAAGGCAAGGCAGAGGAGTTACTGCTGCTGGGAAGAGAAGCCTGCAGGCACAGAGTCTCGGAAGTACTAAGTAGATGAATGGAAAGACTGTAGCAAGAAGAATACAGTATAGTGGTAGATTGCCATTAGAAAGATTATGTAGCAAGGACACCCTTTTTATATGGTGTGTAATTCCATACAGATTTTTTTTATTAAAGAGATATACAGGTCTCAAAGCTTTTCTGGGCTTGTGGAGAGAACGTTCATATCCTGCTCTAGTGAGTTATAACTGACCTTATTTTATTCTAGACCCGTGACCCACACTGGCAGTCATCCCAGTGACTAACCCAGTGCAAATGCACAACCAACTAATTAGTCCGCCTCTAGGTGATGACCCCGGCTTTTTGTATCTTTAGGCAACATTCATTAATATTATTCCATCACAGTGTGTCCCATAAGCACAAGCTGCACATGTGCTGCACTACACGGTGGACGAAAATATGCTGCAGGGACTACATCCATAAACTGGTCAAGAGAGAAGGACATTCATTGAGATGAGCTTATGAGTACATAGTGTTTGATTAAACTGTCATCATCTGAACTATGAACCCGAGGTGGCAGTCCCTTCAGTTCAGCACTAAGGCATATTTTCATACGAGACTTCAGGATTCAAGACTTGGCATGAGAACAGATATGACTTCTCATATTTGTGAAGATAATTTTCAGCTTCATTCCCACAAATGAATATCTGACTTTGGAAATTACATTGTTTGAGGATAAATCACTGAAGGTATGATCTCTTCAATACACAAGGCCCTCATAGCCCTGTGGTACAAGGATAAAGCTAAATACATAGACAAACGGGCACAGGATCTCAAAGAATGGTCTGCTGAACAAACTAAGCAAATTCTAGACAGAATGACACAAATTCTAGACATAAATGCTCCTGCTCTTTAGAAATAATAGAACCTCAAATAAAAATGGCTATAAGATTCTACTTGACACCAAATAGATTAGCAAAATATGATGAGGGAATACCCCCTCAAGCTGCTGGAATAGATGTGGTGAAAAGGAAACACTCCTAAAATGTAGTTGGGAGCAGGGCCGGCCCCAGACATGTGCCACATGTGCTGCTGCCATCCGGAGCCCCGTGCTTCCCTGGCTGGGCAGCAGGCTGCAGCCAGCTTCTCCCCCAATAAAAGTTCTTCTGCCTCCCGTCCCTGGATCTAGTCCCCATCTCTCACCTGCCTCTGCCTACTAGCAGAACTGCAGCAGCAGCAGGACGACAGGGAACACCAATCGGACTGGGAGATAAAGCTGTTTATTAACAAACATCTCCACATGTGAGTGATCAGAGGTCTGTTACCTTGGAAAGAATGTTCTTCGAGATGGCGTCTAACAGTCTCACAGCTGGGTTGCGGATGCTCACCCTATTCAAATAATACACTACGTGATGGTCTCGAGCTCCTCTAGTATACAAATCACTCTCCCCCCTCAGAACGACAGTTCTTTCAACCCTTTCTAGGAATATAAGAAAATTCCATGAGGAATACTCCTTTTGTGAGAATGTTAGGGGCCATCTCGAAGAACCTTGTTTACAGGCAGCAACTGTTCTTCTGTTCTTCTTCGAGTGGCTCCTCACAAGCCCTTTTTACATGGCTCCATTGGGTGGGGGGGTCTGTGGGCGCACTGGTACGTGGGCAGGGCATGCACATGGCTGCACACGCATCCCACTCACACACCCCCACTCATCCACTCCCATGGAGTAACCACCATTTCCCCCAGTTGCTCTGTGCATAGGGATGAGTGGGGAGTGTTAGGTGGGTGCATGCATGCACCCCCACTCACCGTGGGCACATGTCGTTCACATGGGGCTCCCCCACCCATGAACACGCAGAAATCTGTATGTTCATGGGTGGGAGAGGCCTGTGTAAAAAGGGTCACATTCTCACAACTGACTTACTTATACTATCTTAGGTAGGAATTTAGGATGTAAATCAATATCTATTCTATCTTGGAAAATCTGCAAATATGGTTCTGAGATTATTATGACTGCTATTTCACTAACTCTTCTTAATGAAGTTATTGCTAACAGGAATACTGTCTTTAAACCCCCACCCCATAACCAGTTCATTTGTGCCCCCCATATAATCAACTCATGCTGCACCAGGGGTGCAAATGAAATGGTTATGGGTGGGGAGCAGTGTGAATTGACTATATGGGGGTGGGGGCACAAATGAACTGGTTATGGGGTGGAGGCAGCATGAGTTGATTATGGGGACACAACTGAACTGGTTATAGTCTTTTTTCATGGCATAATACGCTTAATAGGCTGGCTACATTTTGGGTGTCGTGTGTTTGATAGCAGTGTCTCTGGACCGGTTGCACCATGTGCATGCACAAGGCACAGGCGGCGCCGGCAGCAATAAGCAGCAGGCCATGGAGGCCAGGTTGGCTAAGCTCACCCCCTCCCCCAGTAAGGCAGCGAACACAGTCAGTCTGTCTGCGCCTGCCTCACTGCTCGCCTGGCTGCAGTGGAACCACTCCTGGGGAGTGGTGGTAGACTCTCGGCTCGGGAGGTGGGGGGTGAAGCAGTGGGAGGCCATACTTGTCTATGGCCACTTGGCTGAGCACCAGGTAAGGCAGCCAAAGGGTGCCAAACCAGGGGGCGAGGGGGGAGAAGAAGCATGTGGAGGTCATGCTTCTCCATGGCTGCTTGGAAGGGTGGAGAATAGGAATCCTTCCTGTCCAGAGGGAATAAATTTTATGTAAAGTTACATATTTGCATAATTAGGTGGGGTGTAATTATGCAAATTAGGTCCCGCACCGAGACTTCGCACATGGCCTCACAAATCCTGGGGCTGGCCCTGGTTGGCAACGTCCCAAAATACAGCCATTTGGGCTTCTAGTATGGAAATACATGAACAAGGTCACAAAACTTACCATATCATTTACAGTAGAAGTCGCACTGTTGGGAGTCTAAAAAAAAAAAAAACCTTATGAAATATCACAGACACTTACAATTAGGGATGGGCGAACAGATCGCAGTTCGGGTTCGGCCGTTTGGTTCGGCTGCGTTTGTTTCGTCCGTTCAGTTTGTCCGTTTGGTTCAGCTGTGTTCAGTTTGTCCGTTCAGTTCGGCAGTTCAGCTAGTTCGCCGAGTTCGGGTTCGACTGTTCGGTTCGGCCGTTCTGTTCGGCCGTTCAGTTAGGCTGTCCGGCTGTTCGGTTCAGCCGTTTGGCCGTTCGGGAAATGTTGTTATGGGTGGGTTTTGTTTTTTATTTGGTTTTTTGGTTTTTTATTTGGTTTTAGATGGTTTTCTTTTGTTTTTTATTTGGTTTTTTTGTTTTTATATGTTTTTTTTATTTATTTATTTTTATCTAATATTATATATATATATATCTACACTAAATCTAACTGCTAAATACTATGAACTAAATGGATCATCTAATAAGTACACAGACCTACTCCTATAAACACTAAAACTAAATCACTAACGCTATCTCTATCACTAAGTTAACTCCTACAACTCTCTATCTATCTATCTATCTATCTATCTATCTATCCATCCATCCATATATCCATATATATGGATATATATATATGGATATATATACATCCCATATATATGGGATGGGGGGGAATCACAAACAGAAGAGGAGTCTGTAGTGAAATACATACATACTCAATGAGTCTGTACAGTGAAATGCATAACACAAGGTTTCAGTTTAAGGTTTAAGTTTCATTTCAGTACAAAACTGAAATGAAACTTAAAGCAATCTAAAAATCCTACCCAACGCCTGCTGTTCAGGAACAGTGACTAGCTCAGAAGGTGTTGGGAAGGGGGGAGGCAGATAATTAGTTTCATTTCTTGCAAGCCTCTCCACCCCTGGTGCCTGGAAGTCTGCTCCTCAGTGACTGACTATACCTCCCTGTCATGTTTGACCTTCCAGTGAACCTTTTTTTGCCACCCGAACTCACCCAAACGCGATCCAAACTGACCGAACTGTTCAGCCATTTCACCGTTCGGTGTTTGGTTTTTTCGGTATGTTCGCATTCGTGTTCGTGTTCGTGTTCGTGTTCGTGTTCAGTCATCTGAACAGACCGAGTTCGGGCCGAACTCCGAACTTCTGAACTGCGTTCGCCCATCCCTACTTGCAATGTTTTACTAACAACAGTGCTCAACGTGTTAATGCACAATTGGGGAAACGGGACACACTTGAATGAAACCACTTGGATTAGATGGCTGTGATTTTCTATGTCGATGGAAAAACTGACGGCGGAACTCAACACCAAATATATGGACTTTTACATAAAATGGTCTTCCATATGGGACAATTTGCAAGAAAAGTGTGACATGAAGTTTCATTATTTACTTGGAACAAACCCTATGAAATGATAACATGTCTGGAAAGCTTTGTATTCCCCTTTTTACTTTTTATTTTCTACTTTGTCTATCATCTTTACCTCTCTTTTACCCCTTCTTCCCTCTTTTGTTTCCCCTTATGGTATTGCGGTGGGGAATGAGGATGGAGGGGAGGTCTTGTAATATCAATATGTACTGTTGTTGTTTCCTTTTCCCTGCATGGAAACAATAATGTGAATCAATAAAGACATTTAAAACAAAAAAAGATAGAAACAAAAGTGAATAACTAAATTCATCTGTGTCCCCACTGCAAAATTTACAGCTTTTTTATTCATTTACTTCATATTTTTAAAAATCAGGTATTCGGTACTGTGTTTGTTTCAGCAAAACTATTTTGTACTAAATAGTAGGGGTGGGAAGTTTGGTTCTCCCAAAACCAAAACTGCCGGGATTTGTAGTATCGGATTTAATCCGATAGAACAGATAAAACTGGCCATACCGGATCTTCCCATTTGTATCGGTTACCAGATTTTTTTAAATGGCTAGGTGGCAGTTGGCACAGGTTTTTGTTTGGAAGAGTAGTTTGAGTCCTTCCCTGCCCCCTCCCTGAGGTGCAAATGGTTACATTTGGCACCCTTTTTTACCATGTCTTGGATTGGTTGACATTTTGGAAATCAAAAAAGGCATCCAATCCTGAAGGTTTCCTTAGGGGTACTGACAATTGTGGGCACTTGACTGGCTGCTGGTTCTGGCCAATAATCTTGTGTTTTTTTTCTCTCTGGGGGACCTTCTGGACCTTGTGCTTGGCCAGCCATTTTATAGCAGGCTTGGAGACTGGAAGGATCCGCAGACTGCTGGAGGCATGCGTGCGACTGTTGGTAAGTTTGGGGTTCCTTTGTGGTTTTATAGGATCAGTACAGATTCCCCTCGTGCCCCTTAGCAAGGGGGTGGGGAGGGTAGTACGGGCGGGTACCCCTAGATTCAGTGTTGGGATAGGAATAGCATGGGGGGGGGGTGTTCATGATGGTAGCCTGCAGGACATGTGCTGTGGGGGCTGGGCAGCATGGTGGGCAAGCAGCAGCTGAAGCCTGCATTGCCAATTTGCAATGATGAGTTTGCATTGGCACAGGGGGTGGGGAACAGTGGCCTTGCCACCATGGTGTGTGTGTGTGGTTTTCTGTTGACTCTTGACCTGTGTGGTTTTGGGGTGTGGGGGTGCCCTGCTTGTGGTTGCATGTGGTGGGTGGCTGATGCTTTTTGCAAGCTCTGCCAGTGTGGGGTGGGGAACGGTGGCCTTGCCACTGTGGTGTGGTTTTGGGGTGTGGGGTGCCCCGCTTGTGGTTCTGTTGACTTGTGCCTTCAGGTTTGGGGGTGGGGGGGTTCCTGAGTTGCCAGGCCAATGTTGGGGCATGTGTTGCAGTGACTGAGGCTTCTCTGAAGCTCAGCCAGTGGGGGAGGGGGGAAAGGTGGCTGTGTCATGGTGTTGCATCTTGCTTGTGTTGATTGACTTGTGCCTCCAGGTTTGGGGGCAGGGGGTTCCCCAGTTTCCAGGTCAATGGTGGAGCATGTGTGGACACTGCAGTGGCTGAGGCTTTTTTGAAGCTCAGTCAGTGGGGGAGGGGAGAAATGTTGTCTTTCTTACAGGTATTATTTGTTTTTCTGCCATTGATTTTAATGGGGAAAATTCCTCATTGAATTCAATGGAAAAAACCCGGTACCTTTATACTGGATTTAATCCAATAAACCAATATTCGAAGATCCAGTATTCGGTAAAACTGGTAACCGTTTTTTTCCACAAAGTTCCACCCCTACTAAATAGTGCCACTGAAGTGAACAAAATACCAAATGAACAACCACAAAGTAACTGTGACAAAGAGTAGGAAAACAACATACATTTATATGGTGTGAGCACTGTGTGTTAATATGTTGTAGCTGTGTTTGATCTCATATCACTCAGAATTAAGAGAGGAATGTAAACATAATGCCATATTGAATGGAAACTTTGTATGCAAGAGATATAAAATGAGAATATATTGTGAGTTGTGAAACTGAAGGAAAATTCAAAAATAGACTGTGAGCCCAAAGATAGCAACCACTTTTACTGACAGGGACACTACAGGTTGAATCAACAAAACCAATTAACTCAATAGGTGTCACTGCCTAAGCCATTACCTACGTCTTAGATCCAAGACATGAAATTTAGGGAAAACTTTGGAAGGACTGAGAAGGGCAGGAAAAGACATCAAAACACTATTTAAGGGCCAGCAAAAGACAAAGGAAGAAGATCATCTTGAAACTGAAAGGCAATGGCTACAGAAGCAAGAGACTACTAGGCCCAGCAAAGATCCATCAAGGCTGAAAAAGACTGAGCCTGAACCATTGAGAACTGAACTTTCAAGTATAACACCATATAAGGTAAGATTAGCTTAGAACGCACCTAGTAAGGTAGAATTGTGTTTTTATATGTGTTTTATTGCACTCAACATAATCTTGCACTATATCTTAATCTTGATTCGCAAAGTAAAACTCTTTTAACTAAACATGGTGTGCTTATGTGGATTCCTGACATTATGGTTACACAGTGAAGGGATTCTGAGTTAGAGACTCAGATGAACCTTGTAATTTATTTCTGTGCTTTGGGAAGCTCTGAGGTAAGGTTGACAAGAGGGTTAACAGTTCTGGAGGGAGCTGGTCGAGTAGGCACTAAGTGGGGAAACTGAGTCACAGCCAACCCAAAGTGGGGCAGAAAGGTTCCAAACCCATCACAGTGGTGAGCCAGAATGGAACCAACCCAAAACTGTGTAGCAATGTGCAGAGACTAAAAGGTGAAGTGACCAGCTGCTTCTGGAACTCAGCTCCTGGATTTGGGGCAAGCAGGCAAAATTGTGCTAGCGTGCTGGTTTGTTATTTTGGTTTTCCTTTCCGGAACTACGGTTAGACAGACAAGGTGGTATGACCTCTAAGACTGTCCAATATGAACAAAAAAGTTAATAGAGGAATGTCACATCAGAAACTTGGAGACTGAGGGAAAGAATAAAGACAAGATCATACTCAGTATCATGGAGTATGAAACACAGCAGGAAATCCTGCTGCAGAAGGAGGGAGCAACACTAAAGATGCACTGTTGATACAATTAGAGCCGGCAAAATTACAGCTAAATCAACAGCAGCTAAACTTGGAGCATGAAAAATTCTAGGGGTGTTGGGCCTGGCAGGGGTGTGTGTTGTACTGGCAGCTCCAGAGGGATGTGAGGGCTTATTGGCTCCCTGGGAGAGTGCTGACACCTGGACGCTCTTCCCTCCCCCTCACAGGTCCATATTCTAGGGCTGGAGCCTGGCGGCAGCAGCCCTTAAACACCAGCCCAAAGGGTGACACCCAAAGTGGCTGAGGCTGGGAATCCTCTTGGTGTACGTGAAGAGTCCTCCACATCCACCTTCCTGCAGGAGGGGATTAACCAGCGGCTGGTCTGGTGCTTCTGCAGGACAGCGTTGCCACCAGCTGAGCCACCCCACTGCCAGGATTCCGTAGTATACAGGGGAGCTGCGGCGGATGAAACGGGAAGGGCGGTGGTTAGAGCAACGGTTGTGTCCCTCGTGTGCTGAAGTTGACTGATTGTGGCATAGAGTTTGGTTACGTACCTATGCTGTTGCGGTAATGGCTATAGCAAGGGGGCATTTCGCCAATTACATCTGGTGCGTCGGCTTAAGCCGTATGTCTCGGGCTTGGATCTGGCCAGTCATCCATGCTTTTATTACCTCAAGACTGGATTACTGCAGCGCGCTCTACCTGGGGCTACCCTTGGTGCTGGTTCAGAATCTGCAGCTAGTGCAGAATGCGGCAGCCCGTCTCTCGACTGGGACTGGCCAACGGGAGCACATTACACCAGTGTTCCTCGCTCTGCACTGGCTGTCTATCATTTTCTGGGCCCAATTCAAGGTGTTGGTGCTGACCTTTAAAGCCCTAAATGGCTTGGGCTCCACCTAACTGCAGGATCGCCTCACTCTCCGGGTCCTCGATCGGCTCCTGCGGTTGGCCGGGGGCGCCCTCCTTGGGGTCCCCTGGGTTTACCAGGTGTCCACCATAAGGAGGGCATTCTCTGTGGCTGCGCCATGGCTGTGGAATTCCCTCCCATTGAAGGTTCACTTGATTACTGACCTCCCCTCTTTCTATAGGCAGTGTAAGACCTGGCTGTTCCGCCAGGCCTTCCCCGAGGGAGATGGGGTGAGTGGGGTGGGTTGGGGGTGTTAACTGTAGTTTTATAATTGTTTGTTTTAATATGTTTTAAAATGCTGTGAGCCGCCCCGAGATGCCCGGGGCAGGAGGGGGCGGCATATAAATTTTAGAATAAATAAAATAAATATATAAAATTTGAGATGGAGAGACTGAAGCAGCAGGAAAAAGGACAAGGAAAGAGGACAAGGAGAATCCGAGGCAACACGAGATGGAAATCCTGAAAGCAAAGCAAGAGCACAACAAGGACTTAACAACAAATGGAAGAGCCCACCCACCAGCCATGCCAACAACCTACAGAGAGAAGGGACACAACAAATCAGAGACTCCGTGGCTCTCATTCTCCAGTACAATGAGAAGGATCACATAGAGGAGTTCTTCACATGTACAGAAAACATCTCCAGGTAATAATAAATCAACCAGAGACACAAATAAAGCAGGGAGCAGCGACCCCTTCATATTCACTTCAATTAAATGGACATGAATATATCAAATTTATTGGATTTGATATTTGCACCAAATATTCATTTGAACTCTACTTGTTACCTTTCAGTGTCTCAGTCCTTGGCCTCCACTGAGATTGCCCAGAAATTATACCAGCTTGGGGAAGCTTTTAAAATTTTGACTCATCATACATTCTGTATGGCAGTGATTTCCAAAACATGATCCACTGAAATGGTTGCAGCAACAGAAAAGTGGGCTTTAGTCTCTACTGTCCCTACAGCCAGTCCATGCATATTACATTCATCTCTGCCTCCCACCACCCTCCAAGGTGGCTAGTGTGTCATCAGGGACTGAAACCATACATCGTGGGTAACCACAGACCACTCACAAAATAAAAGCACATGCTAGGCTGCAATTATCTCCAGCAAGTATATGGTGGCTTGCAAGTAATTTTAGTGGTTGACAACAGTCCATTGGTCCAACAAATTTTGGAACTACTGATGTAGGTCATCAATAACCCGCATAAACAATATACTAGTTTAGGGTGTAAAAGTTTCAACATCACATTGCTATCACATAGTATGTTTGTAATAGAGTATACGTATTGAACATATCAGTTATCAGAGCAGAGCTGAAGTGGGTAGTAGATTATTTGTGGGTATTTGCATTTTCGGCTAGCCCTCTGAATATATGAATAATGCCCATGACTGAAACAGGTATCCACTTATTCAGTTTGTTGCATATCCTGTTTGGGACATTTTCCAGTCATTTCCATATTTTCATTACATCATATTCATTCAGTACTGGCAAAATGGTGCTAATATGTCTGAAATCATATAACCAAAATACTGGAACAGGGGGGAAAAGTTCAAAACTAAAAAACAGGAATAACCAAAAAGGCTACTCAACTGAAGAAGAACGGGTAGCAGTTACCACTTAGCCATTTTTGGTTCAGTTAGTGTAATTTGATGCATCCTCTCCCTTCCTCACCGCCCCCCCAATTTTGAATATTCCTTTCAGCTACAGATCATAGCAACGGCTCTCTGGATTGCTACTTTATCCCTACCACAATCCCTGAAGTCCACACAACCACAGCGGTCAATAATAATATGCAACTTTCCTTCCTCGAAGCAGCAGTCATTCCATGCTCACAAGCATGCAAGGCCAACTTTCACATAGTGATCAAGAGGATTTCAAACTAGAATAAGAGCACCAGAAGCTGGAGTACTCACTAAGGCAATGAGTTTGCAAGAGTAGGAGACATTTATTGCTTCCTACTTTTAAGGTGGGTGGGGGAGATAGGTTTCATGAATGTGCACATGATAGAACCACCTCTCCCCATGACCCTGCAGCAATCCTTAGGATTTTCCTGAGATTAGAGACACCCATGTGCATCAACATGCAGCCAACATGCAAGAACGCCAGTGTCAGCAGCAGTTACTGCCACACTCACAGTTTATACCGGGGGTGTGCACTGGCTGAAAGAGCTATAGTAGCTGAAGTGCAAACTGACCAACTCAGTCCAATGTCTCACACTGATAGCATGTTGCACCTTTCCATGGGGGAAATGATTCTAGAACCACCTGTGCTCAGGTGACTGAATGATCAGCTATATGCTCTTACTATTGGGTCAACGGAGAGCCAAGTAGTTAGTTTATTTAATTAATCAGCAAATTTGCTATTTCAAATACAAAATATAAATATAAATCCACAGTAAATGCAACACGGGACAACCAACATCCGAACAAATGTGCATAGATTACAATGGCAATTGCACCAAGTATTTAAGAGTCAAGCGTGGCAACTTTGTTTTCCCGTTCAACCAACAATAAAAACATAGCCACTGCTTTAATTTGTGCCACCTCTGTTAGCTTCAAAAGTTCTTCGTAATCCTGAAGTTAGTCATGGACATCTGGCTTCAACACTGGACAGATCCATACCTCTCTGAGAGTAGCATATCTAGGGGACTCAGAAATCAAATGGGGCAGAGTCTCAACCACCGATGTACAAAATGAGCAAATCCGTTTTGCCCAAGGAATACCTTCCCTCCTCCCTCTAACTTCGGCAGTATTAAACAGATTAAAATGCAATAGCGTCATCATTCTTCTTAATCTATGATCTTGAATTAGATCCAAGTAAGGTTCTAACCTAACAGATGTTTTGACTCGAGAATAATGGGGTGAGATTTTATTCAAACTGAGAGATTCCAGATCTTGCTTATGGGTCCACTCTGTTATTCTTGCCCTAAATTCACGTTTAGAGATTCTACTGTCTGGTAACCCATCTCCCTCCATTGGAAGTGCCATATAACGAGTCAGTTTTTCAAGTGGCTAATCCATGGGTACTGAAGAATTCCTTGGTGCTCCTTTTGTTCCATGTAACAGCTGGTAACTAGCGTAGAATATCCTCTCATAATATTTTTCCAAAAGGAAAAAATTCTGAGAGTTAGGTGGGCTGATACTGTTAGCATCCCCGTCTCGACGCTAAGCATGGTTAGAGGTGTTGCTTTAGGGGCTCCCATAATACTGTGCAGGAAGCGATTTTGGGGCACTTCCATTTTACTCAAACATCCCGAAGCTGTTATTTCTCCCCCATACGTCAAATTCGCTATTACCTTGGATCTGAAAATCTCTAACAGCTGCCTAATCGGTGCCACTGGAGATGCCTGATATACTTTAAGCAATCCCCCAACTACTTGCTTGGCTTTAAGTAACTGTCTCTCGTTGTTCTTATACCAAGAATTATTGGAGGCGAACACCACTCCCAAATAAGTGTATTGGGAGGACAGGGGCAAATCCTGACACACCCACCCCCACTCCACTTATAGTTCTTGGGGGTCTTACCAAAGATCATGATACTAGACTTTTTCACATTGATAGTGAGAGCGTTCTTCTGGCTATAGGAGTGCAGAGCTGTAAGAGTCTGTTGTAATCATTCATTTCCTTGTCTGGGAGAAAGGGACAATATCATCAGCATAGAGAAGGCTAGAAAGTGGTCTTGCCCTAATCCGGGGGGGGAGGGGAGGGAGTCGGATTAGCAGTAGCCAGGAGAGCCAAGTTATAAACCCCTGGTAACAAAGCCTAATTATAGCGTTACTAGCACATACTGTACAAATATGTTCACAGGCTCTCAAATGACTATATCCTAAACCCCACTTATCTGGATTCACCCTTCTTCCAGAGAGGTTTCCTATCCCCTGCAATTCTTAACACTACTACTGCTACAGTAGAATAGCCACCTCCATCGCTATATGGGCACCTAATCTAGACCAAAAGCTTCTCCCCCCAAGCCCCTTTAGGTGTCTGCTAGAGTCGAAATGAATATTCAGTTTGATTAATTCAATATATTCCAATCAGTTTTTGCAAAAAATAAGTAAAGAAGCATTCCCTTTCAGTTTTATTTGCCATTTCAAATCTTCATTTCAGTTTTGTCATGTTTGGCATTTTGGTAAAAACATTTCTTCAGTGTTACTGTATGAGGGCTTTATCAATTTTTTAATGTGATTGGTTCAAATGCAGCACTCCCATTCAAAAAACACCAAATAGTATGCAAATTATCTTTGTGTAAATAAGCAGTGTCATTTCAGCCCTAGTGTCTGGCCAAAGCACTTGTATTGTATTAGGATTTTTCCCAGGGAATCAAATCAGAATCTGATTTGATTCCCTGGGGAAAAATCCTAATACAATAGAAGTGCTTTAGCCAGACACTAGGACTGAATCTGATTTGATTCCCTGGGGAAAAATCCTAAAACAATAGAAGTGCTTTAGCCAGACACTAGGGCTGAAATGACTTTGCTTATATACACAAAGATAATTTGCATACTATTTGGTGGTTTTTTGAATGGGAGTGCTGCATTTGGACTAATCACATTAAAAAATTGATAAACCCCCCAGACAGTAATACTGAAGAAATGTTTTTACCAAAATGCCAAACATGACAATACTAAAATGAAGATTTGAAATGGCAAATAAAGCTGAAAGGGAATGCTCCTTTGCTTATTTTTTTGCAAAAATTGATTTGAATATACTGAATTCATCAAATTGAGTATCATCTTGATCATATATAGAGCCATCACTTTAAGTATATGACCAAGATGATACAGATGCCAACATTCTATGCCTTCAGCTAGCCACAAAAATCCATCCCATTGCTAAGTTGTGTTCTAAAGGCTACTTTCATTTTATAAGAAATGTTCTATTTCTAGCAGTCAGGGAGTAGAAAGACCTCAAGAGTCAAGCATAACTGATGCAGCTTTGTATTCCTGAGTCTGCAAGCAAAGGCTACTGCCCTGTTTATCCACAAAAGGGGTTTCAATGATAACTATTTCATTCTTGGTAATTTTGGCAGGCACACCCAGCTAATGTACTTATCTGACAATCATCCCTGCTACTGAAAAGCTTGAACTGTCCCAACATTTTCGCACTCCCATGTCTTCTACAATGCAGTTATATACATCAGTACCAAAACCTACAGTGCACAGGAAACTGAAATTGAGCACATCAAATAGAATCCTTTTAATATCAAAGCAAGCTACAAAGAAGCTACTGTACCAAGTGTGAAATTTATTTGCATATTATTTATACCTGGAGTTGCCACCGACTTTCTACTCTCTATCTTTGTTGCAGTTTGCTGATGGAATTCAAAGGCATTCAACAATTTTTGTATATTTATAGGCTCTGTTAAGTACTAGCATTCCAGTCTTTGAATCATTCAGCAGGAAGGGGACAGAACTTAAATCTGTTTTCTGCACTCCTGAGAGTGGACACCTTCTAGACAAAGTGTCAATACTTTAATCAGGCTTCCTTTTTCCTAGTCTGCTCTTGCAGAAGTTCCAGACACCAATTCTGTCAGTGTTATATGCATTTACATAAATATTTTATCACTTCATGTAAACCCTTGAGTAACTTTATGAGTAGAATGGACTTAAAATGCAAAGTGGACATGGAAGATTATTTTTCCTTCAGAAATCCTGAATGCATTTCTTAATCCATTTGGTTAAATTGGTTTTAGAAGCCTGCAACCCTTCCATGTAACCATCTCACAAAGTAAGTAGCTGTTCACTTATAGAAATTAAACATATGGTCAAGATAAAACTTAATAACCCAACACATGTGATGCCACTGTGCAATTCAATTTTGCAGTTACGGGGTGCGGGGGGGGGGGGAGGACTGATGAAATCCTAGGGAGGTGCAGCAGCTGAGTAGTTAAGGGGCAGTACAATGACACGCAACTACATACTTCGGGCCATGTGTTCAAGCCCCCCTTGGTCTCTTAGCAGATAGCAAACTCCAATGCAGTCCACCATAAATGGGTAACTGATGCATAGAGTTGGGGGAAGTAAAAAACAATCAGATGTTATGCTAACCACATCACTCCTAGATGTAGTCAGTGTGGTGTTGTGGATCAGGTGCAGGCACCTGGTGGCCTTGGGCAAGTCACAGCCACTTTTTAATATATAATGGAACATAACAAGGATAACAATGTATATTCAGAGATGTAATGATAAATCTATGGAAAAATATATATAACAAATAAAATAGATACCAAAAAAATACAGCCTCCCCACAATCCCCTCACTCACCCTTTATTTAATTTATTTATTGATTTATTTATTTCATTAGATTTATTGGCCACCCCCTCCTGCTGCAGTAGCTCGGGGCGGCTAACAACATGTTAAAACATATAAAATAAATATATAAATATAATAGTAAATAATAAATATAACGCATACTATTATAAAACCATAATAAAACATACCCCAGGCAGTGCTAAAAAAAAAACCTCCCATCTCCCAACCCCCCCCACCCATCACCCTCACCAAAAGCCTGGTGGAAGAGTCAGGTCTTATACGGTTTTCGGAAAGAGGGAAGGTCTGAGGCCAGGTGGGAGTTCCATAGCTGCAGGGAGTTCCATAGCTGCAGTCCACCCCCCAAGAATGCCCCCCTCATCGTCGCCACCCAGGATACCCAGTGGACTTAGAGGAAGGTGCCCCTGGCCGACCACAGAGACCAATTCAGGACTCAGAGGGTGAGGCAATCCTGGAAGTAAGCAGGGCTCAGGCTGTTTAGGTCTTTAAATGTCAAAAGCAACACTTTGAATCGGGCCCGGAAGACTATAGGCAGCAAGTGCAAAGAACACAGCACTGGTGTAATGTGCTCATGGTGACCCATCTCCATAAGGAGACGGGACGTCACGTTATGTACCAGCTACAGTTTCTGAACTGTCATCAAGGGGAGTCCCATGTAGAGCACGTTGCAATAGTACAGCCTTGAGGTGATGAAAGCATGGATGATGGTGGCTAAATCAGCATCAGAGATATACGGCCGAAGGTGTCGCACCAGATGTAATTGGTGAAATGCTCCTTTTGCCACAGCCGCTACCTGAACATCCAGGCAGAGCCATCAATCAAGGAGCACCCCTAGACTGCAAATCTGGGGGACCAATGGAGGGCAGACCCCATCAATGACAGTTGCCACCATTCCCTCAGCCTCTCCCACCAACATCACCTCCATCTTGTCGGGATTCAGCTTCAGAGGGTTCGCCCTCATCCTGTCCCCCACAACCGTCAAACACCGGGTAAGCATTAAGGCTGCCGGGCCTGAGTCAATTGAAAACGAGAGGTAACGTTGGGTGTCATCAGCATACTGATGACTTGACCGCCACAACTCCCCCACTACCCTTGCCCCCACTGCCAAATGCCCTTGCAAATAAGGCAGCTTTACACTGCCTCCTGAAGGTGGCTCAAGCCCGGGCATAAACGAACCTCCCAGGGGAGGGAGTTCCACAACTGCAGTGCAGTGGCTGAGAACACCCTCCTCATTGTGGAGGTCAAGTTTAAAATGGTACCTCCAGATGGGTGTCCCCAGCCAACCGCAGAGGCCATGATGGGACATGGTAAGCCAAGTGATCTGCCAGGAATGGGTGTGTGTCTGTCTCCCTGTGTTCCTCTCACCCTTGTCCATCTTCAATTGTAAGCCCCCTGGGCAGGGAGCTGTCTCTAAAAATCTGTGACTGTAAAGCAATGTGTACACCTAGTAGCGCTACAGAAATGATTAGTAGTAGTACCACCACCATAGACTACAGAAGTTGGCACACCTTAGCTACACCAGCCTGATGGGCCACAGGACTTGAAACAGACTGACTTTGATAAACCATAGAATGGAACTTAACAAGGATAACAATGTGTGTTCAGAGATGTAATGATACATCTGTGGAACAATACATTGCACGTTGTTATAACCAACATTATTCCAATCCCATAGCTGATTCCAGCAGCCACCCTAGAGTCTCTTCCCACCACTCATTGCCCAGTTGATATGTTTCTATGGCCTCTCTGATTGCCATAGACTAGAAGTGGGGTGGTGTACTTTATGAAACAGCAGCTATATACAACAGCCGGCAACATGTCTGCACCCTAGATCTTTCAGTGCCGGAGCAAGGAAAGGCAAGGATCTGTGTAAAATAGTATTGTGGGACCTCTTCTAACACAGAAACGTTTGACAGACATGCATTGACTCACCAATTAGAAAAAAACAAAAATGTCACATTTATTAAAAAAAATTATGTTAAGTTCAATATAACACCCCCTGCAGGTGCAGAGCAAATACCATATCTGATTAATTTGCCTGCTTTGACTAAGATCTGATGAAGCAGATACAAACTGCTAATCATTTTGGCTTCGTTGGTTATCTGTTTTGGTTATACGGGTTTCATTAAGTTCATTTTGGTATTTCAGTTATTCAGATCAGACACTTCGCTATTTTGGTTACTTTGCTTCAGCATTATTGGATGCGCAATATCCAAAACAAAGTAACTGAAATGCCAATATGAAAAACCCAAATAATCAGATCAGAATACCTGACTAAGCAGACAGGTGGATATCCATTTCAGCTATGACTATTGTTCAGACATTCAGAGGGCTATCAAAAATGCAAATATTACTTGATAACTTCAAATTCACTATTTGTTTCAGTTCTATCCAAAACCATCTGCAGAGTTATGTGACAACAGAAGATGCTTAACAAAGACTGAAATGTGTGGAAGGAGAAGCAAAGGTATCTGCATAGAAGCGATACACAGGACATCATTGCTCACAATGAGCTTGCCCAGGTGTGAAGAAGCCCTGGGGTTACGAATATTGTAGGGGAAAGGTAAATATTCAAAACCATTCCAAAAAAGAAGCATAAAAGAAAGAGAGAGAAATGGGAGCAACATACTCATTCTGTATCTTAAGGGAGAGTCTCCCCCTTTGGTGTTTCTCTGAGCAGATCACTCTCCCACACAGAGCAGTAGGAGTGAGTGTGACATTAGCTTTCACCAGTCAGAATGTGAACCTAATCTGTCAAAAAAAATCAGAGTGGAAATCTGACTTCTGTAATTAAGATAATAAAAAGTTACCAGCTTCCAATATCTAACCCTAGCAGTCTTTGCACAGCTCCCCACCTTCAAAGGTCAGAGCTAACCAGGCAAGTCATGCCCAAGCTTTCCTGTTTAAAACAAAGTAATTAAGCTGAGGATAACCACAAAGAGCTGCCATTTGAAACTACTGCTAACATGAATGGCTGGACAAGTCAGCAAAGTTCCCGCTTCCATATCTTTCAAGGGCAGAAAAGCTTGCCCCTATAAACTCTAATACAAGCTCAACCACAAACAAAATACCTAAAGGAGATGAAGCTGTTTGTAGGTCAAATCTTTTCACTAGCCTTTCAGCCTATTTGGAAGAGCCTATATTAGATAAGGAATGGGTAGCAGGCATAGTATTTGTGGGTATTTGCATTTTTGGGTAGCCCTTCCAGCATCTGTTAATATCCAAGACCAAGAGGTTTGACAGTCATCTGTTGAGTATGTTGTACTCATCCTGCATCCAAGTCGAGGGTTGGACTAGACCCTTGAGGATTATTCTAACTTAAATTCTAAAAATGGGTACTCATGTATCCAGTTTCTTGGACATTCTGTTTCGGGCTTCAAGTTCAGTTAGTTTTTTTGACAATTTCTGTATTTATTTATTTATTTATTTATATCAGACCCCTCCTGCCCACAGGGCAGACTGTGGCGGTGAACAACACTCAGTAAAAAAATTTTTTTTTAACAATTTAAAAATACAATACGATGTGGGGAAACCCTACCCCCACCCCTACCCCTTGCCAAAAGCCTGACGGAACAGCCAAGTCTTACATACACGCCAAAACAGCAGGAGAGTGGGAGCCAACCGAGTCTCCTCCGGGAGCAAATTCCACAGCACAGGGGCAGGCACCGAAAAAGATCTAACATCAGTGGCCACCCGCCTCACTCGGGGACCCTCCAAAAAAGGCTCCCATGGATGATCTCAAGGGTCGCACGGGCCCATAGGGAGTGAGGCGGTACCGCAGATAAGTAGGGCCCAGGCCGTGAAGGGCTTTAAAGGTTAAAACCGGCACCTTGAACCTGGCCCGGTGCTTTATAGGCAGCCAGTGCAGAGCCCGGAGCACTGGTGTCATGTGCTCCCTGCGACCCAGCCCCCATAAGGAGATGGGCCGCGGCATTCTGCACCAGCTGCAGCCTCTGGACCAGCTTCTCGGGCAGCCCCACGTAGAGCGTGTTGCAGTAATCCAGCCTTGAGGTGATGAAGGCATGGATGACAGTGGCGAGGTCAGAGTCTGAGAGATACGGTCGAAGCTACCGGACAAGATGTAACTGCCGAAACACACTCCCCGCCACGGCCACAACCTGAGATTCCAGGCTGAGCCGTGAATCGAGGAGCCCACCCAGACTCCGCACTTGAGAGACCATGGGAGGGCGAACCCCCCCAACAAGAGGAGATTCAACCACCCCCAGGCCCCCAAGCCCTCGCCCGCCAACATCACCTCTGTCTTGTCAGGATTCAATTGCAGATGGCTCGACCTCATCCAAGCCCCCACAGCTGACAGGCACTGGGAAAATAAGGAGACTGCATGGCCTGGGTCGATGGAAAAGGAGAGGTAGAGCTGAGTGTCATCAGCATACTGATGACACTGCATGCCCTGAAACCCCCTCACGATCTCCCCTAACGGCTGCATATAGATGTTAAACAAGAGGGGGGACAGAATGGCACCCTGCGGGACTCCACACGTGAGGCCCCGGGAGGAAGACGTACACTCCCCCAAGACCACCCGGTGTGTTCTTCCAGCCAGGAACAAATTAAACCAGTCCAAGACCATTCCGCCAATTCTGGCACGGTCCCGCAGGCGAGTCACCAACACCTCATGATTGACTGTGTTGAACGGAGCCGAAAGGTCTAGCAGGACCAGTAAGGTCTGACGACCCTGGTCCAACGCCAGATGGAGATCGTTAACCAAGGCCACCAAGGCTGTCTCCGTACCATACCCAGGCTGAAACCCAGACTGGGAGGGATCAAGGAAACTGGTGCGGTCCAGATGTTCCTGGAGCTGCCATGCCACAGTCCGTTCAATAACCTTCCCTGAAAAGGGAAGGTTAGAGACCGGCCGATAACTGGCAGGAGCATCAGCATCAAGAGATGGTTTCTTGAGCAGGGGTCTAACCACAGCCTCCTTTAGGCAGTCAGGCAGCCTGCCCTCCCAAAGGGAGGCACCAACTACCCAAGCCAGCAACGGCCATAACATCTCCTGGCTAGCTTTCACCAGCCAGGACGGGCATGGATCTTGCTCACAAGTAGTGGCACAAAGAGATCCCAACAAGGACTCCACATCGGCAGGCGCCACCATCTGAAACTGATCCCACAAAACAGGACAGGACAGGGCATCCATAGCCCCAAGATGATCCTCTGCAATAACTGCGGAACTGAAATCATGACAGATGCAAGTGATCTTATCTACAAAGTACTCGATGAATCGGTCACAGTGGTCACTGGATTGCTCCAGGTCCAGGCGGAGACAGGCAGGACTGATCAAACCGTTCACCACCCGGAAAAGCTCCACTGGAAGTGACTTTGCACATGCAATAAGGTCAGCAAAGAATTGCTTCTTTGCTGCCTGAACGGCCACAGCATAGGCCTTTAAACTGCTCTTATGCTGTGATCGATCGTACTGGTTGCGAGTCCGGCGCCACCATCACTCTAACCACCTGCTCTCCCGCTTCAAACACCGCAGGCCCTCAGTAAACCAAGGAGACCTGCAGGAGACTCGGGAGGGCAGCGGACGCCTGGGAGCCACTCTGTCAATGGTCTCAGATAACAAGGTGTTCCCGAAGGCTACGAGATCATCGACAGAGTGGGTGTCAAGGTACAGGAGAAACTCCCCCAGGGCATTCTGGAACTGAATGGGTTCCATAAGACCCCGGGGGTGGACCGATCTAATAGGTCCTGCACCCTGTTGGGGGCTTATATGCGCCAGGATGCATGGCTTAAGGAGGTAATGGTCAGACCATGACAAAGACTCTACCTCCTTAACTCCTACTAACTGACCCCCCACCTCAAGACCGGTGCAGAAAACCAAATCCAGTGTATGTCCCTCCTCATGTGTGGAGCCACAGATGATTTGGGGCAGGCCCATGGTTGTCATGGAGACCATGAACTCATGCCTCGCTCCTCCAAGATCAGTGTCAGTGTGGATATTAAAGTCCCCCAGGACCACTAATCTAGGGGTCCAGAGGATCACATCTGACACCAGATCAGCAAGAGCATATAGGGATGCCGCCGGCAGTTGGGTGCACAGTACACCAGCAGCACCCCTAGTCTGTCCCCGGCCAAATCCAACACAAGATAGAGGTACTCAACACCTGGTGGAGCCTGCACCAGATATCTCCTAAAAGACAATGCATCCTTGATAACAATGGCTACACTGCCCCCCCTCCCCCGTCCCTCCAGCCGAGGCTGATGCTGCACAGAGAACCCAGCTGGAACAAGGTCTGCCAAGATAGGACCTGATTCATTGTCCAGCCAGGTCTCTGTAATACACACGAGGTCGGCGTCCCACTCCGGGATTGACTCCCGGATGGTAGATGACTTATTGTCAACTGACTTCGCACTCAGCAGCACCAGACCAAGACCAAGGCCTGGTAACTGTGCATGCACAATTGTGCAAATACTGCAAAAGTGATGTAGCCAAAATACCAAAGCAGTAGAACTACCAAAATTCACGCCCTCCTTCTCCAAAAAATGAAAAGGAACAGAACAGAAATGAGTACTCAAGTGAAAGTGAGTGCATATCAGTTGTTACCAAACCACCATTTTCATTTTGGGTTGTGTAAATTTGATGGGTTTGCTGGGTTTTGGGGCACCCATTTCAGCTCTAACTTTCAGACATCTATTTGCCACTAACTCCTACCTTACTCTCTGTCTTCTAATCAGATGCAGTGAGCCTATGTCTCAGTTTGCACCCATTCTCTCTATTCCTTTTGAAATAATCTAAAGTTTTGAGCAGAGGAAGGATTCACGCTTCAATCTTATGCAAACGTAGAGCTTGTTCACACAAGCTCGCCCTGTACTTCACTTTCCCTCCACATTTATCCATAAGCAGAAGGTTTTGGTACTTACCTCTGCAAGGGAAATCAGATTAATCCAGGAATGGAGGGCTCTAGTCTGGAGATTATCATCATATAAACAGTTCAAAAACACAGCCCCATTTGTGTTTCTTTATCGGTCATTGCACTTCACAGCATGCACTCTTGGCCCAATTGCTCTCTGTGGTTGACTGAGATACTGTCTTTGTTAGTTTGTGTTGCCCACCCTGTGGAACCTCTCCCTCCTTCCCCACATCTTGAGTGCACCCCTTAAGAACACCCACCCTCAACTCCTATCTCACCCATGGAGGTTGTACTAATTTTCAAGGTAGCCAATGGGAAGGAAAAGGTTCCCCACCACTGTGAAGGAGGCTTAAGGCTTCTAATGCAGAGAGAGAGACTGCACCTCTTCCATACAAGCTAGTGAGCACTAGAAACTGGCTGCCATGAAACACCAGGGTCAAAACTACTTTAGTTTAGCTACCATCTCGATAGGGCTATTATTTTGCTTTACCAAGAGTAAGAGCTCATTCACACGTGCAGCCAGATTCTCCCCCAATAAGTTCTTCTACCTCCCCTCCCTGGCTCCGGACCGCATCCCTCATCTGCCTCTGCCTCCCAGTAGTGCTCCTGCAGCAGCAGCAGCAGCAGCAACAGCGGGACACCCGATCCATTGGGAGATAATGTTGTTTGTTTACAAACAACTCCTCCTCATGTGATCGCGCACATGGGGAGGAGCTGTTTGATTCATCGGATCGGTGTCCCTGCTGTGCTGCTGCTGCATCCCATAGAGGCAAGAGTAAAACAGTGCACTTGAAAGCAAAGTTGCCTTCACGTGCAGGAAATATTTCACACAAGTTAATACCGAATACAATGTCGCTTTCACACAGCTGTAAAGAGCGGATTTATTTCAATCGGACAGCATAAAGGTAGGTGTAACTAGCTTTGAAGTGCAGATTACTTAGGTGAGATATTGACTACAATATTTCGAATTAGGGACTTCAGACATGCAAGATACATTCAAATTAAAATTCGGACACAAACTGAACGTCTGAATGCCACCTATGTCTCTTCCTAAGAGAGTGGCAGCAATTCTGACATACCCTGAAGAAGCTTTTTTGATAAGGCCATCCTCAATGGTGTAAGCAGGGTCCTCTGTGACTTGTAACTCGTGTGCGGAGGCTTGGCATAGTTGGTCTAGGGGGAGTACGGTGGCAGCGAATACCTTACTGTCCAAAATGGGACCACGCAGATGCAGGTCCATGTCCTTTCCTTCCTGGTATTCTGACAGTGCGTCCGCGAGGATGTTTCAACTTTCCCGGGCGGTATTGTATAGAAAGGGGGAAAAAACAATGTTTCAACAATGTTTAAACATTGTTTCAACAAGAAACGGGCAAAAAACAATGCCCAACGGGCATGGCGGGGGTTAGTGATTTGGACAGTCTGCAAAAATGTCAATTTTTTGCGGTCTGTAGTAACGGTAATGGGGTATTGAGCTCCCTCCAAGTAATGCCACCAGATCTCAAAGGTTGCCTTGATTGTGAGGAGCTCACGGTTGAAAATGGTATAATTCCTCTGTTCAGGTGACAGTTGACGGGAGTAGTACGCACAGGGAAGTGGCTTCTTATCGGTGGTTTGTTGGAGGAGGACTGCTCCGATGGCTATGCTTGATGCATCTGCTTCCACAAAAAATGGTTTATGGAAATTGGGATCTCAAAGGAGAGGTGCTTGCATAAATGCCTTCTTCAAAAATTGGAAACTGTACTCTTGTACCTGTACCCCAGGTATAAGGGTAATTCTTCTTCAGGAGTTTGGTAAGTGGGGTTGTAACCTCTGCATAGCAGGATACATACTGACGATAATAATTTACACTGCCTAGGAAACGTTGGAGGGCCTTGACCATCTTGGGATTCGCCCATTGTTGAATTGCAAGAACCTTCTTTCAATCCATCTGAATGCTGTCTGGGCTGATGATGAAGCCCAAAAATTCCACGAATGTACAATGGAAGGTGCACTTCTCCCATTTACAGTAGAGCCTGTGCGTGCGCAGGCATTTTAGGACTTGCCGAACGTGCTGTACATGTTGCGAAAAAGTTGAGTAAATCAGGATATCGTCTAGATAGGCGATTACAAAGGTGTCTAAAATGTCCCTGATGATATCGTTAATGAAGTGCTGGAAGGCGGCTGAGGCATTCGCAAGACCAAAGGGCATGACTAAGTATTCAAAATGCCCGTATCTGGTATGGAAGGCCGTCTTCCACACATCTTCCTGGCATACCCGGAGTAGGTTATAGGCCCCCCGGAGATCCAACTTAGTAAAGAGTCGAGCCCCCTGAAGTCGGTTGAGAAGAACTGGTATGAGTGGCAAAGGGTAGCGATTTTTTATAGTAACACTGTTCAGGCCCCGATAATTAATACATGGCCTCAGGCCGCCGTCTTTTTTCAAGATGAAAAAGATGGGGGCCCCTGCAGGGGAGGTAGAATGGTGGATAAAGCCATTTCGGAGAGCCTCATCCAGATACGAGCGTATCTCCGTCAGTTCCGGGGCGGAAAGGGCGTACATGCACACGGAAGGGGGTTCCTTGCCTGGGATTAAGTCTATAGGATAATCATTAGGGTGGTGTGGAGGTAATTTGGCCGCCTGGGTTTTGCTGAAAACATCTGAGAAATCAGGGTTTTCCCTAGGCAGTCGCTGTTCCGAGGAACTAAGAGTCGCACATACGGTGGGCGCAGCTCGAGAGGACGGTGCAGGGTCCTGGCAATGTTGTTCACAATGGGTGGAGTTGAACAGGAGTTGTCTTTGTGTCCAGAGTATTTGGGGCTCATGTAACATGAGCCAGGGAAGGCCGAGGACCACCCGGAACACATCAAACACAAGGGTTTCATGATGTTGACCTAATACACAGAGCAGCGGAGCGGTTTCCTGGGTAACAGGTCCAGAGATGAGAGGGGAGCCATCGATCATATGTACTGCCTCGGGGAGCTCCTTAGGCCGGATCGGGACCTTGTGGGTCTGTATCAAGGCTTCGTCCACAAAGTTTCCGGAGGCTCCTGAGTCGATCAGTGCCCAGACAATGAGTGAGTGCTGAGGATCAATGGTAAGGGTCAGTGGCATTCGCAAGTGAAGCGGGGCATGGGCCATTGTGGAAGGGATACTGTTCATGGCCAAGATGTCCCTTGCCCGTCTCGACCCTTGGCATTTCCCGATTGTCGATGAATGGGCGGCAAGGCTGGGCAGTCCTGAATGAAGTGTGTTGGATCCCCGCAATTGAAACAGGCCCGTGAGCATCACCACCAATCCCTCTCTTCGGGTGTTAAGGGTCCCCTGGATGCCCCCAGCTGCATTGGTTCCAGGTCCAGTAGTTTGGGCCTGGCTCCTTCTGAGCTTGGAGCGACGATGAGTCCGGGTCTCTCCGGGAAGCCCCTGCTGTCCTGACATATCTCTCTCTGTCGCTCTGCTAATCGGTTGCTGATTTGGACTACTAGCGTGGCCAGGTTGGGCCAGGTGACAGGAAGGGCGGTGTAGGCCAGCTGGTCCTTGAGGTCATCAACAAGTCCCTTCCAAAAGTGTACCTTGAGGACATTGTCAGGCCATTGCAGTTCCAGCGCTAGCTGCTGGAACTGGGTAATATACTCCAGGAGGGGGTCCGTCCCTGCCGAAGGGAGAGGACTGCTGTCTCGAAGTCCCACAATCGATGCGGGTGGTTGAAGAGGAAGCGGAATTCTCAAAGGAAGTCATCATAATTAGACAAGAGGGGACTTTTGCTGGTTAACAAGTTGGTGGCCCATTCTAGTGCCATCCCTGCTAGGTTCCCAATCACAAAGGCAACCTTCAAGGCATCAGTAGGGTAGGTTGCAGCCTGGGTCATGAACGTCAGGTCACAGAGAGCCCAAAACCCTTGGCACGCCTTACGATCCCCCTGAAAATTATCAATGTAGGGTCCCCGCAGCTCTTGGGGTGTTGCTGGAGGTATTGGGTCAGGCAGGAGAGTGACGGGGGGTGCCGCAATTTCTACAGCGGCTGCTTCTGTGACAGGGGGGTCATAAGGCTCAAGGAGGGCTACAGCAGGAGGGGTGGCAGCTTTTTGTTGGGCTACGGTAACCATCAACTCCGCATGCTGTTCCTGGAGGTCTTTGATTTGCATAACAAGGGCTTGTACCACTTGCACTAAATTCCCTATCTCCCGAGCCACATTCATGCTGGGGATGTGGGGGGGGGGAGGGAGGTGAAGGGAACAGGCCGGTGAATCTGTCAATGGGAGGGGGGAAGAAGGGAAGGAATGAAGGGGAAAAGGGGAAACCTTCACGCCGAACACCCCCCCCCCCCCGAGGATGCTCTGTCTGCGGAGACGATGGAAATAATGCCTGTCAGGATAGTGTGTGGGCCCGTCCACGCGCTGTTGCACCAGAAATTCAGGCCCCTATCATCATAGGGCGCAGAACTACTAGGGGAAGGGAGGGGTGCCAGACACCCACACACGTATACGGAGGGGGGAAACGGAAGATCTTGTGCAGGGGAGTGTAAGGGAAGCAGGGGGGCAGGCCCCAGGGTAGGGGATAAGGGGGACTCTCACACCACAAAGTTAGGGAAAGGGAACCCGGAAGGGGGGAGAGAGAGTCAACTGCCCGCAGGCTCAAGCAACCCACCCACACACTCTAGAAAATAAGTAGGGGCAACACTCACAACATCCAACAAAAGGGGAACTCTTGGCTGCAATCAAGGGGCGGAAGGAAGGGATAAGGGAATGAGGTCGTGGAAGGACAGGGAACACAACAATCACAAGAACAAGCAAGAGCGAACACTTAGCTTTCAGGCAGTGGGGCCAGTCTCTCCAGACATGCGAGGTCTGTTCACCGGCACTGCATGCCCTGCAGCGCCAGTAGATAAGGTCCAGGCCCTGCCGCCTGAGCATGCCTGAAGGCGTGCAGAGCGCCGCAGAGGGGGGCGTGGTCCTGTTGCACCGCAGGGGAGCTCTGATGGGCCCATGCTGATGTGGTCTGTGTCAGGGGTTGCCAGGGAACCCGGGGGACGACGGCAGCCCCCCGGCCTCTGTCGAGTTGCGTCTTTCGGCGCGGAGGGTGGGGCTTACTGCCGGCAGGCGCCGCTGCTGAGCTGTAGAGCGGCAGCGCCTGACAGGGAGAAGGGGTATAGTGTGGGGGGAGAGTGGGTTAGGGGAGGGTGGAGAGTTTGTTGTTCAGTTCCTTCCTTTTTAATGTGTTGTAATTGTGTTACTTTTAGCTTTTTATGTTTGTTTATTATGTTGTAAGCTGACACAAGCTGCCTGAAGCAGGAGGGGTGGGGTAAAAATGTTGTAATAATAATAATAATTAATAATAATAATAATACTTTATCCACAGGCACAGCAGACATATATTAAACAATGCATTTAGATAGTAGAACCATCCAAATAAAAATATTCACTCTTGGGCACAGAAGATGCAAATCTATGCATTGCTTGAGAAACTCAATTCTTGTTCATATTAAAGGAAAGCATTTATTTCATGAATTGTTTTAACACATTGATTGCTGTTTTTTGATGGTAACACCTGGCTAACCAAAGATGATGGCGAAAGAAACATGATTTCATGTGAAGAAACTACAACTATCAAGAGTAAACAGGTTTGATGGCACTGAATGCAATATGTGGCTACTTTTTATCCTAGTGTCTTTTGCTTTAATATTACTAATACACTGACTGTGAGCATCAGACACTAGTTCCCAGGTGGTATTCCCTATTCCTTCGCCATCTGCTTTGTTTGTAGTGACAGCAGCAGAAGGCAGTGCAAGTCATCATTACAACCTTCCATATGGGAATTCCAAACAGAAATGGACCACTGGGATCTTATAGCTCCCAAAGGCAACTATTAGTAAAAGCAAACTAGGAAAATTTGATTCACTGGTGAGCAAGCCAAGGAAAACATGGACACTTCAGATGCTACTTCAATACGATACTATGGATTGTACTCAAGTGTTAAAAAAATTAACAACAACAGACACATATTCAAATTTTAAACCAGCTGAAATAAACAAGATGGAAAACAATTACTCCTCACTTCCACCAAAGAGACATACTAGGGTATGGGTTTATTTTTGCATATGGGGGGATCCCTGCCCTCCTTTGACCCCATTGGGGTGGTGAACCAGTTAAGATGCTCCACTCCCAGAGGCTGATGGATCCAACAGGATTCCAGAAATCTCTGGGGGATTTATCCACAGATCTTGACAGCCTCTCTGTCCATGCCCTGGTTGATTTGTGGTATGCCATGTTGACCAAGGCTATCGACATGGTGGCACCCAGGTGTCAGTTTCCTCTTCTGCAACATCACAGATCTCAATGGTATATGGAGGATCTGAGGTTGCTGAAGTGTGAGGATAGGTGGTTACAGCATAGGTGGTGCTCAACGTGCTCCAAAGCCAACCAACTGCGGTATAGACTGTTTTTGAAGGACTATGCCATGGCTGTGGTCAGAGAAAGCTTTCTTTGCTACTGCCAGAGCATCTGCAAAGTGCTGTCCAGTGGAGCTCTTCTGGGTGGTGAATAGTTTTTAATCCTGGCTGTCTCCACCTGGAGTTAAGTCATCTGCCCACTGTGATACGTTTACCACCTACTTCGCAGAAAAAGTTACCATATGTGACTCGACTTGGGTGCTGCTACTTTGAGTGCAGAGTCAGAGTGTGGGGTTGGGGATGCCCAGTCTTGTCCAGTTTGCTTAGATCGGCTTCAATTAATCTAGCCCACCAGTGTGGAGGCTGTGCTTGGAGGGGTGCAAGTGACCAGTTGCGAATTTGATTGATGCCCGCCCTGACTGGCAAAAGCTAACCGGGAGACTTTAAAGTCGTTGTTGACTGGGGTTGTCAATGCCTCCCTTCAGGAGGGCAAGCTGCCAGGCAACCTCAAAATTGCAGCCATCTGTCCCTTGTTCAAGAAACCATCTCTTGATGTAGATTCCCCTGCCAGCTACCATCCTGTCTATAATCTTCCCAATTTTACGGAAGGATATTGAATGGGTGATTGCCTCACAGCTCCAGGTGCACCTCAATGCTGTTAGATTCTTGGACCCGTATCAGTTGGGTTTTCGTCCTGGGTATGGCACCGAGACTGCACTTGTGGCCACAGTTCATGATCTCTACCTGGAAATTGACAGTGGAAATTCCAGCCTGTTGATTTTGTTATACCTTTCAGTCACTTTTGATACAGTTGATCATGGAGTGGTGTTGACATGACTGAGGGACCTGGCAGGGGTGCGCAGGACTGCTCTTGAGTGGTTCCACTAATTCCTGGATGGGAGAACCCAGAGTGGTGATGGGTGGTAGCTTGTCGTCCCCTTGGGAGCTCCCTTGTGGGGAGGCTCCCGCAGGGTTCCATCTTATCCCCACTCCTGTTCAATGTGTATCTGAGGCCCCTGGGTAAGAGTTTTAGAGTGAGGTGCCATCAGTACACTGATGACACCCAACTATTTTTCATCTGACCTAGGTCCTGCAGTCTCAGTGCTTACCAGGTGCCTGGCTGCTGTTTGGGACTGTATGCAGGTAAGCTGACTGAAGATGAATCCAGTCAAGACCAAGGTGATTATGGCTGGGCAGCTATGTGACCTTGGGGATGTAGGACCACCTCTTATTGATGGGGTCCAGCCTCCTTTGGTCATTCAGGTTCACAGCCTTGGGGTGCTCCTGGATCTGTTGCTGCGCCTGCATGACCAGGTTGTGATGGTAGCCAGGAGTGCTTTACACCAACTTCATCTGGTGAGAAGGCTGCGACCTTTCCTCTCTGACTCAGACTTGGCCACTGTCATCCTTGCCTTTGTAACATCAAGGCTAGACTACTATAATGTGCTCTACGTGGGGCTGCCCTTTATGACTGTTTGGAAGCTGCAGTTGGTACAGAACGTGGTGGCCCGCCTCCTATTGGGGGTGGGTTGCTGGTGAGAGCACATTACACCAGTGCTCCAGAGTCGACACTGGCTGCCGGTAGCCTTCCGGGCACAATTGAAAGTGCTGGTTTTGACCTGTAAAGCCCTAAACAGCTTGGGGCCCCAGGTATCTGAAAGACCACCTCCTCCCTTATGTTCCATCACGGACTTTAAGGTTGACCGAGGGCACCCTCTTCCGAGTACCAACTGTCTGTGAAGGTCACACAATGAGGGCACACAGAAAGGTGTTTCAGTCACTACTTCACACTTATGGAACTCTCCCCCCTTGGAGTTCTGCCTAAGCCCAAGCCTGATTACCTTCCAGAAGAGGTGCAAGATCTTTTTGTTTGGTCAGGCATTTGGCAGGGTGGGATAGGGTTGGGCGGGATGGGGTAGAGGGGTTGGGGAGAGGGTTGGTGGGTGGGGTTTAGAGGGTTTTTTAATTGATTGTATATGTTTTATAAATGTTTTATGTTTATGTATTTTATTTTATATATTTCTGTACACTGCCTTGAGCCCTCAAGGGAAGGTTGGAATAAAATTGAACTAACAACACCACATTTTAAGTGTGCAAAGTGCGATAGACCTTATCTAGTTCACCCTCACAACAACTGAGGCAAGTAATCGGACTCATTTTACAGACAGAGAACTAAGGCTGCGAAATAGTGACTTGTCCAAGGCCATCTGGTGAGTTCATGACTAAGATAGCATTTGAATCCTGGTTTCCCAAGTCCAAATTCCACCCCTTACCCACTGGGCTAAAGTAGGGCTAAATTGCAGAACTCTTACAGTGTTTTTAACATGCAAGAAAGCAGATTTAGGATTAACAGAAGGGAAAACTTCCAAATTAGGAGCTGTTCAGCAATGGCACAATTTGCCAAGGGATGCTGTAGAATCTCTTTCACTGGAGGATTAAGAGGAGCTTAGTTAAGTATGTGTCATGGATGATGCATCAAGGCTGTCCAACTGGTGGCCTGGGGGCTGAATCCAGCCTGCTCCAGCCGGTCCCCATCTGCACTGCCACACAGCAGACCTTTGAGATTGTTTTATGATCCAGCCCGTCTCCCTTCACCCCCACCCCAAGCAAGTTGCTAAATGATGATCCAGCACAGAGCTAGCAAGAAGTTGGACAGTCCAAATGTAGGTAGTTAAACCGGCCCTAGTACAGGAGACTGGAAAGGTGAACTTTACAAGCCTTGATGACTCTTCCAGTCTTATGGCTCCAGTTCTAAACATACTTGCTCATGGGGTTTATTGAAATCAATGGGACATGCTCATGAGTAAACACAAGTAGAACTGGGACTATGATTCTGTAATCTATAGATAGTCCTCTCCTTAAGAGATAATAAATAAGCCTATGCACATTTGAGGCGGTCCAGAAATGGAACCTAACCTCTGATTTTAAAGGCATTTGCAGCCTATGTTTTGCAGCAGAGTTGAATCCAAAACCACAGGTAGCTTATTCAGACTCCTGTCCCAATGTGATTGAAATCTAATGAAAGCAGCTGCTCTCAAGACTTCCATAGTTTAGCCAGGCAGGAACAAAATGTGATTGCAGAACCCTCAGCTCCAAAATCTTAGTCCTGCTATGGCTTCAGATCCAAACACTCAGCTAAACCTGTTCAAGATGCCAGTTCCTCATCAAGTATCAAACACATGGGTGCATGCAGTGCAGAATTTGAAAAGTATACCAAAATCAGGAATGTTAAGAGATGAAAACTTTTACAGCTACAGAGTTTTTGCATTTTCTGAGAGATATGAAGTCCTGGAGGAGAGTAGGTAATAGCTTAGCTACTGAAGTCAGAAAACCTTTCTGCTTTAGCTGGAAGAACATATTACATCCAGAAGTAGGTTAACACTTCATCCTGAGAGTATCACTTTCAATATAAGCCACAGAGAAGACTTTGGCCAAAAAAACAACAACACCCCACACTGAAGAGGACTGGACAACCAACGAGAAGCCAAAAGTATCTTTAGTAGTTCTTTAGCATGAAGATGGCGGTCCAGATGTGAGCATGTGTTTACTACCCCCTGGCAAAGCTGGCAACCTGACTTAACAACCTTGGATACCTCTAATTAATAAACAATGACCTGAAGCGCACTCCTCAGAGTTATGTCTGTCTGTAACCTTGTAACTTCACACTGTGTTACGTAAGTACCTCATTACTGGCCTTATTACCCTTGAGCCCCTTTACCACTTCTCATAAGTGGCTAATTATTTCTTAGCAGCAAACAAAATGTATTGAAGTGGTTTCAAATAAAAATATCTCAACCCCCCCCCCCCCCTACACACACACAAGCAAGTCAGGTAGAATCTTGAATTCTCCATACTCTTTCCAATCAGCAACAGAGCTAAAAGCTCACTTATTCCTGCTGGCTTGTTGCATCAGGTTTTACCTTTTTCACTATTTTCTCCCTCTACACTGTTCCTCTCCAAGTACTGCGCCTCCCACTCACTTTCTGCCTTTCCTCCTCCTCAACAGGAGGAGCTTCCTGCTGCTGCTAAAGTTTTTTTGTTTGACCATCTTTCCCTCCACCTACTCATATCCAACTGCCAAAGAACTTTCCAGAACATTCCCATTCCTTTGTGCACATAAAGAGGAGCAGCCAGTCAAAAATCATTCAGCTCTATCTAAATAGCAGCAAAAAAATGAAAAGCCATTACTCTTCTTAACACTGGTGGCTCAAATTTTTCTACTCCAGTTTTGGAACATATATTTGCCCTTGGTGGGGGTTTGGCGCCAACCGCTAGGATGAAGAAGGGAGAATGTGAGGCAACCACGTCTTCACTGCGTCAGCAAGGGGTGGGGAACAGTTGCCCAGCAACCAAGGTTGGGCGCCCAGAACTCTCACAAGAAGCGGGATTCCAGGGCGCCATTTTAGGTTCCCTGCTTTTCCGCCTCAGTTTGGTCACGGCGGGGAGCAAGGAAGATGTGTGGTGTGGTGGGCTGGGGAGCAGCCCTCGTGCCCGGGACCAGAGCTTCCTTCACCCCTGTTGGTGCAACTGCACCACAGCAGGGGACTGACCAGTTGGTGGGCGCGCAGCTTGGTTTTCCTGCCATTCCGCCCAACCTCAATATTTTGGCGCACTAGGTCATGCCGCACCGCTGAACCTCCAGGACTGGAAGCCCGCCCCCATGGAAAGGGCGGCCTCAGGTGTTGTTCTCCCCCACTGTTCACCCCCTGGCCCTTCTGCATAAAGGGGTCATGACTGGGCTTTGCCCCTCCCCCACTCGGCAGCAGAGGCTGCCCATCCCTAGACAAGGGATGGTAACGGGCACCTATGGTGCCCCAAAAGAGGAAGGCCCCTCCCAAAGTCCCAGCCAAGCTGCCTCCTCAGACCGGGCCAGCCCCTCCAACTCCCCAGCGGGAAAAACGGGGGGGAGCAATATTTCAGGCCCTGCAGGTCCAGCTACAGGGCTATCAGGACCAAACTGAGGAGCTGGAGAGCTCCCAGGGGAGGGCAGAAGTGAGTTACCCCTCATGGCTAATGGGTGCGGAGAGGGGCAACACGAACCTAAGCAGCAAGGTTTGCCCCATGCCACTCAGCGGGGAAAGGGTCTCCAGACAGGGGCAAGGGTGCTGCCAGATTTTACCTTCTTGTTATACGGAACGAGAAACCTGAGCCCAGCTGATGCAGGGAGAAATTTACCCCCAGCCAGCAGGCACAAATAGCTGCATTGAGGGAGGGAATACAGCCCTGATGGACAGCCTAGAGGTGGCCCAGAGGCAGCAGCAGCACACGACATGCCACAGCAACTACCAAAGAGCGCCCTATCTGAAGATGCCAGAAGGTAAGCATCAGGGAGACTATGCGTGTGAGTGTGAGCCTGAACCAGAGAGGGTGGGGCCAGTCAAATAGAACATGCCAGAGACCCCCACTAGAAAGGGCCCTCACCAGTGGTGGCCCCGCGGGTGCCAGTACCCTTATTGTAGGCATGGTGAGTCACGGGGGGGCAGATGCCACCCTCCCTTATCGAAAGGGACCAGGCCTTGTCCAACCCACAGGCAAAGGGCAGCAGCCAAAGTATGGGGCTAAGAGCCATGCTGCTCAAACAGTGCCACAATGTGTTGCGAGCGATGGAATGAACCCCGGTCTCTGGCAGGGGGTTATGCTGACGTGTCCGCCCCATTAGGCGAACATCTGCTGCAGGCAACAAGGAAAAAATATGGAGCGGCGAGTACATCAATATTTTCACGCTCCTCTTTAGCGACCCCATTCCCGATCCAAATAAAAGGGAGGATAGGAAAGCCAGGAAAAAATTTAAGAGACCAAAAGATGAACAGAACTGGACCAATTGGACGGCTACCTTTACGATTTACCTAGGAGTGACCCTTCATAGGTTCCCAGAGCAGGGGGTGGAAATGGTAAAATACTCTGACATCATACGTCAGGCTTTTGACACAGGAAGCCCAGGGGCTTGGCTGCAATACGATGAGGCATTCCACCGTAGGACAGACAACAACCCTTGTTTGAGGTGGAACGTTCATGTCCACAACATGTGGCTGGAATGCATCAGCAGTTCCAGCTATGCCCTCCGGTCAGACAGAGACCATGTTCTCACCAGAGCAGGGAACGTGCAGCAGGGCAAAGGGGCAAAAGGCTGGAGATCAAAGCCGGCCCTGGTTGGGCCCATGTGCTGGGATTACAACAATGGGGGCAAATGTTTTCTCACCCCCTGCAGATTCAAGCATGTGTGCACTCAATGTGCGGGCACTCACACTGCATCAGGATATAGCAAGTTTAGGCAGTACAGGGCTAGAAGTAGGAGGCAAAATGGTGCAAAACAAGGTACCCCAGGCCAAGCAGGTAGCCCCCATGCATTGGGGAAGGGCCCCAACCCTGGTATGGCATGAGTCCTTAAGGGCAGTCACCTGTGACTACCTCAACATAGCCACCACCAAGTACGTAGTGGAAGAATTCCGGCTACATTTTATGAACCCAGTGTTAGGTCCCCGCTACCACTTAGGAGCCAAGAACTTGAAATCAGTGCGAGGAAATGAACAGCTTGTCCAGTAAAAAGTTGATAAAGAGGTCAGGGAAGGAAGGATTCAAGGCCCTTTCAAAACACTTCCCATGCCCACGCTGAGGATCTCAGCCCTGGGCATAGTCCCAAAAAAGGTGCCCAATGAGTTTTGCCTCATTCACTTCCTTTCCTACCCAAAAGGTGAGTTGGTGAATGACGTGATACCCCAAGAGTTGTGCTCAGTCAGGTACATATCATTCAACTCAGCAGTCAAAATGGTCCAGACTTGCGGAAAAGGCGCCCTTCTGGCGAAGTGTGATATCAAATCCGCCTTCTGCCTGCTCCCGGTCCATCCCAATGACTTCAAGCTACTGGGAACTGAAATCCAGGGCAAGTTCTACTTTGACAAGGCAATGCCCATGGGATGCTCCCTCTCTTGTGCTGCCATTGAGAAGTTCAGCTCAGTGCTTGAGTAGGTCGCACGCCGGTAGTCTGGGCGAAGCCAGAACACTCATTATTTAGATGATTTCCTCTTTGCGGGAGGGGTGGGTACTGCGGAATGTGGGCAACTGCTGAGCACATTCCAGGAAGTGGCCAGGGAGTTATGTGTGCCCTTGGAACCAGAGAAAATAGAAGGCCCGACAACTAAATTAACATATTTGGGCATAGAACTGGACACAGTGTGATTCCTCTTGCAATTTACCAGAGGCCAAGCTGCAGGCACTCAAGAGTACGATAGCGGCTTTTTGATTAGTGCCTAAAGTGACAGTCTGGCAGCTGCAGTCACTCACGGGTAGTTTGAACTTCACCTGTCGAGTCATTGCCCCAATTTGAACTTCGCCTGTTGAGTCATTGTATACAGGTGGGAGCATTCATGTCCCACCTGTATACACACATTGGAAGCAACCGTCCCCCACATAACCACATCAGGGTGATGAAGTAGAGGTGGGAGGATTTGGCTGTATGGGCCGTCTTTTTACAAGATTACAATGGGGGTCAGTTTCTGGTGGCAACGGCTTCTGCTGGAATCCGAGCTACAGATACACTCTGATGCAGCAGGAGGGCATGGTTTGGGGGTTTACTTTAGGGAGAAATGGTGTGCAGCCCCATGGCTGGTAGATTGGGAACAGGCAGGAATAAATGGGATCTGACATTTTTGGAATTCTTCCCTATAGTAGTGGCTGTAAAATTATGGGGAAAGGATTTCTCCAACAAGAGAGTCCTGTTTTGGTGCGATAATATGGCAGTCATCCATGTTATCAATAAATTGTCATCCAAATCAGAAAGGGTGATGAGGCTGGTGCGGGTTTTCCTCCTCCGGTGTCTAAGATTGAACATCTTGTTTACAGCCAAACACGTACCTGGCATTAACAACGGCATAGCCGATGCCTTTTCTTGATTCCAGATAGAACGATTTTGCCTGCTTGCCCCAGAAGCCAGGGAGGATCCATACCCATTCCCGAGCAACATGTGGAATCCTGGATCTTAGACCTATTTCAGACAGTCCAGGGTTCCCTAGCTCCCAGAACCAGAAGGGCATATGAAACGGCCTTCAGCGAGTTTCAGGATTACAGGTTCCAGAAGAACTGGTCTTTAGGTTTCCCCAGGTCATTCCCAAAAGCCAAATGCTACAGTTTGCGATATCCCTCCGTAGCAAAGGCTTGGCACCAAGAACGATCTCTGGAAAAATATCGGCTATTATATTCACATGCCGGTTGACAGGTCACCCCTCCCTGGACAACGGTTTCTTTATGAGCCATATGCAGGAAAGCTGGTCCAGAGGCATGTCCCAAGTTCAGGATACCAGAGCCCCCATTACCCCCCAGCTGTTGATTCCACTAATAGGGTTATTGCCCAGAGTCTTTTACTCTAGCAGTAAAATCCAGCTTTTCGCAACAGTATTCCAGGTTGCCTATTCGGCACATTCTGGATAAGCGAATTGGTCCCAGACTCCAGAACTGACACATCAGGTAGGGTTCTGCAGATACAGGATGTGGGGTGGCAGGGCAGTGCTCTTACGCTGCACTTACGATGGTCAAAGACCAACCAGAGAAGAAAGGGGCGGATGATTAAGCTCTTTCCCTCAGTCAATGCCCAAATCTGCCCAGTTCGAGCAATAAGGGAGTACTTAGAAAAAGGCCCCCAGGGCCCAGGCCTATTATTTAAGCATGAGAACGGGGAACCCCGACTCAATACCAGTTTGGGGCAGTGCTCAGCATGTGCGTGAGGGAGCTGGGGCTCGATCTGAGCCGCTACAGTGCACACTCATTCAGGATTAGAGCTGCATTCACAGCAGCGGGTAAGGGGTTGTCCAGACAGCAGATACAACAAATTGGGAGATGGCGGTCATGAGCATTCCAGACATACGTCAGGGATACAGAGGCACAGCTGGCTGGACAGCAGACTTCTGCTCAGGCTGTGGTTAAGTCCCGTGAATCATGGCCACATGATCTGGTCTTTTCTCGCAGATATGGCAGCACTTCAGGCCAGGACAGTAGTTTTGATCGTCGGCCACAGCATCATTCACTGGGCAGCAAAGATGGTCGCACACAGTGGGTGGGGTACCCAGCTGGGTCTTAGTGACTGGACAGAAGTAATATGGCTTGGTAAGAGCGATATGCGGTGGGAGCAACTGCTCCCAGTGCTGACCGTGGCAAAAAATAAACACCCATCCCCAGGGAATAGTAGTGATACACTTCGGGGAAAACAACTTTCCTAAGTCAGACCTCACGTTGGTACAGGAGCGCTTCCCGGAGGCTACGATAGTTTGGTCCGACATGTTGCAGAGACAGGTTTGGACCAACGCTAACCATCCAGGGAGGGTAGACTGAGTAGGAATCGTGCCAAGAGCAAAATCAGGAACTGGCTGATCTCAAGGGGAGGGGGGAACCATCACACATGATGACATTCGGCATGATAAAGATGAGTTGTACTGGACCGACGGGGTCGATCTGTCAGACTCGGGATGTAATTTGTTCCTTGGGGTCCTAAAAACCAAGTTAGTCAAGATAATAGGTGAAGGCAGAGAAATGGCAGTGAACCAGTCAAGTAAACCTGGCAGTTCTAGTGGCGGTGGGCTGAGCTAGGGGAGATTTAAAAGGTTGACAGTTAGAACATAGGCTGAACAGAAACATCTCCTTAAGAGTCATACATAGCTGCACATTGCGGCCCACTGTATGAGCCATCCTAGGGGCGAGAGGCAAATGTTTGGACCCGCTGGACAGACAATGTGCCAAGCAGTGGGTAACGGTGTTCTCACCCTTGTTTCAGCCCTCAAAAGGGGGTATAGGCACGAACAACCTGCCCTGGTCCGGGGAAACCCGGGGATCACGGCAGGGGGTAAGTTAACATTTGGGAAGTTAGGACACAGGAGGATTCCACTCGGGCTTAACTTGAGAACATCTGGAGCCGTTAGACAGGTGACAAGGGACAATCGCCTGTCTTAGCCAGAGAATCTCCTGGTTGTTGACAAACAGTTAAGAAAGAAGTAGGACCCCAGTTCAAGTGGGGAAGCGGGGAGGGCTACCCCTTCCCCCTTTTGGATTTATAATTTAACCAATAAAGAGTGCAGCCGGTCTATCCCATAAAACTGTGTCCTTGTCTTCTTCCGGGGATGCATCGACAAACACATGGTCTGCAAACCTCTGAAGTAAGTTTCCAAGTGTCGCTCTCTCTCAGTACAAGATAACCTGACTCTCACATTTCAGTGTTGGGCCTCAGTCATACGAACAATAACTCCAGAGGTAACTACCACTACTTGTGTTCACAGGAACATAGTGTTTAAAGCAAGCCTGGAATGTGTATTACAATTCAGAGTACATACTCTGAAGTAGTTTACTCTCCAAGGATATTGGTCATGTGGACAGGAAAAGGGTGTTGCATGTGTTAAGGTGTCTTCTCATGATCAATGCTTCCAAATTAATAATCTGTTAACTCGCTTATTCTCATGGGGGTTAAAGCATGAGTAAATAGGGTATTTGCATCATTCACCAGAAGTGATGCACAAGCATATTAGATTCTCCAGAATAAGCAACACTGAGAAATCTTGTGAGAACAACATTCAGACTACATTGACACCTGTGGCAGCAGTGGCGGCCAGCCTCGCGCACATTTTGGCTCCAGAGAAACTGCAAGAGCCAAAAATCTGTGCGGCGTTCTATCGGTGTGAAAGCCCCCCCCCCCCCACAGCTCTATTGGAGATCATCTGGGAAAGTAGAGAGCTGAATTTCCCCGCTCTGTACTCTTCCGGATGATCCCTGGCAAAGCTATGAGAGGGGGCTTTCAAAATCACGCAGATTTTGGCTTGTGGGAGTCAAAATCTGCACACCACCACAGGTGTGAATGTGGTCTAAGCCACAGAACACCCCAATGTTCACAAAATATTCAACCTTATTCATTACTTCTGTGAGTAATTACTAATTCATGTGAATCCCTGCAAAGTGGATCATCAGCACTTGAGTGGGGTATATTAATCAGAGTTAGGATGCTCATGTGAGCAAGGTGTCAGCTTAAAGTTACAGCTGCTTCCTCCTGCCCCCTCATCCCATTTTTCTTGGTGATACCACTTTGCAGAAAAAGAATGGAGAATTTACACACCCAGTTTACTGCCTGACTAAATGTGTCCTTGGCTCTGTTCATCGGGTTGTGGCCCAGACTGCATTCTGGAAAGAGCATATGGTGAGTTCCACACAAGCTGTCCCCCAGGTGCAATATGCAACATGGCTGCTGTTCAGAGGAATTTAACTTAGGTGGGAGGTCAACTTCTATTCCTCACCCTTAAGTTAGGCATGGCATGTCCATTTCTGCACCCCATTTTTTTATGGGTCAGTCAGATTGGGTGAGCAGCTCAACCGTGAAAAAGGGGATAGAAAAGGCAACCTTAAATTTAAAGCAAGTTTGCAGGAGTCAGACTATTCTAGAGAGGAATAATTACAGCACAAGACATGGCAGTGGTCGGGGGGGTGGGTGGATTAATGAGGTGAAAATTGCTAAAACAGACAGTTTAGTAACAGAAGAACTGGAGTTGGTGGAGTTATGAAGAGATAAAACTATTCAGAATTGAAGATTTATCAGAGAACATGGAGGCCTGCAGCAAGATATGAACAAGGTACAGAGGTACTACTCTAACAGTAGCTTTGTACTGAAGGGAATGCCAGGGACAAGCCGCACATTATGAACTAGGTGCTCCCATTTGCAGGATGATGCAATTGGGATTAAAGAGGAAGAAACTGCAGTTTGAGGTTGTGGAAAACATACAATATAGCAACTTTCTACCATCCCTCACCAGGTGCCTACAAACGTGAACACACAGTTGAGGCACAATTGGCTTATGGAATGGCAGAAAACCTGGAAGCAGCACCTCTCTATGGAACATTTCCCTCTAAACTGGGAGTGGGGAACCTTCAGCCCATGGGCCAAATCAGGGTCTCAGCTTCCCGCCCCATCCCTTTTATCTGCCACTTTTCCAGTTCCTAGATCTGGCCCCATGGATCCAGTCCTTGCCCTCAAGCACTGAAAGAAAGAGCTCCAAGGAACAGAGAGATTTCAGCATACATTCAAGAAAAGCAGGTGGATCCATGACAGAAATCCATGATCTGGACCCTCCCTTCCTTCCCCCATCTTGAAAGCACCCCCATCCACAACTCCTATCTGTCCTGCAAAGCTTATACTAATTTTCAAAGTGGGCCCAAGGAAGGAAATGTTCCCCATTCCTTCTCCAAACAGTGTACAGAGGTGGCAGATCAGAGGTTGGCCCCCTTAACCCTGTCCCCAACTGTGAACAGAGACGCAAAGGAATTGACTGCAGGAGGAGTCAAAGGCCGTTTTTAGACGAGCGCGGCAGCGCCCGCGCTTGTTTTCAAAAAAGCCGGCAGCCCGTTCCATACGTGCCGCTGCCGCTGAATACGCGCATGTGCGGGCGATGCGCTTCCATTTCCAGCCGCGTATGACCAGCCTCGATCGTCGACCCGGTCAGTTCGC
>QEPC01009204.1:55239-70109 GCA_003113815.1 Sphenodon punctatus | reverse complement strand
AGCAGGTAGAGGGGGTGGCGAAAGCTGCCTTCCACCAGTTGTATCTAGTGCAGAGGTTGCATCCATACGTCTGTGGCCCGGACCTGGCCTTTCTCGTCCATGCCTTCGTCACCTCGAGGCTGGACTACTGCAATGCACTCTACGTGCAACTGCCCTTGTTCCTGATTCGGAGGCTGCAGCTAGTGCAGATTGCGGCGGCCCAGCTCCTTTTGGGGACGGGTCGCCGGGACCACATAACACCTGTGCTCCGGGCTCTGCACTGCTTGCCAATAGCGTGCTGAACCAGGTTCAAGGTATTACTATTAATCTATGAGGCCCTTCACGGTCTCGGCCCCTCATACCTCAGGGATCGCCTCACCCTCCGCGCTCCAGAGTGGCTCTTTTGGTCTTCCAGGGGTGCCTTCTTGGAGGTCCCCCATGTTAAGCGGGAAGCCACAATGGAGAGGGCATTCTCAGTGGCTGGGCCACGTCTTTGGAATTCCCTCCCGGAGGAAGCTCGCCTGGCCCCAAGCCTTTTAGCATTCCAGCAAGTTTGTAAAACCTGGCTGTTCGCCCAGGCCTTTGGGGAGGGTGGGTTAGTGGGTTTTTTTCTCCCTCTACCCTTCTTTATTCTCTGTTACAGTTTTGTCTATCCCTGTTTTAATTGTTGTTAGTTTTATGATGTTTTAAATATTTTAAACATTGTGTTAGCCGCCCCGAGCTGTTTGCAGGAGGGGCAGGGTATAAATATATTAAATAAATAAATAAATAAATATGGTCCATGGCAGGGGGGATGCACAGGGGCTGCCACAGTACCCCACCCTTGGAGCTGCCTGTTATCCCTCCCCATGCACTCCTCCTGAGTGGGCACTCTGTGGTTGTTCTACTCAGCAGGCATGGACACACTCCCAGCCCAGCTCATTTAAAAAATGTCCTTTATTTGGGTAGGCCTCCTGTGAGGTCACACTTCCTGCCATCACATAGGGTGTATTGTAGACATATTAACATTATGCTGGTCGCATTCAATGTCTCCTAGACAAGTTTGTGGATCTACCTTAACGGTGTCTGTCTGGCTTTTAAGATTGCTTCTGTGACTCACATGAAGCTATATTTTATTATTTTCACACTATAGGAGTGGATAGCCTCAGTAGTCCAACATCATTGTACAACATGTTTCACAAGGATCAATACGAGAAACATGACTATTTGCATGTATACCTTTTGCAATTACATAAAATACTGCCATTTACATAGTAGATGATATTTTGGATCCTCCTAAGATTGGCATATTCCATAAATCATAATCCATTGCCACAACATATTTGTACTTTGACACAAAAGAAAATCCCATAGCAGGTACTTATGTAAGTATGTCTCTTACTATTTCAAACCACAAGAAGTCACCTGATATGTCAAAAAATGGGATAGTGTGAAAGACCGCATGGCTCAATGCTAATGTGGAGGCAACGGGTCACCTTTGTGGACCACAAGTCCCTTCCCCTGTGCCTGTGGTATGCGAGGGTGCTTTCCCCATCTCTCTCTCTCTCTCTCTCTCACACACACACACACACACACTATCTTGCACCTTGTCCCTATTCCCCCCCTTTCCCCGCCCCCCCCCCCTTGCCATGACATTTTCAAAGTGCTCTTAGCTCAGACTAGAGCTGAGGTGTTGTCTGTCTGTCTGACACACACGCATAGGCATACACACCCTTTCTGCACCCCGTCAGTGGGTCTGCATCCAAATTTGAGAATTACAGACTTCAAAGATGCTTTATTTTGTAGTTGTATGCATTGTAGTGTTTATCACCAAGATACTGGATTGCTTTATAATTTCCAATCAGAATGTATTAATTATCTCTCCACAAACCTATTAAGTCCCTGGCATCTCTGCCCAGGCTATCAACAAGATCATCAATTTTATTAACTGTAATAACGTTACCAAAAACAGCAAGACCCATCCAGCTGTGAGCTAGACAATGACCATAAAATCATGCCACAAACAAACCAAATGGTCACTAGATGGTAATTCAAACCAGCAACTCTGGAAAGTAGAATAACCTGAAAGCTATTTTGACTCTGGCAGTTCTTCTTACATGCAGTCTCCCATCATGTAAAAAAGGAAAGTTTAAAGCCCTAGTGGGTCACTTCTGCTGACGCAGATGCACACCCTGCGCTAACGTCAAAGCGCGTTGCACATGCAAACTGCAGGGAGCTTAAATTGCTGAGCTCCAAAGTTTCTCTAAACTTTCTGAATATTGTAAGCTCTCTTTTCAAGGGATTCCAGCAAACATTGTTTTAAAAGGTTTGCTTTTTTTTCCTAATGTAATGAAATGACATACTGTAAAGAGCTTTGCTTTTTTAAGCAGGGGATCTTAAGCCTTCAGAGTCTCTCTCTTGAGGATTCAAATGTCTGCCTGAGGCATGAGAAGAGAATTTAAAGCTCCCAAATGGGGTAGAAGTATCCAGCATTAAATGTTCTCAAAGTGTAAAATTAACACTCCTCTAAGAAGCAATTATCACATCTTTTCTTCTTTTCTACCCAATAGAAGGGGGAGAATCACCACAATAATGGATTATCTGCACTTTTGAGACTCAGCTTAGTGGAGCCCCACAAGAACCCCAACGTATAGTTCACCATTTCCAAAGCTAATCAAACCAAACATTTGGATTGTCTTAAGCACACTTGCCTTCAAGACACACCAAGGCCTAACTCATCATATTACTACTAATAATAATTTCTATAGCGCTACTAGGCAAACACAGTGCTTCACAGTCACAGTTCCCTACCCAGTGGACTTACAATCTAAGACAGACAAGGGTGAGGGGAATACAGGGGAAAACAGACACATATTCCCATTTTACAGATGGGGAACTGAGGCTGAGAGATTGTGACTTGACTTATTCAGTGCCATCCAGTAAGCTCATGGCTAGAGTGGGATTTGAACCCTGGCTTCCCAGGTCCAAATACAGCACCTTATCCATTAAACCACATTATACTTTATTCCCTTAGCTGAGCCAGATAATTAGCAATCTATTGCTTGTGTGTGTGTTGTCACAGCTTTTCCTGTAGGACAGCTAGATTGTAGAAACTCAAAACTGTATAATAAATACACTTTGCTCTTCCAGAATCTCTCTGCAAGCTCTTTGCAAATGCAAATTATAGATACCAGCACCTGGGAGATAAGCATCGTGGCCAGAAGGCTCAGAAAGATTCAGACGCTTGCTTGAGACCACCACACAACAAGCCAGTGGCCATTGGGAAGAGAAGCAAATGCCATTGGCTTCCAGTCAACATGGAATACTAAATAGCAGGCTCTCTCCCCTCAAAACTTATACTGTAAAAAGTAATTCAAGATAGTTTCAAAACTGGAAAATGTAGCAATTTTTGGAAGCTCCAGAAGTTCTCACATTAAAGAGATCAGATACACTGGGTGTTTTAGACATACATTTCTCCTGGATGTTTGCTGTAACATCCAGAATTGTCTGTGTGTCTAAATCACTCATCCAGATCTTAAACATCCGGATCTTTGAACTTTTGTGTGTAAAAGGTTCTCCTGGTAAAATGCTTTGCTCCAGGCTTGGTTTCCATGGCAGCCTGTCACGTTTACAGCTGCGGCTACTTTAGGCTGCCTCGGGGCAGTGTTTGTGTGAAGAATGCATCCAGGAACTGCCTCAGGGCAGTGTGTGTGTGAACAATGCATCCGGAACTTACTTGTGGACTTGTAAACCCAGAAGATTGAAACATCCGGAACTTTAACGTGTGTCTAAAAATGCCCATTATTGCATATAAGTCAACTAATACTCATTTCCCTACATCTGCAGAATGGAGTCATCTAAATTGGCAGCTCAGACCATGATATGGAAACTTCCAGAACCAGATGGGCAAAGATCTCACCCGGAGCAATGCCCAATAAATGTCCTTGGACCACGAAAAATGGAAGAATCAATCAAACAAGGTACTAAAAGTAACCCAGCTAAGGTGGAACTAGGTAGCAAGGTGATAGGCACTGGTCCAGGTCAGGTGACTGGGACTAGGTAGAAGAAAAGAAAAAGATGAGCTAGAGGCAAGAGGACCACTAGGGAAGGGGTTTCGCAGGCAGTTGTGCCTGAGACATTGGTAGCCTGCATCACCATGGCTGGATAGTGGCAAACAAATCACTGAGAAGCACCAGAGTTGAGCTGAAACAAATAGCTGATTTGCTAACTCCTGGCTAAGGGCTCATTCAGACATGGTTTAAAGAGCACTTATAAGTGTCAGCGGCAGAATGCAAGTGTGAAGAATGCGCGCCCAGATGATGTCTTAAAAAGGTGCCACGTGCATGATTGAGCTTGTCAGCGCACTGACAGGTGCCCTCAACCGACCTGTTTTTTTCAGGTTGGTAGAGCAGGCCTGTCAGCACGCCAACAAGCTCAATCATGCGTACGGTGCCTTTTCAGGTGTCATCTGGGTGTGCATTCTTCACATTTGCATCCTGTTGCCAGCACTTGTAAGTGCTCTTTAAATCACGTCTGAATGAGCTCTAACTCTATGGCTAACTATGGGCTATCCACATACCATTGGATTATCCAAATCAACTAGGTGCAGGGGACTTTTCAGGAACAGTGACAGCACCAGCAGGCAGAGATAGAAGTTCTCTCGGGGTTAGACTGGCTGGTAGGCCACCCTAGGGCACAACTGCAGTGGTGGGTTGCAGACACCGACTTTCCTAGGGTGGACCTGGTCACTTCAGTTTTTGTTTGATGCTTATTCACATGTGCACAGGCACTGAGGAAGTCCTCACATGCAACCAGAGCAGCTGTATTGAGTCCAACAGGCCCAGATTAGCCCCAGGAGAGCTTCTGCCTGTAGTCCACCAATGCATCCTGGTGTGGCCAACCAGCCAGGCCAGCCTCAGGAGGCCCACTGTCACTGTCTACTATCCACCAACATTGTTACTTGGCTAAGTAAAATCACCCCTAGCATCCACATGTGCCCTCTCCTGGCTGCATGGATTATCCATGCTAATATGGAGGTTCTCAGTACAGACTGAGTCTGGGATGGAGGACCTCCATTTTGTGGTTGATTTGGTCCAGGACAGATTAGGGATTCTGCTGGTGTACTGTGTACCTCACTGCCCAGCAGTATCCCTGACTGCTCTAGCTGCCCTGATCTCTGAGGTGGTCTTGCAACTTCTGAGGCTCTCTGTCATGGTGGATTTCAATATCTACATGGAGGCCAGCTTGCATGGTGTGGAGCAGGAGTTCTTGGCCACCCTGGCAACCATAGGCCTATCTCAGATGGTTGTTGACCCAATTCATGAGGGGCGGCATACTCTGGACTTCTCGTTTTGCATGACCTTGAGGCGGGGGGTGGGGGGTGTCGACTGTAGGGGGGGTAAGTTCACCCTTGTTATGTTCGGACCATTACCTCTTGCAAACTCTCGTCACAACATGTCTACCTGACCCTAGGGGTGAAGGACCAATTAGGATGGTCCACCCTTGGAGACGGATAGAACCCTCTGGGTTCCAGGACACTCTGGGGGGATTGCACTGGGACCTTGATAACCACTCCATTGATGCCCTGGTGGCTTTTGGAACACTTGGCTGTCTGGGGCTACCGATTGGGTGGCTCCCAGGTGTCCGATTCCAGTGCTTGGGCACAGCAGGTCTCCGTGGTTCACTGATGCCTTGGGGTGGCTGAAGTGCGAAGTAAGACAGTTAGAGTGACGGTGGCACTGCACACATGATGAAGACGACCAATTGCGGCATAGAGCATTTTTAAATACCTATGCTGTGGCTGTGTGGGCAGCAAAGAAAAATTTCTTTGCTGCCATTATAGAATCTGCAAAGTCACATCCAGCGGAGCTTTTCCAGGTGGTGAGGGATTTGTTCAGTCCAGTTTGTCTCCACCTGGACCTGGAGACTTCCAGAGCTCGCTGCAACATGTTTATAGCATACTTTGCAGATAAAATTGCTTGCACAGTGAATACAACTTCAACTCTACCTTTTTGGATGCAGTGGCAGAGCCAGAGGTTAGGAATACCCTGTCTGTTCCATGTTTATGGGATCAATTTCAATTGGTGATGCCGGCTGATGCAGGGGATGTGCTGGGATCTGTCATGACCATGACTTGTGAACTGGACACATACCCGTCCTGGCTGGTGAAAGCCAGCAGGGAGACAGTGGGGCTGTTGCTGGTAGGGGTAATCAATGCATCCCTTGGGGGGGGGGGAGGAGGGGAGGATAGGCTACCGGACTCACTTAAGAAGGCGGTGGTTCAACCTCTTCTCATGAAACCATCTCTGGATGTTGATCCTCTGGCCTCTCTCTAATCTCCCCTTTTTAGAGAAGATTATTGAGTGGGTGGTGGCCCATCAGTTGCAGGTGCATCTCGACCACAACAGTTTTCTGGACCCCTCTCGGTCAGGCTTCCATCCAGGCTATGGCACATACTGCGCTTGGAACCTTGTTTGATGATCTGTGGCTGGAGCTGGATAAGGGTCATCCGACCCTAATGGTTCTGCTTGACCTGTCAGCGGTTTTTGACACAGTGAACCATGAGATGTTGGTGACGCGCCTGTGGGACCTTGCTGGGGTGGATGGGACAGTATTTCAGTAGTTCTGTTACTTACTAGTGAAGGGATCTCAGTGGGTGGTCCTGGGGGGATTATTCATCTTCCCCCAGGGGCCTCCTGTGTGGGTTCTATTCTGTTCCCCCTCTTGTTCAATGTGTATATGGAGCCACTGGGAGAGGTTGTGAGCAGATAGGGGGTAGGCCATCATCAGTGCTGATGACACTCAAAAGTACCTCTCTTTTTCATCCGACCCAGGCCCTGAAGTCTTGGTACTCTCCCAGTATCTGCCTGTGGTAGGGGAGTGGATGAGGATGAGCCGATTAAAGCTGAATGCTGATAAGACAGAGATGAAGCTTCTTGGCAGGGTCAGTGATCTAGGTGAGGGTGGGTCACCTGTCACTGACGCAGTCCGCCTTGTATTGGCATCTCAGGTTTGGAGCTTGGGGGTGCTCCTGGATCTGAATCCGCAGCTGCACCTGGATCTCCAGGTGTTGGCTATGGATAAGAGTGCCTTCTGTCAGTCACTTCTGGTGAGACGGCTCTGTCCATATGTCTCGGACTCCGACCTCGCCACCATCATCCATGCATTCGTCACCTCAAGGCTGGACTACTGTAATGTGCTCTGTGTGGGGCTGCCCATGGTGATGGTCCGCAAGCTGCAGCTGGTGCAGAATGCGGCAGCCCATCTGCTTTCTGGGATGGGTCACCAGGAGCATATTATACCGGTGCTTACATCTCTGCACTGGCTGCCTATAGTCTTCTGGATCCGATTCAAGGTGCTGGTTTTGACCTATAAATTCCTAAGCAGCCTGGGCCCTGGCTATCTGAAGGACCACCTCACCTCCCAGGTTCCTGGGTGGCTTCTGAGGTCATCAAGGGGCACCCACCTGGAGGTGCCACACTATAGGCAGGGTGGCAACTGACAGACGGGCGTTCTCAGTTGCCGCACCGGTGCTGTGGAACTCGCTCCCAGTCTGATCCACCTCAGTCTGGATTTCCGTGTATTCTGGCATCAATGTAAAATGTGGCTCTTCCACCAGGCATTTGGTGGGGGGATGGATAGTGGGTGGTTTGGGGGATGGGAGGGTTTGTTTTTCTTTGCACACACTCTTGTTGTTTTATTGACTTCTGTTTTACTATTTTAAATACTTTATTTTATGGTATTTTATTATATTTATATCTATGTTATTCGCTGCCCCGAGCTGCCAGAAGCAGGAGAGGCGGGGTAAAAATTAATAAATATAATAAAATAAAAATAAATATCAGCCAGAGGACTTGTGGGGTCCAAGGCAACTAGATCCTGCAAATCCACTGGATAATGGTATCAACATGGATAACCATTTCAGCTGTATACCGGGGGGGGGGGGTTTCAAGATGTGAGCCCTTCCTTGGTTCCTTTCTCCAAAGGAGCTTAGTGAGGGGTCACCTCAATCATGATAGACTCTCTTTGCTGTAACATAGCATTGGTTGGAACGATGAACTATAAATAAAGCAACACTGGCTGGGAAGAGCCAGAGTGTTGCAATGTTTTGTCGGCACACCCGAAATAAAACAGAGAAACATTGCTTGATTTTAAAACTGGCCACACTCTTTATTTATTAGAGTTCAAACGAGGCCGGTGGGAACTGCACAGGCAATTTGGATCCAGTATGCTATCATCTAATAAAGTTATTAACTTATATGCTGACGTGGATGTGTCCTCCAGCGTCAGCATTGATAACCATCAACCTCCCCCTTTCGACAGCACTCTGGCTCTGGTCTGGCCGAAAAAGGGGGACAGGCCCAACTCTGGGCGTGAGTAACAGTGCATGTCCTTTCTGGCCTTACCTGACATGCCTCCCAGGGTCATGACCCCAGTGTGTGCTGTGCCCGCATCACTCTGGGTATCACCTCCCCATCTCTTAAGGAGATGACTCTTCCTATGCTATTCCTCACCTATTTAGCCTAATATAGCATACTGGATCCCTGCAGAGTGCGACAATTAATTACCTGTCATTTCTTTAACTCAAGTACCAAACCATTATTGATTATTCTTACCGTACAAATTACCCTATTTAACATATAGTATCTTGATTTCCAATCAATACATAATTGAAGCAAATAATTGAATCATATTTGAATTCTTGGTAAATGGTAACAATCATGACCAATTTTTTTTGTCTGATCTCCTATTTAAGCCTACTCAGAACTGTGGAGGCGAAACATGCAGTCCTAACTAAGCAGGCTACCCGCCAAAATTCCTCCTTGGTCCCGTAATGGCAACCATCAAAGACCACAGTGCTAGAGGTGAGGTGGGTGGGGCTGATCCAATCTCTGATCGCCGCTGAATGCCGCCCACGCAGCCCAGAGTGTCTCCGCCCTTCCTAAAAGGGGCGGGTCCAGTCAATCCCACGGGCGACTGGACTGCGCAGGCGCATCTTTCGGTTGCCAGAGCAACCCGCTCACAGGCAAGGGAGCGTTCTACCACGCTCCCTGCCACGGCCTCACTTCTTGTGTCTCCCCACCTGGGCTCAACAAATTCCCTGTCGCCACCATTGCGGCAGCGAAGGGGGCTTGTGTGTGGGACAGATCTTGCAAAAACTTACAGGAGAAAGCCTGACATTTGCAATTACTACTGAGTTACTGCTTACAAACTACCAATCTTTAATCAAAAATGTCTTTCTGTGCAATTGAAATAGTATTCCAACAGTAGATTTGTTTCTGCTATGGATTTGAATCAGACAAAAAGTATTTTCAAAGAGAAGATATAAAAGGTGCTTGTTTTTGTTTTGAGAGAATATTGCTGCTTCTGAAGTTTTATTCAACCCAGCCATTTATATGAATGACTTAAAATTATGAGTGTTCTGAATAGTTCAAAACACATTCAAGAACATTTCCAAGTTTCCAAGGACCGGGCCCAAGTATTCAGGCCCCTCCTCAGGAACTATGTGAATACTCAGGAATGCTTAAGAACTTGGAAGCAGGATAAGGGGGCAGACTAGCACTGGGGCAAGGAATGGGCCAGCAGGGGGCATTACTCAGTTCTTCGGTACTTGGTAAAATTGAGTCGAGCATGGCAATTGTCGGTAAATTCCAAGTAAAACCGAATTCAGCCCTACTTAAAATCTTTTATACATGTTTAAACTACACATCCATATCAGTGAATAAATTATACAAGTAGTAACTCTAGTGAAGTTATGTAGAACTTTCTACCACTATGATAAAACACACCACACATTTTCAGCAACTCACTGGCCCCTCTTCCCTGGCCCCAGCTTGCTGGGCAATGGCCATGGTACTTGGTTCCTCAGTAACTCCTCAATCAAGAGCAGGAAGGGGGACAGCTGGACACCAAGGGCAGGTAACCTGCATGCACAAAGTGATCATACTGCGCATTCGTGCCCTTTTCCAGAAGGCCGCCATTTTAGAAAAGGACAGTCAGTCTGTGCATGTGCAAAAAGGCCACTGCACATGAGCAGACTGGTTGCCCTTTTCCAAAATGGCAGCGATGCTGCTGCTGCCATTGTGGAAAAGGGTGCACATGCACAGAACAGTCGGGCAGCCATTTTGCACATGCACAGGGTTTTATTTTTAATTTTTAAAAGAAAATGAATGACAAATGACAATCATTTGCTTATTCATTTGTTTTTGTAACATTAGTTACTAAAATGAATAGGGCTCCATTTGTTTTAGTAATTCATAGAAAACTAAATGACTGCACACCCATACAACCCCAAAAGTTAGGGGAGTATTTCCATTCTACAGATGAAAGAACTGGTATGCAGGAGTTAATATTCTGTTTGAGATCACAAGGGAGTTAGAGTCAATGTGGATTTCTGTCTCTTATTTTGAAAGGTGTATATTAATTTCCCCATCTCCATTATATGCCAGCCCCAGAGACCCATGTTCACTGTATTTTCCCCATTGCTGCCAATGGGGAAAATGGAATGAAAACAGGTTCCTGGTCATACCTGAATCATCCATTGCTAGTAAGGAGGGAGGGAGGCCATTTCCCATACTCGTAATATTGCGCATTTGCTCACCCAAAATTATTTTACCATTCCTATTGAAACCAAATATTATTTATTCAGCACTAAATCCATCATATGTTTTTCCTATAATCTTTTCAACTACTTTGGCTGTTTTTCCCCACATAGGTTTTAATTCAGGACAATGTCAGATGATATGCTCTTCCGTGCCCTCCTGAATTATTGTATAATCTATGGAAGACCACAGGGGCAGAAAAACAGACGTTTTATTAATACCATCCTAAAAAGAGCAGCCATTTGAAAAGTATAGAATCCAGAGTTTTCACCAGTTTTTTCCTTGTGTGAAAGGATTTCAGTATATGTATTTATCTTACTATATAATATATACAAAATCCAAATCATCTACAAGAACCTAAGACAAAACATTTTGAGTTGAGAAGGCAGTTTTCTATAAAGGGGAGAGATGAGGTGGGGAAGCATAAGTAGAATCACCACCTTCCTCCAGACTTCCACCAAGGAGTAGTGGGGCCATGTCGGAAAGGGCAGGTCAAAGGGGCTGTCACACCCCCTTCTGATGTAATCCCACCTCTTACGTCTCACTCTCTGTGCTCTGGAGAGACCCCTGCAGTCGGCCAGGAGCACCCTCCTTGAGGTCCCCTATGTGGCCCGGGGGACCACTATAGAGAGGGTGTTCTTGGTGCGTGGTCGTACCTCGGCTGTGGAATTCCCTCCAAGTGGAGGCCCAGATGGCCCTGGACCTCCCTTCCTTCCGGTGTATGACTAAGACCTAGCTGTTCTGCCAGGCATTTGGTGGGGGAGATGGGGTTTAGGGTGGGGGGTTGTGGGTTAGGGAGGGGGATTTTGTTTTTCTCTCTCTTTTATTGTGCTGTTTTAGCCCCTTCGTTTCAGACATGGCCTCCGTCTGCTGGCTTGGAACCCCAATTTATTTGGGTTACCAGGGTCTCCCCTGGCTGAACCAGAGAATGTGGGACTTTCCCCAAAGACTGTGGGGGAAACCAGAGTGGTGGCAACCCTATGTATGAATAAAAAGAGATCAAGAAAAAAAAGTGACTCAATCTTCTCAAAGCACTTCTGTTTGAACTTCCCTTGTACATTTCATTAAGGCTCATAGATCAGCCTGGATTAAATCATAACAAATGTCCTGAATGTGCTGACAGGTCTTTCTAAGACAACTGGCCCACAGCCTGCAGTTTGTCTGCTTTTCTTGTTGAAATATTATATGCAATCACCTCCAGACCTCGAAGAGCAGAATTTCCCTTGAGCTCAGAAATGCCGTAATCTGTTTCCACAGCACAGCATGCCAAACACTACCACCTCTGGAGGGAGAAATCATTCTAGACTTTGTGGGTAAGATTTACAGTACCACAGCAAAATGATATCATTCGATATAACCTCACCACCAGAATAGCCAGCCACATGTTTCAACCTTTATGTTAGTTATTTTGTTAGACCAGATCAAAAAGTTCACACTCAAGTATGAACACACTCAATATTCCCTCAGAATTTGGTCTCCTTTAGATGAAAAGCTATTTAAAGTTGATTTGGATACAGAAAACATTCAATTTACTCAACTTGTTTCAATATACAAAATATTCCCAGTAATATTCCCAACAATAATGAGTATTAGCAGGGGCGTTGAAAATCCACACTGCCCCGTCCCATGGGCCACTTTGACGCTTTGAAAATTAGTACAAACTCTGCAGACTAGATAGGAGTGGGGAATGGGGTGCTTGAGATCTGTGCTCAGAAGGGGGAAGGAGGAGGATAATCCAAATCATGGACTTATATCAAGAATCCATCCTCTATCCTTAGAGTGCATGCCTTCATCTCCCCTCCCTTCTTAAGCTCATCCTTTCAAGTGGTTGAATTTAGGAACAGAAACCATGGTCAGATCCAGGAATTGGAAAAGAGCCAAATGAAAAAACAGCCGTGGGCCAGATTTGGCCCTCTGGGCTACAGGTTCTGTATTCCATTCCCTGGTGTTATGGATTATGAAAATGTTTCACCAGTGAAATGCATTTGTCTATTTCACAGCACAACAAGGCTACAGAACAAGAGGGAAATGCATTAAGAATGCCACCCAACAAAAGCTGCCAGGAAGTCTAGGCAGACCATCTCACAATGCGAACTGAAGCATGACCAGGTGGTGGGGAGTAAGGGGTTGTTATTTTTTTACACACTACAACCCCCACTCATGTACTCCACCAACAGCACCACCCACTTTGCCACTGGTTTACCTGTGGTGACATGCTTGTGTTGTCTGGACAGCTCTGTCTACCACATGGCATCACTGAAGTGGTCAGTGGTAGAAGCTCCCCAGATATTTTTTTATAGTATCTATCGCTGACCGCATCAGTGATATCATGTGGTAGAACAGTCCAGGTGTTATGAGAAATGCCTCCATGGGGTAAATAAAACAGTGTGGGTGATAACTAACCTCTGAAAGCACCCTAAGTCACCTAAACTATGAGACTCACATGCTATTTTGGACAGCTACAGAAAGTAGCTTCATCTGAAGCCACTTTACCTTCCTGTTATATAGAAGCCCTTACTGTCATACAGAAATATTTATTTAATCCATCCATGTTTTGAGGCCAGTAACCATATCTTAGGCCCTTTTCTAACAGGTGTGGGTGCATGGGGGGGATGGGGGTGGCACAGTGGGTGGGCGGTATGTTCCCACAGACCCCCACCCACCTCCATGCATGGAGCATCCAGCATTGGCACCAGTTGCTCCATGCATAGGTGATGGGTGGCGGTAGGTAGAGCACAGGAGTGCGCACGCACACCCACCCGCCGCAGCGTTCACACAGATGCCCATTCACCCACCCACCCCCCGCACCTGCCACAGCATTCAAAATGCACATGTGGGCGAGAAGAGGGATGTCCATTTGAAAACGGCCTTAGTCCAATACCTTGCACTCAGCAAAAACTTTCCATGCAACAGACTTGAGTCAGTCACATTCTGTAAACCAGTATCTAAAGGTATTTTAAATACACAACAGTAGTAACTTCTAACTTCAGCATCACTTGCTGCAGTGTGTGAACGTTGTACGTATTAATTCAGTACAGTTCTGCTTTTATCTAATAAAACTATAGTCGACCCCACCCTCTCATAATTTCCTCATGCTTCCCACAGTCTGTCGCCTCTTGCTTTAACATTTAAACTCTTTGGGCAAGGATCTTGAGGTGCATCTCTACACCATGCTTAACGCAATGGGGGCTCCATCAACCATTCCTTAAATGCTACCACAATAAATAATAATTGCTTTGAGTACAGTTTTTTGTACCATCTCTGGTAGTTTGAAAAATTGATACAATAGTGAACAACTAGTTGCTTTTTTATTTACCTTTTAAGATCAAAAAGACCCAGTGTGCACAAGCAAATTTTATCAGCAACAGCTCTCATTCTCCAGATTCTCAGTGTTTTAAAACGATTAACACAAACTACTTACTCCAAAATAGTATGGCTTCTGTAGGACTACTCCAGAGAAAAGGCCCAAAAGCTCGCATATTCTCACCAACACAAATATGTCCCCAAAAATGTCATCTGAACCACTGTCTTCATCTCTCTATTATAAAGCCATTATCATTATGATAACTGTTTCTGGGGTAAGTTTGTAAACAGGTTCAAAACAGGTTGCTAACAATGCAGCAAACTGTAAAGTTACATGCCAATGGTAGTGACTTAAGACATCATTCAGTACGTTACAAGACAATTTTCCATGGATAGCACCATCAATGGCTTAGGCCAACATTATCCAGGAATGCAGTCCCATGCACAGGAGGATCTCCCTACATATCTACCTATTGTGCATGGAGAATGAATGGCAGAATGAATCAATCAATCCACAATTATCCCATTTTTTGTATATTTGCTCTCAAGTACCTGGTACTAGCTGCTATCGGAGAAAGGGTACTGGCCTAGAGGGAACTTTGGTCTGACCAAAGTAAGATGTTCTAAATTATATATCTAACAAAAAACTTTCTGGTTTACAACAAATAGTTAAGGCGGATTCTTGCTACTTAAACAAACCCTAAAAACCAAGGAAATTAATATTTCCCAAGCCCAGCAAAGAAAAAAACCCCAAAACCAGAAACCACCACCACATCTCCAAAACTCCTGCTAAACCCGCCTTAACAACTATGCAGTGTAAAAGATAAAACGGATTAATGTTTCTCTAATATCTTTTTTACAAGGATATTCTTTGTCCATCTGCTGAGTTGCTCAAGTTGGAGATAAACTAACTCCGTTGGATTTTTTAAAAAATCTAAAAAAAAAAAAACCTACTTAGAAAATAGCAAGCAACCTCCCTGACCAAAAAAAAAAAAAAAAAAAAAAAAA
>QEPC01009204.1:42080-53124 GCA_003113815.1 Sphenodon punctatus | reverse complement strand
GGGGGGGGGGGGGGGTTGGAGCCAGGACTCCAGGGTTTCCTGGGATGAGAGTGGGGGCTAGTGGGTTAGAAAGGGAGATATGAGGGAGGACTCCTAGGTTATCTGCCAGGGGAGTGGGAGTCTAGTGGATTAAAGGACGGAGTCATGACTCCAGGGTTCTCTGGGAGGGAGTAGGTTAAAGCATGGGAAGGGGGGCTTAGAGCTAAGACTCCAGGGTTCCCTGGGGGTTAGTGAGTTAGAACAGGGGGACCAGGAGCCAGGACTCCTAGGTTCTCTGGGAGGGAAGCAGGGGCTAGTGGGTTAGAGGGGGAATGGGCCTGGAAGCCAGGACTCCTGAGTTCTCTGCAGGGGTTTGGGAGTCATGACTCCTGAATTCTCTGTGTGTGAAATGGAGGCTAGAGGTTTAGAGCAGGGGACTTTGAGCCAGGACTTCTGGGTTCTGTGGGAGTGGGCCTAGTGGGTTAGAGGGGGAATGGGAGTGGGTTGGAGCATGGGGTGGGGAGCCAGGACTCCAAGTTTCCCTGGCAGCAGCCTGGGTGGGAGGTTGGGGGGGAAGAAGTTAAGCCACCTCCCCCAGTCGGCCACCTGGCCATGTGCCTTGCTCGGCCTTCCCTCTACCAGCCAATCACCTGCCCCTCCCCCCAGCTCACACACAAGCACACACTCACTCAGTACCCCCTTCCACCCAGCATACACAAACAGTCACTCACACAGATACCCCTCCCCACGCAGACACGCGCGCGCGCACACACACACACACACACCCCTACCTACCTACCTAGTGGGAGCACCTAGGGTTCTATTCCATGCCACCGCCAGGCTGTTTAAAGGGCCCATGGCAGCAGCTGCATGTGCACCTTGGTCGGCACATAGGGAACATGGTGCTGGCCCCAGTGCAAATGTGTGTGCCGCCGCAGGCCCTTTAAGCAGCCTGGCGGCAGCAGAAACAACATTCTGGTGCTGGCAGAGGCAAGCTCTGCTCCACTCCATGTTCTCTAGGACGCTGGCCCCATTTCACATGCACACGCCATCGCAGACCCTTTAAACAGCCCAGCGGCAGCAAAGGAGGCATCCTGGTGCTGGCGGCAGTGCACAGTAGAGTGGAGCAGCAGCATCCTGATACTGGCAGTGGGGCAGAGTGGAGCGGCAAAGGTGGCAGCGGCCCAGCAGTCAGCATCAACAGTGAGTTGGGGGGGGGAAGACAGAAGTTGGGGTCAGCAGTGGCAATTCCTTCCCCCTCCCAAGGCAGGCAGGTGGTCAGATGGGGGGGGGGGGGCAGCTTCACTTCATACTCCCACCCCATGCCCAGGCTGCTGCCAAAGTTCCTCTTCGGGCGGGGGGAAGGGCTTGGCTTCCTTACCTCGCCACCCTTCTGCCCAGGCCACTGCCAAGAGAATCTTGGGGTTAGCTCCCTGATCCTCTGCCAGCAGCACACACAGACTCCGGCAGCCATCCTGGCCTCCACACACCAAGCCTTCATGGCTCAGAATGTTCGTCATTATGCCACTCTCCATAGCGGAAAGTGGCATGTATAACAACCGATTTCTCTTTATCACACACACAAAAATGGCTAGAAATCCACCAGGCCCTAGAGGATCCTTCACCTTAATTTTATTATCTCCTACTGGGAAACTCCAATGCTCCCAGAAAAGTGCAAACCCCACCAAAACAAACCTCACGAACCCGAAAGTAAACAGTCTGAAAAATCCAATGCAAGTGAATGGAGGCACTTGCATTGGAACTCCTACCCGCCTTAAGTAATAGAGCCACTGCTGCAGGTCTATAGTTTTGAGTTAAACAGTAGTTGAAGCTTAATACACCAGTACCTAAAGCCTGGAGTTTGGCGCATGGTCACTGTCTCCAGTGCTGTTGCTATCTTTTTTCCCTAGGAGCATGCTGAACTACAACTCCCAGAATGCCTCCAGGGAGAAAAGATGGCATGCATTCACCTGATAAAATGTAGTGGCCAAACTCAGAGGTTCCCACCACAGCTGCTTAGGAGCCCTGGTGTCTGGGGGCAGTGACAGCAAGTACCCCAGGGCCCTGGATCTGCAGGGACTTTTGAAAGAGCAGGTCGCCACTGCCCACTCAGGGAGTTCCTACAATCCACCTGCTTGGGGCATTTGGTTTGCTGTGGGCTGAGAAGGGGGGAGTTGCTGGGGAAGGGTTGTTGCGGGAGGCAGTCCATGGAATAAAGGGCCCCAGCCCATAGAATTGTGGGAATTGTTCTCTATTTTTCATGGGGCCCTGGTCATAAGCCAGACTTAACCCTTGTATTTCCCTTAACTGCTTGGCCTCCATGCCCCAATGTCCAGTGAGCTTACACTTTACACAGCCCTCCTGCCAATAAAAGATCCCCACCCACCCAACACACACACACACCTCCAGTAATTTCTCCTGTGTGGATGGATTCTTTGACAGATGAGATACAGGCTGTTTTTACATGGACACTAACCTGTTTTAAAATATCAGATTCTTAATCCTGGGTTCCTGTTTATACAGACATTTACAACTCAGAATAATCATAAATCTGGGATCATAGTGTACGTGGTTAATAGGGGTTTAGACTAACATATATAACTGAAAAATCCCATGGTGCTTCGCTGCTTAATTCTATCGCTTTCTTGCTCTGTGAACTTTGTTCCCCTTTAGAAACGTCTTTGAATGATTCCATGGCTAATCTATGCACCAGGTTTGGGGGAAGAGAAATCAAAACACTGATTTCCTGACCAGAACCCCAGAAAGCGCTGATGACCATAAACTGTTCCTGGGTAGAGATAATGTTTGCTCTATCTCCATGCTCAATTCAGATTTACCATTTACACGGACGTTAACTTGGGTTAAATAAATCCTTGAAAAGGAGGATGAAATAAGCCTGGGTTCAACCTTAACCCAAATATTTTAAACTAGAATTAGGTTTTCACGCAAACATTTAAACCTGGGTTGAGAAACATTATTTCAGATTTAGCATCTGTGTAAAAATAACCACTGTGAGGATTTTCTCATGGCAAGTATTAGCAATAGCCCAGAGGCTGGTCAGAATTGTTTTGTTATTTTTAAAAAGAAAATTAATCACAATATTAGCCCCCAATTGTTTTAAACTGTTTTTATAGTATTTTATGCATTTACAAATTGTTGGAAGCCGCCCCGAGCTGCTTTTTTCAAGAGAAATGCTTATAAATCATAGCTCTGCATTGCCCCAAAGAGAGGGGTGTGTGTGTGTGTGTTTTTATTCCGAAGACAGACTATTTTCTCCCAGCTATTGGAAAACCCCTTTCTCTCTGAAAGGATAAGAGTCATTAATGAGTCAGAGAGAACAATACAGAATCCCTTATCTCCCCTATGGGAGGGGCTGCTCTGAACTAGCCTAGGGCAAACTATTTCACTAGTCTGGTTCTTTAAGGCTGGGAAATTCAACTCATGGTACCACTGATGACTTGCAAATTGCAGGGCCAGAGCTAGGGGCAGGCAACACAGGCACCTGCCGTAGGCAATAGATTTGAGGGGGGGGGTTGGGGGACTTCTGTTCTCAGCCCGAGCCCACCTGGTCACAATGCCCCCTCACCACAACCGCACTGCTTCACCCGTGCCACCCACAGCCTGGAGAGGGGACCCCCACATCCTTCTCCACCTAGAGAAGCCCCGTTCCACCCCCGAGCCCCCACAAATGCACTCTGATGTGGTGCCAAGCATGGAGGAAGAGACTCTGCTGCTGTTCTGGGTGCCGCCATTGTCTCTCTCCCTGTCCAAGACGGCAGCCTGTGTGTGCACCAGAGCTCCAGGCGGGTGGGGGCAGGGAGCCTGAGTCGCTTAGGGGTGCTAAAAACCTAAGTCTAGCCCAGGCAAATTGCTCTCCCTCTCACCTCCCTTTGTAATCCAGGACATTACAGCAGTTTTCCAGGACTGTGGAACACATAATGAAAGAGGTGCAAACACTTGTGGTACAATTCTGCCTCTTCTCTGTATATTTACATAACATGCAGATTTTTCAGAAAAAGCATTTAAGTACTGTCATTAAACATTTATGCTGCACATCAGTTAGCATTGTTTACTCTTTACCTAATCCTGACATCTGGCACTCTGAAGCTGATAGGACTACTCAGGAGTAAAGCAAGTAGGATTTTGTCTATTACTCGTGGTGCTTCATAATGAATGAGCTAGTGTCCATCCGTGCTTACAAATCTGTTTTTGACCTTTCATGCATGAGTGTGAATCTGAAATGGGTAGGAGTACAGTTGTGTTATTGCAATGACTGGAGCTGCCTTGGCTGCAAGATATTTTATTTTTCTAAAGCCCCTTACGTAGCTCACAAGATGTCTTTGCATCTTACAAACAAATGTGTTTATCCTCATAATGCCCGTACAAAGAAAGGAGCTTCCTATCGTCCTCATTTTGCAGATGAGAAATTGACACACACACACACACACACACACACACACGCAGAGCTTCTTACAAAGGTCATACTAGAAGTCTGTGGCAGAAAAGAACATTAAACTCCGGCCTCCTGTGTCCAACGCTGGCACCAAAACCTATAAAATTGGGCATTGGGGGTACAAATGTACCAGGCCCCAAAAATCAAGAGGCCGCAAAAACCTACAAGCTAACATCTGTGTGATGATGGTACCAGACCAGTCTCTCCTGACAAGTTAGTGGACAATGGCAACAGAAGAATGGAAGGTGTGGGTGGGGAACAGCTACAAAGCTGTACTGGGGCCTCAAATTTCTCAACAGACCTGGCTGTCAACTTAAAAACTGGATCATCCATCTATGAGAAAGAAGAGAGGTTGACTGCTAATTCCTCTTCTGATCTGTTCCAGCACATTTCAAACATCCATTTACTTTTCCCAGATGGCAATCACAAAGAGTGCAAAGGATTGGACTTTTCCCAGTCTCCTGTTTCAGTTCCCATTCCAGCCATCCTTTTTAAAAGAAAGCCGTCAAACCAAAATGTAACTAAGGGGACTTTTGTGTAAAGACTGCAGGGTTAGGTCATTGGTGCTTTTTTAATAGATAAAGTAAAATAAAAATTTGTAAAACTCTGCCCAAACAGCCTAATTTTCCTGCCAGTTAGACTGTTGTAAAGTCAGCCACACTTGTCATTTATTTTATTTATTTAAATAATATTCTATCCTACCCCTCCTGCTCCAGGCAACCCGAGGTGGCTCACATAATAAAAACACATAAAATCCATAATACAATAAAAGAGAAGAAAAACAGAACCAAACCCCGCCGGCAACCCTAATCCACACACCCCCACCCTAAACCTATCTCCCTTGCCAAGAGTCAGGCAGAACAGCCAGGACTTACCCATACAGTGGAAGGAAGGGAGATCCGGGGCCAACCTTGGCTGGGAGGGATTTCCACAGCCTAGGTGCGGCCACCGAGAACACCCTCTCTATAGTGACCCCCTGGCCACACGGGGGACCTCGAGACAGGGGCTCCCAGCCAACTGCAGAGGTCACTCCAGGGCAGGGGGAGTGAGGTGATCCCACAGGTAAGTTGGGCCAAGGCCGTGTAGGGCTTTATAGGTCAAAACCAAAACCTTGAAATTGGGCCGGAAGACTATTGGCAGCCAGAGCGTAGCCCAAAGCACCAGCGTAATGCGCTCACGGCGGCCTGACCCCACAAGGAGATGCGCCACTGCATTCTGCACTAGCTGCAGTCTCTGAACCATCACCATGGATAGCCCCATGTAGAGCGCGTTTCAATAGTCCAATCTCGAGGAAATGAAAGCATTGATGATAGTAGCCAGGTCACTATCTGAAACATATAGCTGAAACTGTCACACCATATATAATTTGCGGAACGCAGTCCTCACCACAGCCTCCACCAGGAGGTCCAGGCGCAGCTGCGGATGGAGGAGCACGCCCAGACTGCAAACCTGGGGAAGCAGCAGAGGGCGAATCCCATCAATGACGGGAGTCACCACATCCACTGCCTTACCTACTACCATCACCTCCATCTTATATACCTTAGTCAGCTTGCCCTCATCCAGTCCCCCACAGCCGCCAGACATTGGGGTAAGCACAGAAACTGCTGGGCCTGGGTCAGATGAAAAACACAGGTAGAGCTGGGTGTCATCAGCATATTGATGACAACGTACCCCATACCATCTCACGACCTCATCAAGTGTCTGAATATAACACATTGAACAGGAGAGGGGACAGAATGGAGCCTTGTGGGACTCCACACGTGAGATCTCGAGGGGATGAAAAACAGTCCCCGAGCACCACACGCTGAGTTCTTCTGGTCATGAAGGAGTGGAACCATTCAAGAACAATCCCACCCACCCTGGCTCGGTCCTGCAGGCAAGTCACCAACATCTCACGATCAACAATATCAAAAGCCACCAACAAATCTAACAGAATTAGCAGGGTCGAACTGCCCTGATCTAATTCACGGCAAAGGTCATCGACCAAGGCCACAAGCGCAGTCTCTGCACGATAGCCTGGACGAAAGCCGGACTGTGCAGGGTCCAGATAACTGGTGCGGTCCAGATGCCCCTGCAACTGCTGAGCCCATCTGGCTCCTTGGTTGACTTCCCATCCTCATTCCTCTTTATTACAGTTGCTCCAGTCATGCTTGGACTCTAATTCTCCTGATATGGTCTATAATATGGCCACTCTGGCCTTAAAACTTAGCAAACGCAGAATTAGCTGACTTAGTTTGTTTCCGGTCCTCCTGAACTAGAGTACCCTTTAGGAGATCTTTACTTTTTACTGGAAAAGAATGAGATGGCCACACTTCGAGGAGGATCTACTGTGATAGGTTTCCATATTTTATATTTTTTGTGTGGTTTATACCATTAATGTTGCTTTTCACCATAGTTTTTGTTGCGCTTGTTATTTCCTGATTCTGCGTTTTATGCTGATTATTATTTTACGATTTTAAATCTTTTAACTTTGACATGTCAAAGTTTGGTCATTCGTGCATGTCTATTTATTACTTATATTGGATTATCTGTTTTAATATTTTCTGCTGTATAGTTTTGTTGCCCTTTTTGCAATTGACCTGTGGTCATGCAATTGAATAAATTCATTCATTCATTCATTCAACTGCTGAGCCACTACCTGCTCAATAACCTTCCCTAAAAAGGGAAGGTTCGAGACTGGCTTTGTCACCAGTTACCAACCGATGTCAAGTGATTTTTTGAGCAGAGGCCACATCGCCGCCTCTTTGAAGCAGCTCGGCACTCAGGCTGTATTTTCACCTGTGACGGCAGTGGCAGCAGCGGGAGGGGCAAGGGAAGATGTGGCAGCCTGGAGGAGCCAGCCGATGGGAAAAGAACCAGTGCAAACGGGGATCTGCCACAACTTCTCTTGTGCATGTCAGGGCGCAAAATCCTGCCCTGACATGCACGAGAGAAGCCGCAGCAGATCCCCATTCGCACCGACTCTTTTCCTGTCAGCCGGCTCCTTGGCGCTGCCGCATCTTCCCTCACCCCTCCCGCTGCCGTCACTGCCGCTGCAGGTGAGAATGCAGCATCAGCCCTCCCGAGCAGGAGGAAAAACAAAAAGCCCAGAGTTTAGGCTTTTTACTGAATTGGACCTTGTTGTGCCAACATACGGAATGGAAATGTGCATGCACATAGAACAAGAGATTAGAAAGGATCTCCCTCCTCCCCCCTTCTCCCCCAAAGCATTCATGCTTCAGCTGGTAGCACAGCCCACATACGAGTCACCTACACTCTAAATTTGCAGCATTTCAGGGAGCTTTGAAGGAATTTATTGACTCATCTCTCTTCTTTTTCTCGGGCGAGCAGAGAATCTGAAAACAATTCCCTTTGCAAATGATTTGGAAATACCACCAAACAAATAATGGGCTGGCATTATCCCCACCTCTTAACAACTGTCCAGTGCATTTTAAGCCTTAATGTTGTATTTCATACTTGTCCCACATCATTAGGGATAGCAAGCATCTCTTTTTAAGATCAGCAATGCAGTGTCATTTTGCTTACTTGCTTATCACTGCAAATACTGTAGGAATTCTCATGCCTTCAGTTAGCTACTGGACAGTTGCTGTCAGCAGCCTGCAACCGTAGGCAAGCTGGGGATTTATATTTTCAGCTCAGCAGGTTGCCTACATCTGGGCTAGAAAGGTAAGGAAGAAGTAATACACGTACACTGGTTAGGATCCACTAATTATTCTGACAGGGAGAGAACGCAGTTATGCCACTAGCTGAGAATATTTGGCAGATATAATCAAGTCAGCGAGTGAGCTTACAAAGTGAGAAACCAAAAAAAAAAAAAAAAAAAAAATCACACAAACCTACTCAGCCTACTTCCAGAAATACAAAAATGAAGACTAAGTAGTTCAGATTATATCTTTTACTGGATATCAATTAACTGTTGGTGAGTAGGGATGTGTGAACAGAACGCAGTTCGGCACAAACATTGGGCATCAGTGGGTGGCAGAGGATGTCTGCCACAGAGAGAGAGGGTGTGTGGGAGGGGGGCTCTTCCAGCAGTCACGGCATGAGCTGAAGGAAGCACCCACCAAAACACATGCCAGCCATCCCTTGCAAGGATCTCCCATTGCCATTCCATCCCCTAGCACCCCAAGAAGGGCAGGATTTGCATGTGCCAGCCAGGGTCGTTTGGATTTTCACGTGACAGCCAGGGTCTCCCGTTGCCATCCCTAGCACCTCAAGGAGGGCAGGATTTGCACGTGCCAGCAAGGGTCTCTCCATTTGCAATCCCTAGCATCCCCTAGCACCCCAAAGAGGGAGGACTAGAGAGATATCATCAAATGCATGATGATATTATTTAGGTGTTGTTTATGTGTTCCTGTTTCAGAGAGGGTGATGATGCCGCCCCCGCCACTGGTGCCACATGCAGGACACCATCAAGGCAGAGGTAGCCACTGCCAGACAGCGGGTGCATGAGGGCTGATGTCTGGCAGTGGCACGATAAGGCGAAAGGTGGAATTGCTGTCTGCAAGGTAAGGCACAGGGGCTGGAACAACAGGGAATGGATTGCCCTATGACCTGTTACGAACAGAAGTCCCCTGCAGAAAGAGATTGGCCAGTGGCCACCCACCCACTTGTGCAGACAGAATGTAGGCAGGCCTTGACAGACCATTGGTCTGACACAGTATGGCACTTCTTATGCTCCTATCTTTTTATGTGCTTTAGGTCTGCAGCAAAACAATAAATCAGGGCTCGCAGGGGACCACATTGGACCTAATCACATGAGGTCAATCAGATAAGGCGGCTAAGGCTGTCTAGTATGATAGAGAGAGAGAGAGAGAGAGAGAGAGAGAGAGAGAGAGGCAGGGTGGGTGTCAGGCATTAGGAGGGAGGGACAGCACCTCAGCACAGCAGCAGTAGCCCAGACTGAGGAAGAGGAGCCCTGTCCCAAGACTGCCCTGGCATGGGATGGCGTGTGCCACTGCACCATCAATTCTTGTACACCAGGGGCAGCTCAGGGAATCCCAGCAGGGGAAGATTGACCTTCAGGAAGAGCAACTGCTTCACCAACTTGGCCCCCAGTCTCAGGCGGTGCGGGGAGCAAATGTCCCATGCCATAGAGAACACCCGCTCGCTGGGGACACTGGTTGGTGGGCAGGACAGTATACCCATGGCCACTTTCAACAGGGCTGGCCACATGTTGGCCTTGCCAGTCCAGTAGGCCAAGGGATCGCTGCTGGGCTCAATGCATGGCTCCTCCTCCAGGTAGGTCTCGACGACTGCTGAGGCGCTGTCGTACTCCCTCTGGTAGCTTTGTGTGGGCAGTGCACCACCTCCACCGCTGCTCTCAGCCATGCTGCTTGCCCTATTGTGCACGGCGTCATGCTCCCCAGAGTGCCCTGCACATAGGACGAGCTGCTTCTGCTGCTGCTGCTGCCAATAGGGATGCTGCTGCTGCTGCTACTACTGCTAGGGCTAGGGACAGGGATAGACCCAGCTGACTGGAAGGGGTGACTGTGGCTGCTCCCAATCCCATCATCCCCAGGGGTGTCCTGCTGCATAGCTCGCTCTGCCTTCTGGACCCTCTCCGCCAGCACACCCTTCCAGTGGCCATAGAGCACTGTTTGGTGTGCCATGCTGCCCTTGACCCTGGGGTCCAGCATTGTTGCCGGGACATATTCCTTCCGCTGCAGAAGCTCGTCAAACCACGCCTTCAGCCTTGCCTTCAGCTGCCACGTCAGGTCAAACGCCTCATCGGCCAGCTTCCTGCCCTCAGGGCCACAATCCCACCCCCTGAGGTTCTTGTCCAGCCTCCTGTGGAGACTCTGGATCTGAGGGGTCACCTGGCTGAAGGGATGGTGATGGAGCTGCTCACGGTCTCTGCCATGGCCAGGAACGGTCTGAGTACAAAGAGCGTGTGAGCCAGTATCTCCCATTCATTCTGCCCAATTGTAGTATCAGTTTCCTTGCCCCTTTTCAGTCTGGGTTCCGCCCCAGCTATGGTACTGAGACAGCGTTGGTGACCTTGGTGGATGATCTCTGCTGGGAGATGGATGCAGGATGTTCAACATTTCTGATCCTGCTAGATCTCTCGGCTGTTTTTGATACCATGGACTATGGGCTGCTGCTGAGACGGCTGTGTGACCTGGGGGGTCTGGATGGGGCTGTCCTTGAGTGGTTCCGTTCATTCCTCTTGGGGAGAAGCCAGCGGGTGGTGTTGGGGGCTGAAACATCAAGCCCCCAGGCCTTGACCTGTGGCGTTCCGCAGGGTTCAATCCTGTCTCCGTTACTATTTAACGTGTATATGCAGCCCCTGGGGGAGATCGTGAGAGGGTTCACGGTGCGATGTCACCAATATGCTGATAATACTCAGCTGTGCCTCTCATTTTCAATTGACCTCGGTCCTCCTGTCTCGATACTTTTCCAGTGTCTGGAGACTGTGGCGGATTGGATGAGGCGGGAGATACTGTCAACTAAGTCAGACAAACTTAATCCCGATAAGACGGAGGTAATGGTGGTAGTAAGGGCAGGGGGATGTTGGCTCCTCTGGGGAGGTGGGGGTCTGCCCTCCTGTAGCCCAGCAGGTTTGGAGTCTGGGGGTGGTGTTGGATTCGGACCTCCGTCTGGATTGGCAGG
>QEPC01009204.1:3498-41615 GCA_003113815.1 Sphenodon punctatus | reverse complement strand
GGGGCACCCTCCTGGAGGTCCCCCATATTAAGCGGGGGGCCACAATGGAAAGGACGTTCTCAGTGGCCGGGCCGCAACTCTGGAATTCCCTCCCGGAGGAAGCTCGCCTGGCCCCGGGTCTGCTGGCATTCCGCCAAGTCTGCAAGACCTGGCTGTTTGCCCAGGCCTTTGGAGAGGAGGGTGGGAGGGGGGTAGGTGGGGGGGTTGGATTTTAAGTATGTTAAAGTAATAGGGGTTGTTTTAAAATGTGTTAAAATTGATGCATTTTACGATTATTGTTTGTTTTTATTTGTTGTAAGTTGCCCCAAGATGCCGTAGGCATGAGGGAGTGGCTAATAAATATGACAAAATAAATAAAAATAAATAAATAAAATCATACCCTGGAGGTGCCCCGCTGTCTGTCACCAGCTGAACCTGATGCAAGGTGGCTTTCTGCTCAAGAAGCCGTTCGAGCATCAGAAAGGTGGAATTCCACCTGGTGGACACATCCTGGACCAGCTGGTTCATTGGGGAGTCTTGCTCAGCCTGCTTCACCGGGAGGAGCTCGCTGGCCTTCATGTTCTGGTTAAAGAACCCCACAAGCTTCCTCCCCTGTTTGATCAGGGACCTATGGGTGTCTGCCCCAATCCCCTTATCCCCCAAGCCAAGAGCGTCCGACCACCAGGTGAAGGGTGTGTGCAGCGCAAGGGATGCTGGTGAAGCTCCCATCATGGACTTCCTTCAGTATATTTGCCATGTTGTCCATCACCACACGCCCCTTGGTGAAGGGAGCACCTGGCGTGACCCACTCCCTCACCAAGGCGGTCAGGGCTACCTCAATGTTCCTAGCAGTGTAGGGACTGTCCATTACTTGTGCCTGAAGCAGGACCCGCATATACCCTGCTTCGGGACCCCTCCTGCCACTGGCAAATGCAGCCTCCGGGTCCTTCCACCAGTGCACCATCACCGCCAGGTATGTGTGTTGCGCATTTTGACTTGACCACAGGTCTGTGGTTAAGTTTATGGTGGCACCCCCAGCCCCTGCCAGCTGCTCCCTCACCCACTCCTTCAAAGCCCTGTACAGGTCCGGCACCACCTGATGACTCATGGTGGTGCACGATGGCAGCTTAAACTGGGGGGGCCAGGAACCCAATCAGTCACCTGAAGCCCATGTCCTCTACAATGGAGAAGGGCTGCCCATCCAGCGCAATCATTTTGCCTAACAAGTGCCTGGCTTTCTCTTGAAAGCCATGCTGTCCTCCAGCTGCCGATGGCCTTGACAGCTGCCCCCACCCCAGCTACCCCATGGTGGACTGACGCTGCTGGTGAGGCTCCTGCTGCTGTTCTCTCCCCCCCCCCCAATCAGGAATACTAGACGTGCTCCTGCTGCTAGAGGCAGCTGTTGGTGCAGGATGCTTTTCCGATGAAGGAGGTGGACGACTGGCCGGCATGGCTGCTGCAGTCAGGAACCCGCTGGCATCCACTGCCCCTGACTGCCCACTTAGCATCAGAGCGCTGTGACATGCCTTGAGGTGCCTCACCATGCAGTTGTTCCAAGGTTGGTGAGCACCTGCCCACGCTTCACCACCTTACTGCTCACAGTGCACTACACCTCCCTCGGATCGTCCGCCCACACCAGCTTGAAAGATGCCCATAAAGAGGGTTTTTTGCCCCCTCCTGCCTTCTGGCCAACCCCAGGTGACGCACTGCTGCCAGCGCTGCTGGGAGGGGCAGAACTTGGTGGCGACACAGCTCTGGGAGGAGGGATAGACATCGCCTCAGCTCCAGACATCTACACAGGACTAGTGTTTTCTTTTGCCTTACTGTCCCCGATCACAGTGATGTCCCATGAAGGGGAGTACTGGGACCCTGAGGCTTGATTGCCACTCTCTCTGTGCTGCTGCCACTCTCTCTGTGCCCCCCTCTATAGCTGCTGCTGCTACTACTCCTCTCCCTGCTGCCATTGCCCAGGGATCGGGCCCTGCCTCTAGAAGCCAGGGTGAGATCCACCAGCTCTGGACTGCTGGGGATCGCCTCGACAATGGGTACATTGGTGGCCCTGGAGGAACATCGGAAGCAGCACCTGCTCCAGCAGCAGCAGAGACAGCTGCAGCCTCATGTACTTCAGGCCTTCCGTTGTCCTGCGTGGCAGTGGAGGACGTTAGCAGGAAGCACCACCGAAACACCCCCAGACTAGTGCCACTGCTGGGAGACTCTGAACCCTGTCTCCCAAAATCAGGCCTGCGAAGCTTGGGGCGTGGTGATGGGCTCTGGCTGCTGCTGCTGCATGCTGCCACTCCTCTGCCACGGCCCCTACCACCACCTCTGCCACGTGCCCACCTTAAGGGCAGCAGACCGGCCTCTCCTACTTCCCTTCCCCATGTCTTCCAACTCAAAGAATGCACAGCACACAAAGATTTTATATATTTTTTTAAAAAAAAAATTCAATTTTTTCATCTAATATTATATATACACTAACTCTAACTATAGTATTAACTATTCAAAAATCTATGTAATATTATATCTACAAAGGCCTAGTCCTACTTTAAAATATCAAAACTGAATAACTACTACACACTATCTCTATCTCTATACTAAGCTAACTCCTATTAATCTATTTTTTCTTCTAATATCTATATATACAATATTACACAGGGATTTCGGGGGGGAAACACAGACAGCTCACACCAAACAACACAGGGACGGGTACAATACTGAAATAAAACCTAAATCAATTTAATCCTACTCTAAATAAATCCAAAAACAGGGGAAGGGAATCAGGGATGGAATATATAAAGGGAGGAGGGGAGGATTCAATGGAGGGTAGGAATAAAGAACACAGGGATGGGTAAAAAATTAAAATGACTAAATCTATGTAATCTAATCTAAATAAATGATACTATGGAGGTAAATGTGTGGAAGTGGGTGAAATAGGAGGAAGATGGCAATGGATTGAGGAGAACACAAACTGCTGGGAGAGGGAGCCTTCTGAAAACGCCTGCTGTCAGGAACAGTGGCTAACTCAGAAGGTGTTGGAAGGGAGGAGGGCAATGAGTTTTGTTACTTGCTGTGCCTGCCTTACCACAAGCCCCATTGGCTCCATGCAGCCTAGCCCATGGCCAATCGCAGCCTGCGAAGCCAGTGGTCTGAGGAGAAAAGGGATGGTGATTGGGCAGGCTGGCTGCTGCTACTCTACCCCTGGTGCCTGGAAGTCTGCTCCTCAGGTGTCACCCCCCCTCCCTGTGCCTGCCTGGGTCAGGCAGTGGTCGCGTTTCTCCCGCCCAAACTCATCCAAACTCGATCCAAACCGACCGAACTGTTTGGTCGTTTCAGAGTTCGGATCGAGTTTGGGTTTGGTCATCCGAACAGACCGAATTCGGTCCGAACACCAAACCGCATTCGCACATCCCTTTTGCTGAGAGCATAAAAGCTTTCAGGCCATATAGGACCTTTCCTCAGGTATGTAAGCTAGAACTACAACATAAGCAAATGCAGGACAGATCTAAGACGTCCATGACCAACATTAGTTGGTCTACTAAAAAAGATCATCTGAGTTACTTTGTCTCAATCACTGACATTTGTGACCATCATGAAAACCACCTGCTCAAAAATAAAAAAGTTCCATCCAAAACCATCCCTTCCTCACTCAGAATCTCTTCCCTATAACTAAGTAAATCATGTGCACCTGCATTTTTTCAGCCTCATGAATGTATCCTTTTCTCTCCTGATGTTCACCTCTCCCTCGTCTCCCTTAGGCTGTAAGCCTTTTGGGGCAGGGACTTGTCTATAACTAATGATTGTACAATGCCAGGTACACCACTGATGTTATATAAATAATAACAACAGAGCTGAAATGGGTAGTAGGTTTATTATTTACATTCTTGGGTGGCTCTTCAAGTACCCAAATAATATTCATGACTGAAATGGGTATTTGCATATCCATTTGGGGGGTATTCCATGTTGAGGTTTATTATCTGAAACAAGAATGAAATTAATTCTCATGAGAATCTCACGAAAATCTCGCAGCCCCACAGAGATTCTTGCGAGAAACTCAAAAATGAATCCGGAACTTACTTGTGGACTTGTAAACCCAGAAGATTGAAAAATCCGGAACTTTAACGTGTGTGTAAAAATGCCCATTGTCATCTATCATTTCTATAGAGTTTTCAGTGTCCAAAGTGCTTTACAACCTTTAGCCAGTTTACTCTTAACAATCCTGTGAGGTAGGTTGTTGTTCTCAAGTTTTTCTTCTTCAAATGTCTAGTCTTACTGTTTGCAGAGAAAAGTCAACATGGCAGAGTACCTTTCTAAAGGCTTAGAGATCAAAAAGGTAGAGGGCTACAATGGGGTTACTCTGGAGTAAGCAGGTTGCAAGACTTCATTCAAGAAAAATAAAACAAACTAAAGTAGTGGTCATTTAATTTTCTTCTTGAAGCTATTGTCATGATTTTGGGGACTTGACTCATGGTTTGTAAACATTTACAGGTGGCAGTTCTGCACTGTAGAACCTGGGATACCTTCATATACCAAGCTGGATGTTATTCCTTCATGGAAGCAGTGCTAGGGGAGGATATACAACATTCAGACATTTTGGAATTAGTTATATCAGAACCATCGATCAACTAAAGTTTTTAATTGATTAAACTGTTAATCAGCTATTTAATTAAGTACTAGATTATTACAGAATCTCAGTACAATGTAATACAGTGCAATTCATTGATTATTTTGGGTTAAGTTCTTAATTTTAAAAAATTGATTTTTGAAACTTTTTGAATGTCTATTTTAAATCAATGCATTAAGCAATTCACCTGATCATTTAATATTCCAGTCATAAATGTAACTACAAGAAAGAGAAGAGAGAGGGAGTTTAAATGGCTAGAAAGAATGTTATCCAAAAACAGGATTTAAAAAAATAATCATAGCCTATTATGCTTTAGAAGCTCAAGACTTAATTTCACAGGTGACTCAGGCATTTGGAACTTAATAGTACTTAAGTTCCTAAATCCATTTTTCCCCCTCCCACTTGGGTGAATTTGGAAAATTTTACCCACAGTCAATACTGACTATTATCATATAGGCCCTTGTTATAACATGGTATTTGGGAGCCATGGTTGCAACCATGTTATAACAAGCTCCATGCTATAATTAAAAAAGGCAAAATCTCCCATTTGTGGATGCCCTGAGGGGTTCACACATTCACCCCACTCCTGTGGGTGGGTGGGGGAAGCATATAACAGTAATGGTCACGACCATGTTAATAGTGAATCTGAGCTATGACGCACATGACTATTAGAACATGCCCTAAACGCTGATAATGCTCACATTGTTTTCATAAGATGAATATACAGATCCTATTCCCTCTCAGGTACTTTATGTTGGTTAGATCCTTCTGCCAGCAGATAATTTACCCACAACACTTAATTAGCTTCTTCCACAAAACTACCATGTAATTTGTTTTGTAATTATATGTTTCTGCAACTGCTAAAAACAACTCATTACAGGCAAGTTGTACACTTACAACAGATTATCTTAATTCTATTCTCTGTTTATCCAATTATAACTCTTGGTCTTAATTGTATTGTAAATTGTGTTGAGCTGAAAGGTGACTATAAAATCCTTGCTCCTTTGGGTTTACACAGACGCAGAGTTCCCATTAGACACAAAGCCAATGCAGTGAAAATTAAGAATTCTTATTGTTCATTCTAGTCATGTGGAGAAGCAAGCGGTAAGTGCAAATGGTCATATTTAATGCATTTAACTCTATTTAATATTAAAGTCTCAAAATTTTAAGACAGGCACCAAATTGCATGATCTAAATGGGACTCAGTTTGCATTATAGCAAAGTCAGAGTGTAAGAGGGAAGCTTGCTATCCAATTTTCTATCAGACATGCACACACCCATTCACCTCTATCAATCAGCAAAACAGCTAAATGTTTTAACGTCAGAGCATGCAGTACAGCAAGAGTCAATGATGGTATGGACAGAGGCATACATTGGGCTGCACATTAGCAAAAAGCAAACCTAATGAACCCAAATGAACAAACCCATTGTAGAATACACCAAGACTAGAGTCATTCCTCCAACACCAAACCCCCAGTTTTGGAAAGGCCAAACACTGGCCATTTCCACATGGCACTGCTGGGGAGGAGGGGGGGATGGGTGTGTGCCGGAGGTGGGTGTGCTCCCTTTCCCACAGGCGCACACCCATCTCCACCCACGAAGCCTCCTCCGTTTTGTCCGATGGCTCCGTAGGTGGGTGATGGGTGGATATGGGTGTGCGCCAGGAGCACACACCCATCCCCCCACCCAGCGCCATGGCATGCATATGGACACCCCATACACACACTGCGCACCTGTCCACACACCCAGCGGAGGGATGGGGGCATGTCCGTGTTAAAAAGGCCACTGAAGTGGCAAGGCCACATGAAGTTATGATAAACATCTTCTCAAGTACAAAGTACGTTTTATCAATTTACCTTAACAGACTGAGAAACCTGATCCTTTCCAAATAGTAGTGTTATTGATGTATAAATACTAATAGTGAAACTGCCAGACAGCCTAGGAAGAAGCTGTGTGCTTGGTCCCAAGAGGAAAGTGCACGTACAGTCAATGGAACACACGGAACTATTTAATGTAGTTACTGTACAGTACACTTCAACTTGAGGAACACAGGGGATACTGTTAGAGGGATCACTGAAAAAGTGGTACAATTTCTGTTTTGTGTTTATTCCATTAAGCAACATAAATGTTCAAATTGCGATTCTCAATTTGGTGAGTAGGGCAGAAAGGTTTGATTTTTCTTGTATATTTATACAAGTAATCGGGGGAGGAAAACGGTATAGGTAGTATACGGGCTCCATTCTAATTTTGACTTAAATTTTGCTTGGATAGTTTGAGGGGGTCCTAACAAAACAGGGGCCAAGTGTGCCGCCTTAAGCCCCGGGAAGGGCAAGGCTTGGGTTTTCTGAATTTCCATCTGCAGGATAAATTATATATTAGTGGGGATATGCTTATTCCCTGCCAAAGAACTATGGTTATAGAGAAAGAGGTTTGAGATTTGCAGGGTGGTGTGCCCCATTATGAAATCGGGGGAAAGGATACGGGCTCAGAAAATTATTAGATGAGCAAATAAACAAATATCCAGGTATTATGACATTATTGGTATGTAAATAATACTAGTTTTATCGTTTTAGTATTTGGTTGTTTTAAAATGCTATTTGTTTGTTTGGTTGTTATATGTATTGTGATGGCCAAAGGCTAAACAATAAATTGAATTACTTAATTGCTTACTTGAGGAACAGAACAGGAAAAACACAGATAGCAAAAGTGTATCCCCAAGGACAGAACACCTCAAAGGATTTAAAGTTAGGATATTAATTCTACTTACAACCCTCATCTAAATGAAAATAGGAAATGCATGGACAGAGATGGGGGAGCGGACCTGCAAGACAGACACCACTAAATTCTATTGAATTTTTATTCAAATTGGGAACCTTGATTCTGTAGAGCTCTGACAGCAACACACCCTTTTTGTGACTTGTCAACAAAAGTCAGAAATTCTTTGTTTTTAGATTCCCTATTGCTATCCATGTTTTTCCTTCCATTTTCACTGGAAGAATGTAAAGAAGGAAAGCAGAAGAGAGATGGAGAGGAGATAAGCAAAGTCAAAATGCACAAAAAGGAAATTCAATAAAATAAGGGAATCACAAAATCTTTATACAATCCACAGAATGAAAACACATTACAATGTTGGAGTTCTAACCATGACCCTGCAAACAAAAAAATCTCTCCTTCATTTTTAGTCGTCCTTGAGTTAAAGCAAATAAGAGACTGCCATTACGCTATAGTCATCAGATGGCTTCCATTTTTGCAGCTTTCAAGATATGAACCAATTTGTCATAACGAACTTCATCTGACTGTGTAAACATATTTATTAATATGTTACTTTTGTCATATACCCTTCAGACCAATCACAGTTTAGGACAAGTTTATTATATACTCTAAAATAATGGGAGTTTCTGACTATTTCAGCAGCTAACAATTTGGACCTTTTAGCAAATGTTTCTATTCTTATAGGAATGGTTATTTAGTTTTCTTTTTAGGCTCTCACTCAGTACCCAAACAAAAATACATGGCTTTCAAAGGGCACAAGTTTTCTTTTATTGCTTTGGCCGTTTTCACACGGACACCTCCCAGCCTTGCACACGTGTGCAGGTGAGAGGGGCACCCATGGGAACGGCGCGGGCAGTGGGGGGGGTGCGTGCTCCCACGTTCCCCCCACCCAACAATGGGCGCCAATGCCAGTTGCTCCGTGTGTGAAGATAGGGGGAGGTGGATGGGGATCTGTGGGAACGCACCCCCACCCATTCCCCCATGCACCCACACCTGTTAGAAAAGGGCGTTTGAACAAAGTGAGTCAGCTGCTCTTATGATGAATTCCTCTCATTGCAGCTAGCAAGTTAACTCTGCACCCTACAATTCTCCATCTGGGACAATAGTCCAGCACCCAGCCAAAAAAGCAAGTTCCACAGCAACTCCACCATCCTCGAGAGATGTCTGTCTAACTTGTTTTTAAAGACTTCTAGTGATAGAGCCTCAACCACCTACCTTGGCAAATTATTCCACTGCCAAATGGTCCTGGCAGTTAGAAAATTCTACACTAGTGTTTAGGCTAAATATTTTCTTCTGTAAGGCCATTATCTCTAGTCCTATCCAGAGAACAACTGGACATAATTTTGCTTATAGCAGCCATTTACATATTTGAAAACTTTTGTCCCCCTTAATTATTTTTTCTGAGTTAATCTTTCTATCTTGCCACACAGGCCTTTTTCCTTTCATCCTCTATCATCTTTGTTGCTCACCTCTGCACCCTAAACACTTCCTAGTTTTTTTCGGGGTCTATTAGGAGTATACAGAATGGATTTGTTTCATATTTGTTTTCAATTTCTACTTATGTATTAGTTTTCATTTTGCTTTTTTGTTATTACATTCATTTTACATTCATTACATTCATTTTATCCCGCCCTGAGCTGTTTTCAGGAGGGGCGGGATATAAATTGATAAAATAAAAAATAAATAAATGTTTCATGTTTTTCACTTGCACGTCTTGAATTTCTTTAAAAAGCAGTTTTAATTTGGCTCTCTGACACTTTCCCATCCCCAGACTGTTGCTGCTAACTGTTAAGTAAGGTGACTAGGTGAGCAGCGCCTGTGAATTGCCTGTGTGGGGCTTCAGATCTGGAACCCCCCAGGCTTGCTTGGCTCCCCATCCCGAGTCAGTTCAGCCCTTCCATTGGGAAGAGAGCCTTCAGCTGCCATGCTCTGCCAGCTGCTGAGGCTTATTTAAGAAAGGAGGGGAAGCAGAAGAAGACGAGGAGCTTACAGAACTACCAGAGAAAAGGGGTCGATCCAAAGCTCCATGCAGGCAGCTCCCAGGCACTGCTCTCCCAACTTAAATAAGCCTGCTCCCTTAGCTCAACAGTTGGCAGGGAGCCAGGCAAGCAGCACTCTGGAGTTGCCTGCACAGGGCTTCAGATCGACCACTTTCCCTGGTAATTTCCAGGTTTCTCGGGTGTCAGCTATGAGGAGGGCGTTCTCAGTGGCCACACCGCGGCTGTGGAACTCCCGCCCACCAGAGGTTCGCCTGGCCATAGACCTCCCCTCTTTTTGTCAACAGTGTAAGACCTGGCTGTTCCACCAGGTCTTTGGTGATGGAGACGGGTGATGGGGAGGGTAGGAGTTGGGGGAGGGGTTTTTTCATTTTTTTGAAAGGTTTTAATTTTTTTATGTTGTTTTATATTGAATTTTATATTACTTATTTTTATTGTTGTAAGCCGCCCCAAGCTGCAGAAACAGGAGGGGGCAGCATAAAAATGTAATAAACTAATTCTACTAGGCACCCTTCTTTCCCTCCTAGACTAGAGGGGCCGATCTGAAGCACCCTAGTTATAAAGCCTTTCCCTAGTGCCCTCCCCAGCCCTCGATTGGCTAGTGCCAAGTTGCTGGGAACACTGACAAAAGTCCTATTCCAGAGAATCTCTCTCTGCCACAGTTCTCCCTGATGCATTTCCAGTGCCATTTGGCCAGCAGGGATGTCAATCTTCCATGTCACTTGCCTTCTCTTCCCCCCTCCCCTCTGCCTTCCCCAGAGAGTTGTCACTTGCTGCTTTGCTGTCAATTTCAGCCTCAGAACAGGTTGGAGACTTGAAGGCAAAGGAAAATGTTTCCACTGCTTTTCATTTGTGTTTAACTTTCTTTCATTTGACTTGGTAACAAACCAAACGAGGCACCTTCATTTAGTTACGAAGTCAAACAAAACCAAAATGCACACCACTAGTATCTATCTTCTGATCTCTAGTTGGGCACTCCTATTCTTAACCACAGAATTAGTGTAAACCACCTTGGGATAGATTTCCAGAAGCAAGAAATGGCATGCCTAAATCCCACTGAAAGTCAGCAGGAACTAATTCACCAAAGGGCCATTTTTGCTTTCAAAAGTCTACCCCTTCTGAGCTTTATCCAATGTATATTGAAGGGAAGTCACACAAAGAAAGTTTCAATTGGATTATTTTTAAAAGGCAGGTTGAAAGGAAGCCCCAGAGCACTGACTAGTTAAAACTGCTGGATACCGACTGGAAAATGTGTTAACTTGAACCATCTGTGTGTCTGGACGGAGACCAGAGCCACCTTGCTCATTGTTCCCTACCATTATTCAAATTCCATTGTTCCCACCTCATTTATTCCACACCCACCCCCACCCCCAGGATCCATGATGTTGGGAGAGGTGTAAGGTACAAAATAACAGTTTATAACAAAATAAAATCTTTTCCTTTCTAACTAAAATATCCAGGAAGGCCCTGTTACACAAATGAAAAATATTGCATATGTGAGGATAAGAGTGATGAGCAGAAATCCTATCAGATTTAAGACAAGCCTCATTCTGCCACTAAGAAGAAGTGACGTTTCTTCAAATTCAGATGTGCAATTAAGAAATAAAAATGCATTCTTATAACCATGTCCAGTTTATGCACCTCAGTCTCTCAGACATTTTTCTAGAAGTCAACATTTAATGTAATAAAAACATCCAACATATTAGTCCTTTTTTATTTAGGCAAAAAATAAGAAAAAGACAGAGTGAAGAAAATATCCCAAGGATTTACTTTTAAAAAAATAGAATAACAGATGGTTTGGAAAGAAGCCAAGTCAGGGTAGGTTGGGCTCCTTCAGATAAAATCCATAGAGCTTTGGTATCTTTGTGGTGGGGGAGAGATAGGAGGAGGGAGAGAATCAACAGAGCGGGGTTGAAATAGTATTTGAACTGGAAGACTAGGTTTGCACCACTGACTGAAATATGAAATACAGAAATACTTGACCTGACCACTAAATAGCAGGTGACATACCCAGGCAGTGGAAACACCAAAAGGTCTTTGAGAAGATAGAAGCAGTTTTATTGAAACTGTACACTGAATAAGCCTATAGTCATATACTATTATTCAAGTTACTCTTTGGCATATGTGTCGCTTTAAATAAGTTTGAATGGTTTGAGATAGCTTATACACTCCTGACCTTATGCCCACTTTTCCCCTAGTACTGTTCCCAGGGTTCTGCCATCTCTGCCTCCTTTTCCCACCCCTCCTCCTTTTTCCCCGATATATTTTTCATTTTGGTTGGATGGATCATCTTATATACACAAATGAACATCTAGGATTACCCTCATAATATTAGGCTGATTGCTATGGTCAACATCGGTTTTGTAATTGTTTCAGGCTCTCTCCTCTTTGCTTCTATAAACACACAAACTAATAAAACTGTTACTCAAAGAAAAAAAATGTATCTGAGGATGTGTTTTGATCGAGCAAGGCTTGGGTGGGGGTCCATGGGGCTGCAGCAGGGCACCCATGCACATCAGGTGCATGGGGAGGGCTCCAAACAAGTGGCTCCCAGCATGGCTGCCCCATCCATGAAGGCAGCCACCCTAGTCCAGATGGGACATTCTGGATTTTTCAGGCGTGCTCTGTGCATGGACATGGATGGCTGGTGCATGAACCATGAGACTGCACTTCCCCAGGCACCAACCTCACATGAGCGGATGGATGGATGGACAGTGGAGGCCATGCATGGATGCGTCTTGTTTAAAAACACCAGGAGCTGGGAACAAAATCACCTCCAGTAACAACCCAAATTTTAGTGTCTAACAGAAGAAGAGATGTGGCCTTCCAGGATTTCCATTTTTAATATAGAGTCTTTTCTGAGCTTCTGCCAAGATAGCCATCTATAATCAAGACACTTTTGAGCCAATTCAAAGCCATCACCAATACCACAATAAAAAAGGGTGGGAGGGAAATTTATCAAAGAGGGACTAGTTCATTAAGCTTGGTTAACTGCATAGCAAAAATAAAACACAAACTATTAAACTGTCAGTTCAAATTAAAGCAAGCATGTTCTCAAGCGCAGTTAATGGATGAGAAAGTGCAAAACGAAAACATGTTTGACAGATACAATATGGATCTCCCTTCTGTTCTGCTCACTCGGTGTGTTTGTAAGAGGGAATGTTCTGCAGGTATGATGTAATTGATTGGGGAGGACTTATGTGCTCCATACTCCTATTACTATTTTATAAGTTATTAAATATAAAAGCACAGTGACCTGAAGAGGAAGCCCTCAGAAAAAATGTCTCCATTAAAGGCTTGGCATTCAAACTGCCTGCAGACCATGGTTTGCTTTCCTAGCTATGCAGTCTGCAACTTAATCAAGTTAATTTAAATGACTTTGATAGCTTGTGTGCAAGTGCCACATGCTTTTTTACATACGTCTGGAACATACTATGCAACAGCACCCCAGTTTGTCTAGTTTTTAATAATAGGCTGAATAGGCAACAAAATGCACTTAGGTGTTGCTATTTTAAATACCACTTCAAACAGATTTCCCCTTTGAAAGCAATAAAAGCTGCCGTTTGCTGGAGAGTTAACTGCATATAGAATTTAGTATTGCTACTGTATGGGATGATTTGGAGTACTGGTCAGGTCTCTAACCACTTAACTAAGTAAGGTTTTCAGGCTTAAGAGTCTGAAGATCTAATATAATCCTTGTAAACCCAGGTCTGGATAAAATCGGGACTAGGGCAACCGGTGGGGTGTAGACTTTGCCATACATTTTAGTCACAAAATAAAGCCATGTATAAATAAACTTTTACACCAGTCCTTAGTATCTCACAGGGCAGAGGTGGGGAACCTTCATCCTATGGGTCACTGCTGTCCGGTCTGCCATGCTTTCCCCTCCTAGCTCCCATACAATGGGGCCTGTTTTCCTCCATTGCCTGGCACACAATTTCTCAGGTGGGCCACAGTGAAGGGAAACAGAAGAAGTGTTGCCTGGTGGTCAGAAGTTATTTACACACTAGGAGGCAAGGGGCAGGCTGGGGTGCCAGGTGTTGTGCCGGTGTGCCAGCCGAGCAAGACAGCAACAGGACCATGAGCCAGCAGCACCCGGGTGGCACGACTCCCGACAACACAGCATGTTGCCCTGGGCACCATGGCAGCCTAGTGATGCAGCAGGTTTGCCTGCACCAGGCATCAGGTGAGTGGTGTGGGAGAAGGTCCCCCTGCTGCAGCCTCCACCAGCAGCAAGTCTGCAGCTCCCCCTACACATACATGGTGGGGGGGAGGGAGAGAGAGAGAGAAAATGTAGATCGACTTGTAACTAATGATGTAAATAATATATTTTTTAAGTACTCCCCCTCCCAAATCATTTTCAAATTACGTCTGGACAAAAAATAATAATTCTCTACACCTGACATAGGGCAACGTTTTCCAAACATTTACAAGTCAAGACTCCATTCAGGAAATGGAAATCAATCTCATTCTCCTTCCATATTGCCATGTTAGCAGGGCAGTCTATGGGGAAAGTTGCATTGCTGTGTTCGACACCACTCTGGTTAGCTCATACCACCTTTCAGGGAGACACTGTACCATTTGTGAGTCCCTAGCCAACAAAAGGAGAATCTAATATGTTCCTTTACTCACTAGATGGATCTACTTCAGGCGCGGGAAACCTCTGACCCATGGACCAAATCCAGCCAGTGGCTGGTTTTTATTTGTTCCCATTCCAATTCTTGGATGTGGACCTTTGAGACTCTCCCTACCCTCAAGCACTGAAAGCAATGAGCTGAGCTGAGGAAAAGTGAGCCAAGATGACAAGATGCACTCAAGGATAGGGGATGGATTTCTGGCATAGATCCATGATCTGGACCCTCCCCAACCCGACCATACTTCTTAGACCCTTTTCACACAGGCGGCACCCACATGTGAACACCCAGAAAACTGAGTGTTCATGCGTGGGTGCGTCTCGTGTGAAATCCACGGTGGGTGGGTATGCATGTGTGCTCCCATGAACACGCATGGACACCCACCTCCACCCATCACCCACACACGGAGCAAGCAACTGGTGAAAATGCTGTTTTCTCCGTGCGCAGGTGATGGGTAACGGTAGGTGGAAGTCGATACACACCAGTGTGTGCTCGTCTAAACTTTCCGCCCACCCGCCCCACACGGACCATGGCTCACACTGACGGCCACCGTCCCGCTCCCGCTGCAGCCTATGTGAAAAGGGCCTTCAACACCCCTCACTTCCCAACTCCTATCTGACCTTTGGAGTTTGTACTAAGTAGTCCGCAGGAGGGAAAGAGTTCCTGCCCATGATCCAGAGGATGCTATCAAGATAAAACACTTGAGGAAAATTATTAACTGCGTCTGAAAAACAGCCATCTCACAAAGAAGTGCAACCATAACGTACTACTCCCTTATAAATCAGCAGGGGCAGGTTTGTTTCTCTCTGGCATTTTTAGTTGCGTGTGCAGTGGCCTGTATTCAAAGATTTTGCTATTAAGTTGTGTTTGTCTTCTCTCTATTGCGAAGATTCTTCGATCAATATAAACTGATAGGCTGCATCCTAAATGCCATCTTCCATATAAACAATAACCAAAATTGTGCCAACTCATAATCCACATCAGTGAGATACAGACTTTGGCCTAATTGGAACCATTTAATGCTAATATCATGCACAGGCAATTTAAGAGAATGTAAAAGACTATTCCCAATCCTGAAATTCTTATTAATACAAATAGTCCTTTTGTAGGATTAGTCCTCTATAGATTTTTAGGAAGAAGGTGGGTAAAGCTACCTAAACTAATGTTTGAGAGATCAGGCTCAATGTTAAAGATAAGGAATTGACAATGCAAAGCTTCCGTCCAACCATTTTATCTAAGCTAGGTCATACAGAGCTCACCGCAGATATTTACCAGAACTAAAAAAACATACAACTGAGCATTTACTAAGGAGAGTTAGGAAAGGAGAAATATGACTTTTGTGCACCATGGCCATGTCAGCACTGCTGTAGAATTCGTCTCAATTTCCTGAACGAACAATACACCACATACATTGATGCTGAAATCGGTTGGCATTGAATATGGTGTTGCTTAAGCTAGTTTGATACCTTTACAACATATTACAAGTGATAGAGCTTGTGATTCAAAGAAAAAAGGAAGAATGACAGACAGCAGCCCAGTTAGGATATTGGATTTTGAAACGAAGACAACTTCAAGAAACTTTGCGAATTAATGTGTAAGTCTGTACAACAGAAAATCTAAAGAAGTGAACCTAGGTCGAATGGAAGTTTCTAAGTCAGTCAGTACTGAAGATACAACAGCAGGCTATTCTGATGCAAGGGAAAGGCAGAAAGAATTACAAGAGACTAATATGGCTTCACCAGGAACCTTCAAAAGCCCAGGAAGAAAAGGAGGAAGTGGAAAGAAGAATGTATCAAAAATAGAGGTATAGCGTGGTCATATAGGAAGAAAATCAGAAATGCAAAGGCAGCAATGGAAAATCTCCTTACTGTGAACACTGGGAGCTCAGTTTAAATACATTTTAGAAACATGCCAAAAGCCAATTTCCACTTAAGGCAATATCAGTTTTGACATGTGCAGAAAGTGCCCTTAAACTGGTCAACGTTTGGATTACTTCAAAGGGTTCTAATATTATTATTATTTTTTAAGGCCACCACACACAACCTGGAAAAAATGTTGCTGTCAAGTCATAATCTTGCAAGTCAACTTCCAGTACAGCTGCAATCATTTGCAAGCATCAAGCTCTAGTCACTCCTAAAGAGAGATTTTTTTAAAAAGTAGAAATGCAGCTACAAATTTAACTTGCACAAGGTTATAACCTTAATAGCAAAATCGGAAATACTCATTTAGAATAGTGAAACAACAAGTGTCATCCCTCTTATACTTTAGGTGCACTGGTTGTACATCTCATACAAAGAGGCAAAGGACACAGCATTGGCCACTGGAAGGAATGGAGATGACCTAGCGAGATATACCCTGACACTGAGTTTCTATAACTTGGGGTGGATGGGAATTCAGCTGCAAGTATAGTTTTACATCAAACAATGAAAAGATTTGATACCTTTAAGGCTAACTTAAAGGGTCACCACTGAATACCAACTGTGGTCTTGTCATATTTCCCTTTAGCATTTACACTAGTAACATCAAACCACAAGGATTCTGAAATAACGGTGTGAAGACAGTTTATAGGATTTCCACTATAACTCAACATTGATTAACTGAACCATTACATGAGAGCATCAGCTGAAAAGATAAAAAGGTCCTTTCAGTCTCCATGTTTTGTAGGACACCTACAGATGGGCGTTATGGATTCAGATTAATCTGTAACTGCCCGTAACGGATAGTTAATGCAGATTAATTATGGATCCATAATTAAATCCAGAAATTGAAGATCTGGATCCATAATGAATCCAAATTTGTAATTTCCTCCAGGCACCCACCTCTAACACCTATAGTCCCTCTCATTCATAAAGATTGAGAATGAAACAGATAGGAAGCATACATACCCAGTATCTTTGTTCAAACTAACAAATTATCCCACCTCAGCTACTATTTTTCACTTGGAACAGATAGAACTGGGTTTAAATAGTTATTTATCCATCGTTTTCTGAAACACTGCCTCATGTGACGCATCTTCCTTTTGTTGGTATGCAATAGCCACACTTTTTTCCCCCCTTTCTGTAACCTATCTGCTGCTGATATATAGTTTTAGGGGTTGATGTGCTGAGAAATTATTTGCTGAAAAGCTAATAACCAAGTCTCCAGTCAGCAAGTGCCTCATTGTATTATCTTCATCTCTTTACCTAAGTGACAAACAATGTTGGTTCAAAAGCTCTTCAGCGTCAGCCAGTGTTTCTCTTACCCATCATTTAGCTAAGACGTTACACAGCAACAAAAAAAAGGGCCATGACAAAGGGCTTGTATCCTGGAAGGTGCTGAGCACCTTCCGCAAGGGCATATTTTTAATTAATAGGGACAGGCCATGCAGCTGCACAGGGTCCCACAAGTCTGGGGTAGGGGCTCACATTCCCTGATTCAGCTTCATTACCCTGCTACTGGGAAGGGGTTGGGGGGGGGGGGCATTCCATCTTCTGCATCAGGGTCCATTCCAACCTAGCTGCACCCCTTCAGCTTCCATCAAGTTCAGCTAGACTGGAGGATGCCAAGTGCTCACAGGATTGCCTCCAAGCACCTGGCTCCTCCATAGTATCCTATAGGGCAAGGGTGGGGAGCCTTTTCCCTCACAAAGGCAACTTTGAATATTAGTACAAGCTCTGTGAGCCAGATAGGACCTGAGAGTGGGAGCATTTAAGAAGTGTGCTCAGGATGGAGAAAGAACAGAAGGGTCCAAATCATGGATCCCTCTCCTATCTTTAAGTAAAATGTCTTCATCTCTACTCCCTTCTCCCGAGCTCACTCTTTCAGTGCTTGAGGGTAGGGACTGGATTTGCAAACCGGATCCAGGAATTGTAAGCAGGCCAAATAAAATTTAGCAATGATCCAGATTAGGCCAACAGATTGGAGTTCCCCACCTCTGTTATAGGATACGGGCAACACCTAGGGCAGTCTGATGTTTCTTATTTCAGAAACACTCTGCTCCACAGAACAGAGTTACCAAAGTGTGGGTCAGGACCCCTAATGGGATTGGGTCATCTATAGATGGGGTCACAATCCTGACTGATATTTGAAACACTTTGCATGTGTTGGTTGCTGTTTATGGTCACAGGATTATATTTAAATCTCAAAAAGAGGCCCACGCTGATAACCATAAGCACTACCATAGAACATAATGGAAGTTCCTTACTTCAGAAAAACTTCCATAGTATCTCTTATTGGTAAAATCTTTATCTGACAACTCCTATATCAACCCAGCATCTTCAATAATGGTGGTGTATTCAAGTCTATAACTACAGGAGATATAAGAAGTTTTCCGAACTAACATCAGTTCACATGCTGTCCAAGCAAATAGACGATACCTATACCTCCGGATCTCATGCATCAGCTCTCACTGTTTGTGCTACAAGTGTTCTTGGAGACCTCATGAAGTAATACTAATCCAGACGTTTCATTATGCAAAGCTGTTACCCTCAACAGTACATTATATGTGGGGGGAAAGGAAGTCTAACCTGAGCACGTCAGCATTATCTGCTCTTATGAAAAGCTCTACCACCATTCTCTTCATCAAACTTTGTCCTATTTGATGTGATTTTAAAAAGCCACTTATTTTAGAACCCAGCTTCAAGTTTACAAGATACAGGTAGGTGCATCAGGATTCAGGTGGAGTAGAAAGTAAAACTTTCATTGAACAAACACAAGATACAGGCTTAATTTACAACATTTCCTTTTTTGGACATCCAACAGCAATTTGGCAAGTGGCCACATTATTTTTATTTTTGAAGAAAAATATAGGGTGTTAAAAGCATTCTCTTGAACTGCTTGCTGTGTACATGCTATACTCACTCAGTAAGCCCACTGATGTCACGTTAGTGCAACATAAGCTTTGAATGCAAACTTTTCCTACATTATCTGCCATGATCATAGAGGATCCGCCATGAATTCCCAGAATTGGAATAAAGGTCTGAGATGAAATAAAATCCAAAATCTGCGCTATTGCCTCCTGATCAGTATCATCTCCAAAAACCACCCCATGGATCTTGGTGCCCGACATCAGGTCACAAACATTTGTTATAATGCTTTTAGGGTCAGTCTGGTTCACCAGGAGGGGCACCACATTGACATCAATGGCAAAGTCGGGTGACATTTCCCTGGACCAGAGGGCTCGGACATCTCTCTCTGTAATATCCTCGGTCCTCCCCAGAATCACAGCAATGTTCAGGATGGGATAACTTTTCTCTGCTCCATGAGCAAGATCCAGCTGTACCAGGAGAGTTAGGAGGACCAGGAAAGCATAGCCAAATTGCCCCATCTTTGCCAGCTTTATTCCCTGTGGGAGTGATCACAATGCACAAGAATAAGTCGTCAGGTCAAAATACACCATATTCTCTCCTACCCGGCTTGAAGTGAACCAGTTCCATACAATGCCTCCTCCAGTAGTTTCCTTCAATGGGGCTTCTAAACTTCATCTTAAGCTCATATCCCCTGTCCCACAAGAAATCAGCTCCCAAGTGACAATGTTATTACTATTTCCAGCAAACTAGAAAGATGCAGCACATACTGCATCATTGTATTGGTTCTGATCCAGTTCCTTATAAATAAAATGAGTGAACTAATTAGCACTGGAATGACTGTGTGGTTGAGCAGAGCTCTTTTCACTCTGAATTTTGAGGTCCAACCACAAGCTACAAGGAGACACCCCTTTTTGTATGATCTAATGACACATCCTCAAAAGCTGCCATCCCTCCTCCAGTGAAGCCCCTCTGATGCTGGCATCCCCTCCCGCTGCCTTTACCATCTCAGAGGAGCCCCAAAAATGTGTAAATTAGTTTTTAAGCCCCTCAGACAGCTGCTGCTCATGCACAACTGCATTTCTGGAACAGATTCGGGGCACATTATTTTAACCTATTTCTCATCCTCCTCCCTCCCCTCACAGCCTCTGCATTCAGTTTAGCATCTCTAAACTGGTGATCTCAGAGACTAAGTTGTCATTGGTGTCGGGAGGAAAGGGAGGTTGGGAGAAAGTGAGCATCACTGCATGGGCTGCTTTGGCTCCCAGTCACTGGGTGGGCAGAGAAAGGATGGAGGAATAGTGGCCAGTAAAGACTGCAGTCATGCACCCCTTTTATCCCCTTAGGGGATTCCAGTCACCAAGGCTGGCTTCCACAATGCTGTCCTGGGCAGGGGAGTCCCTCTGCTCCACACCCAGCCAACTTTGCTCGGGAAGTGCCCTGCAGAAAGCTCTGGCAAGGCTATCCAATCATGGGCCCGCATTTTTCATCTCAGCCCCCCCCCCCCAAATCCTGTTAGCCAGGATGTTGTCTCCATCATCAATCAGGATCAATCAGCATCTGCTAACAGACGAGACTATCAAAAGAGCTTTGCACCCTTTTATTGTATGGGGGAGGAGAGAGGGGTTGAGAATCTAGATCCCATTTGATTGCAAAGCAGCCCTCCCTGCGCTTTGCTAAGCAATTGTATTGCGTGCCCGGCTCTCCCTAGTACTGCAGGATCAGAGAAGGCGAAGGAAAGCTTTATAAATAAATAAACTAAAACCCCTTCAGCTGCAGATGGAAAGCTGCTTCATCTTCTTAAGGGAACCGGGGAAGGGATGGATGCATTTTGCAATTCGGCATTTAAAACAGGATTTGCTTCCCCGCTGCATAAGCTGCAGTGGAAAACATTAATTGCACCAATTAGAACTGGAGGTACACGCATCCTCCCCCCTCGCCCTCCCCACAGAAATCCTGCAAAGTTCATCTTACTACGTATTAGCTGCCGTGATAGAAAGAATTCCCTTTCCCATTCATCGGCGTAGGGGAGCAAAGCAAAGGGCAATAGCGCCCCTTGGTGGCCGGCTTGATCCTTGCATTTACTACAAAAACTTTTTCAACCTACCGGGAATGTCAGAGAATGTAGTTGTTGCTGCTGCTGCTGCTGCTGCTATATGGCATACTGCAAAGTTTGGCATTTCGTAACCCTCAACACCAAGTGTCACGGGCTGGTTCCATCCTTCCTTCCAAAGACAGGCTTTCCTCTGCAGCTTGCTTTCCGCATCGCATCCCAGAGAGGCAGCTATCCAAGCAGGGAAATATGCAAAAGGAGTCTAGAGGCCGAGGAGGAAAGAGTTAAAAGAGGATGGGGGGAGGAAGGGGGAGAGGAACGGAGAGCAGCATTAGTCAGACGGAAGGTGTAACTGGAAAAGCTTCTTGACTCTCTGATGAGCCACATGGCACCAGACTGCGTGAAAGTTGATCATCTCCCCACCTCCCCATTATGTAAAAATAGATTTTTTTAAAAAGGAAAAAAAGGTTCCCAACACAAGGGATAGAGCGGCAAGCCTTTCCCTGGAAATCCTTCCTTCCCACTCCATGAGAGCTGGGAAAATATTTTTGTGCTAGTACTAATAGTCTCTAGCCTCCAGAGGCGATGGCTTTTTGAGCTGCAAAAAAGGGGAGGGGTACGAGGTGCCCAACCTAGAATGAATCGCTAGGAGCAAAACTCGTTCACACGATCAAGGGCAGGAGTGGTTTTTTTTCTTGACAGGTTCAAAACAAGCATCATCTAGCAAACGACTGAATCAATGAGGGAAATGGCTCTGTTTTGGGCAAGGGGGGGGGGGAATCTGGGAGAGGGGAAGCTGCCCTGTTTCTCAATTTGTCATAAACCCATCGAGAGAGAGAGCGCACATACTAGTCAAGCTGGAGCTCAGCTGGGATCGATTTTGCATACAGCATTTCCCACTAAACAAGAGATGTCGCTGCTTTAAAAAAAAAAAATAGCAACCGCTACATTTAGAATAGTGGTATATTGGAGAATCCAGAAGAGCACCAGCATTTGCTACAAGATCGGTGAGCGTGGAGTAGAAACTAAACCCCGGGATCTCAATGTAGAGACTGCAACGTTTACATACACAGTGTCATTCAAGAGGCTACGAGCCCATTTGCAGCGTATTAGTGATAGCTAGAAAAGGGAAATACTTACTGCATTCTCCCTCCACATAGTTCCAAGCATAAGATCCTCAAAGTCATTTCAGTAGATTCCTTTTTACAAAACAGCCAAGGGAAAAGGGGAAAAAAAGACGCCTCTTTAATCCCTGGATTTCATCGTTTAACTTGTTCCCACCTCAAGAAAGAAAGAAAAGGAAACCACCAGAAAACCAGCAGCTCTTTATCGTTTAAAATCCCCGGTGATCAAGTTTTAACAAAGCCATCGCAACTGAGGTTCGCACCGCTCCTTACTGTTACCAAAGGATGCTCACAGCTTCTTCATCGCTGTTGGGGAGGGGAGGAGTGGGGGAGGGGGGGAAAAGACAACTGTAATTTTTTTTACTGCAGCAATTCTACAGGACAGCAGCCTCGGAGCCTCAGTATTCCACCCAGCTTCTTAGAAACTGAGGGGATTGCCAGCATCACATCCTTAAGGTGAGATCGAGAATTACAGTGCATGCCACAAAGCAGGGGCTGGGTGCTTTTTTTATATATTTATTTATTGCTGCGAGCCAACGAGTAACAGACGGAGCGTGAGTGTGTTGCACTATCCTGCACATTACAGCACATAGAGGCAGGGTGGGAGCTGCAGTCAGTATACTGTAGTAAGCCTACTGCTAGCAGCAAAGCTTCTGATATCAGCTGAACTGGGGCCCTCTTTGTGCAAAACTGCCCCCACCCCCAACAAAGAGGGAGGGGTGGGGGAGTGTCCAGTAGAGATTTATATCCCCGCTACATCTGCCTACTTGAAATAAAGAGACAAATATACCCACCTTGCCAGATTGATTCAAGCTGTTTCTCTCCCGTGTAAGGTGCCCCCTACTCCTCTCTACAGACTGCTGGTGTTGGACCAAAATAAACAGCCTTTTCTTTAAAACGCTAAGGAGCAGAAAGCAGCAAATTTCTCAACCAAGGAGAGTGGTGCAGCTGGGAGCCCCTGAAAGCTCCTCCAGCAACCGTCCTCACCCAGACTGACCAGAACATCACCCCAAAGAGTGAAGGGGTGTCCCCCCCCCCCCTCCTGCTGCCAGGGAACTGGGGGGCTGCCAGGACAAAGCCAACTATGAAGAGCTATCCACTTAAGCAGCCCCAAAATCTGTACATAAAGACCCACCCCCCTGTCTTCCATTCACACCTCAGAATAGTTTGTGTGACATGCCCCCTTTGGAGCCATCTCCCTGACCTCAAAACATCTGCAACTTTCCTCTCCCGTTGTCAGGGTGAGATTTCCTTTAAACCCTGTAGGTTAAGAATTTATTAATAATCATTAGCTCTGCCCCCTCAGCTCCAGGTTCACTGCCCCTCTGCTTCTCTTTCTTTTGCTCAACTCTTCCTCATTAGGTTTGCCTTAACCACATTTTAACGTCACACCATAACCATACCCACCACCATACCCCCTTTATTTATAAAAATAAAAAAGGCAACATAAGAAAAATTCATTTAAAATGAAGCACAGACATTTGTTGTTTGCAATCCAAACTTATATTTCAGGCCTCCCCAAACCTTGAGTTTCTCTTTAGAAGATTGAATGTTTATCCATATTTTGGATTTGTTTAATTTATTATTTGATTTCTCTGTCTTTAAGTTACCCTGGATTTGTGTTTCCATGCTTTCCTCTGAAACAGATGAACTAGAAACTTGGTTTTCTTAAGAAATAAGTTGGGATTTTTCAATGTTACCAATTTTAAGAGCAAGGCCTTAACATAAAAACATCATCAGTTATCATGAGAAATGCAGTAAGGCCAGGAAACATAACAGTATTGCATTTGCTACTTTGATTACATAGTTCAACCAAAGCTGGTCAAAAGCCATTGAAGGGGGGAGTGGGGGAGGGTTCCTTTTTTACCCAGAATTGTTTATGTCAATGTGTTCCACAAAAGGGGTGTTTTTTTGTTTGTTTTTTTGCAAAAATAAAGCCTCCAATATTCCAAAATCAAAATTTTCACTTATTTTTTTAGAAGATCAAATTGGTTCTAGTTTCAGTTTGTGTCCATCTGGCCCAATGAGACTGGAAACTTGTAAAAGCCAAACACTTCGCACAGCACAACAGGGTCTTGGGCCTCTGTTTTAATACAGATAGCCCCATTCCACTGGGAGTGCCATCAAACCAATAGCGCTTTCATTAACATCCAGAAAGCAGTGCCCAAGGTAAAGTATTTATTTCTCATTTCTCCATTTTTATTGTCATTAACAACTTAGTAATTAAACCCACTAGTGTTATGCTGCTACTTTATGCACTCTACAGAATGGTGGTCCTGGTCCTTGAGTTATTTTTGAGAAGGCTTCAAAATGCATCTTACATTAGTTTGTCTGGAAAATGATGAAACAAAAACACCTCTGTCGTTTATTAAGAAATGCGTCAGGCTTTAAATATTAGTACATTTCACCCTTGACACAGTTCTCTTCTATAAAGCTTGCAGTGATGCCAGGTAGTGCCACTAAATGTTGAGGTTGTGTCATTCTGGTTATAAATCCTTTTCCAGGGAGCTGTCACTCAGCCAAGTAATTTACATGCAACTGGAACTAGATATTCAGGATCTTAACCCACAGGTAAAATTAGCAAGAAAAAGCAATGTCTTTGAATGTGTGTACTATATATGGGGTTTATTTTACTTCAGCATCAAATACAGCTTGGATATATTTTGCAAGTCCTAAGTGGATGATATAATCTAATTGCTTTAAGACATTTGAAAAGAACTGTGAAATGGCCGAGATCTGTAACTTTGAAATATAGCTAAGGTGCACATGTATCAAAAGGGTTTTGATATTCACATTCCAAATATATGTTTGGAACATTTTCTGAAATGACTTTTATAAAACCTTTATGGTCCACTAAGTAAATAATCATTTTAAAAATTCTACATGGTTAATTTAATTTTAATGGGCAAATTAAAGAAGTTAAAAAGACCATACAAATATATATAAGATTACCCTGGAAATATTTATTTGAATGAAGTAATTCACCGAATCAGCGCTGCCAAATTCACCTGAGGAACTAAGGCACAGAATCTAAGGGTGCTTTTAGACAAGCACTTCCCCATCCACTATACATGTTGCAGGGATGCAGTGGTGCCCTATGGGTGCCCTGCAACATGTATAATGCGTGGGAGGTGGTTGTCTAAAAGCACCCTAAATGATGTGCTCAAGGTCATGCAAGTAGTTTGTTGCAAAGCAAGAAAGTCAGCTAAAATCTCCAAAGTGCCAGACCAACATCCTAGTAACTTTGACAACTTTTTTCTCCAAAGCTTTTCCTGGAATGTCACCTAGCTTCTGGAGCATGTGTGAACATGTGCACATGCATCATGCCATGAATCTAAGAAATACTCATTTAAACCTCGGACAGAGCGTATGGTCTAGAGTTTTTAGCAGATAGTCTGTTCCTGACCCTGCTACTGACTCAGTAAAATTGGGCTACTTTCTCAGTCTCTTCTCTTCCCTCTGTCTTCTAAATATGGTCGTGGTGTCACCTTTCTACAAGATGTATATGATAAATGCCTTAAAGCGGGACATCTTTCATGATAGTCATATAAATATTAGCCTCCTTTTAAGCCAATATATAGCACGTGAAACTCCTTGCAGCAGTCAATACTAAATCTTTTTGAAGATGAACCCGTCTTTTTTCCATCAACTTGTCTACAATAGACAGAATTGATGCCTTCATCCAATTCCACTTTGGACCTCATCTTTCTGTCCTTAGCCCCTGCCCCTCCATCTCTGTAGCCCCTAGCATGCTAACTTCCTTGTCCTTGGCTGGCTAGACTCTCAGTTCCAAACAGCAGCACTAGTTGCAAAATGATTTAATTGTCGGCGCACCCCCCCCCAATGAGACGCAGAGACTGTAATGGTGTTAAAAATGGCCGCACTCTTTATTGATGACGCATTCAGCCTTAATAGATGGTGGGTGAATTGCCCTGGCAATTCTGGGTCCAGCACGCTACCTAATTAACTTATCTTATTAACTGTGGCACTGTCTGGATGCACCCTCCATTAACAGTGCCCGAACCTTAAACCCCGCCTCCCTCGACAGCGCTCGGGCTTGGCCGTACGGGAGGTGGGTGACGAACAACCAACCTTTTATCTGGGTAAGGAGAGAAACATCGACCCGGTGTGGAGACAGCGCATGCCCCTGGACACCGGCTCAAGGCCACGCCTCCTCAGGGGATGACCTCGGTGCCCGCTGTGCCCCGCATTACACCGAGTGTCACCCCCCATCTCTTAAGGAGATGCCCCCTTCTATTTCCTACCAATACCTATTTATCCTATGTAGCATGCTGGACCCCCGCAGAGTGCGACAATAATGACCATTCAACTTCCAATCAAATCAACTCAAATTGTACCTCAAGTGGGCTAACAAGCCATCGGCCGAGATCAGATTTCCCCTATTTAATGCCAAATTACACAGTGGAGCCAATTACCTAGATCGAATAATTGGGATACCAATAAAACCTATTAAACCTACCTCCAACACTGTTGAGGAGGCGAAAATTCCAGACCGTATAATTCTTGTCTGTCAAAAATTCCTCCTCGATCCCTGGTAAGGCAATCAGCTACAGCCACAGTGCTGGAGGGGATGGTGGGTGGGGCCGATCGCCTCCTTGCCACGAGGCGAATGGCTTCCTCGTGGCTCAATGCAGGAATCCGCCCCTTCTAACAGGGGCGGGGATTCCAGGCCCCTACGAAGCGCGCATGCGCCCGCCTCGTTCCCCGGGGCCGTTGCAGTGCTGCAACCAATCAGCAGCGCCGCCCTGTAAGAGGATGGCCCGCAGCGGCCGCTCGTTCCCTCTCTTCTGCGCCTCTCCTGGGAACACACGAGGAGGGGCGTGACAAAACGCCCGTCGCCGCCATTTAGGCGGCGAAGGGTACTTCTCTTTCAACTTGGGTGGATTTTCTTATCACATAAAACTCTCCTGTACACTCTCTCCACTTCCATCAAGTTCTCTGAATCCTACTCCTTTTCATCATCATCATAATCTACTCCACCATCTTCATGGTATCTTTGACCTGATATATTTAAACTAACTCCTGGAAATATTTATTTGAATGAAGTAATTCACAGAATCAGTGCTGTCAAATTCAGCTGGGGAACTAAGGCACAGAAACTAAAGGTGCTTTTAGACAAGCACTTCCCCACCCACCATCCCTTAGCGCATTTTCAGTCAGATTCTGATTCAGTTTCAGGTGTTGTATTCCATTCTTTGCCACACTGATCTTCAGGCCAGTTCCTTCAGAACTTAGGGAAGGTTATTGAGCTGGTTGTGGTCCAGCAGCTGCGGGAGCATCTCGACCACACTGGCTATCTGGCTCCTTCGCAGTCTGGCTTTCGTCTGGGCTATGGCACTGAGACTGCACTTGTGGCTTTGGTCGACGACCTCCTCTGCGAATTGGACCAGGGTCATTTGACCCTGCTAATTCTGTTAGATCTGTCAGCTGCTTTTGATACCACTGACCATGAGATGTTGGTGAGTCGCCTGCGGGACCAAGCCGGGATAGGCAGTATCATTCTTGAGTGGTTCCGCTCTTTCCTGACTGGAAGAGCTCAGCGTGTGGTGCTTGGAGATTGTTCTTCATTGCCCCGAGACCTCACATGTGGTGTCCAGTAAGGTTCCATCTTGTCCCTTCTTCTGTTCAATGTGTATATGCAGCCGCCTGGGGAGGTCGTGAGACGGTGTGGGGTGCAGTGTCATCAATATGCTGATGACACCCAACTCTACCTCTCTTTTTCATCCGACCCAGACCCAGAAGTCTCAGTGCTTACCCGTTGTCTGGCAGCTGTGAGGAACTGGACGAGGGCGAGCCAACTGAAGTTGAATCCCAACAAGATGGCGGTGAAGTTGGTGGGGAAGGCGGCAGAAGTGGCAGTTGTCATCATTGATGGGGTTCGCCCTCCGCTCATTCCCCAAGTTTGCAGTCTGGGCATGCTCCTCAACCCACAGCTCCACACAGATCTCCAGGAGGGATCGGTGGCGAGAAATGTGTTTCGCCAATTACATCTGGTGCATTGGCTTCGGCCGTATGTTTCAGATAGCGACCTGGCCACCATCATCCATGCTTTCATTACCTTGAGATTAAACTATTGTAACGCACTCTACATGGGGCTACCCCTCGTGACAGTCTGGAGACTGCAGCTAGTGCAGAATACAGCGGTCCATCTCCTTACGGGGTTGGGTCACTGTGAGCACATTACACCAGTGCTCCAGGCTCTGCACTGGCTGCCTATAGTCTTCTGAGCCCAATTCAAGGTGTTGGTGTTGACCTATAAAGCTCTATACAGCCTTGACCCAATTTACCTATGGGATCACCTCACTCTCTGTGCTCTGGAGCAACCCCTGCAGTCAGCCAAGAGCGCCCTCATCAAGGTCCCCCGTGTGGCCCAGAAGGCCGTTATAGAGAGTGTGTTCTTGGTGGCCGCACCTCAGCTGTGGAATTACCTCCTGGCAGAGGCCCGCAAAGTCCCGGACCTACCTTCCTTCTGGCGTATGACTAAGATCTGGATGTTAGGCCAGGCATTTGGTGGGGGAGATGGGGTTTAGGGTGGGGGGTTGAGGGTTAGGGAGGGGGGAGGGAGATCTACTGTTTTTGCCTTCTCTTTCATTGTGTTGTTTTAAGCTTGTTGTTTTATTGTTTTTATATGTAAGCTGCCCCAAGCTGCCTGGAGCAGGAGGGGCAAGGTAACAAAATTTGTTTAAGTAAATAAATAAATAAAATAAATAAACTTTTCCACATCTAATTGCAATCCTTTTGGTTTTTCCCATATCCAATATCTTTCCTCAGTGCTTCTCTCTGCAGTTCCACTGTCAGGGCATTAATAAAGAGGGGGGAAATGCAGATCTACCCATACTGGGATGTCTCTGGTTGTACAACATTTGATTCTTACCTCCAGCACGTATTCTTTTCAAAACAGCCGTTTATTGCCCGATGCCCAAGTTGTTCAAAATAATTATTCCTTCCCAGATGTTGTGTCAAAATATCACTACGTTTTACTTAACTGAGATGACATAAATGCAGCCATTGTTCCAATGGTTTAATAATAATTCAGGAGATCAATTAAATTGCAGAAAGCAAACAACTACAACAGTTTTCACTGCAAACAACTCTCAGAAGAAGCTGCATCAAATTAAGACTGTCAACTTTGTGAAGCTAAAATCAGTAAGCAGCTATTACAGACAACTGGCTAGATTAGGACAAACAGCAAGTAGACTTTAAATATTCATTCTGATTTTCAAAGGTAATACTGGTTCTGCCAGCAGCACTCAGCACCTCTGAGGATCAGGCCTAAATCAGAAGCTCCCAAACTATGAGTCATAATCCCAAGTACAGCCATACCATATGTGAATGGGATTGCAGTCCTAAATGATGTCTGATAACTTTGCAAGTCTCTGTTGTTGTCCGGGGTCAGAGGGTTACATTGAAGTCTCAAAATGAGGCCACATAGGCATACAGTTCGGGAATCTCTCAGGGCTTGCTAGGGCTCAGTGCAGGCACCTCTTTTCATGCCAGAGTGTAGCCTTGGAAGTGGTACCTCTTCTAAAACCTGTCATTGCTGTTACTCTGCAACACCCTATCCTCTGCCAGATGCAGAAACACCAGCCTCAGACCCATTCTCTCCCCCCTGGCAGGGCTGGGGCTGATCAGTAGTGCCAAATTGTTTATCAACTGTGGCATCCCCAGCCTTGGCATCCGTCAAGCTTAATCCAGCCCCTAGCAAGGGATGACCGAGTAGGGGTGGGAATAGGAGTTGAAGGACTCATGAAGCGCAGCACGTCAACTTCATGGGTCCCTCTGAACATCCCCCACTCTTCTGGATTCAAGAGAGAGGACTTCTAGGGCAGACCTGAGCCCCAGCATGGTCTTACAAATTAAACACTTGAACCTCTCCCCCAGGTGAAACTGGCTTGCCACCAGTGCACTGCAAATGGCTAGTGCTTGAAACGCACTGGAAAGCCAGTAAAACAGCAGCATTTGGGCATGGGTTGCTCGTTCCTTGTGAAATGCAGAAAGAGACACATCTGTGCTGAGTGATCTGTAACAGATAAAAGAGAAGGCAGGAAAACTTACTTGATTGTTTTCAAACTTATTAAAACGTTTGGTCACAGATGGTCCCCTTATTGAAAGCTGGCTCAGTTTTTCATTTGGCAACATTCTTTCTTGCACAATTTACCAAGCCATGCATGAAATGATGGCCTTGAGCTGCTCCCAACTCTGTGAAGGACGTGAGCTGGCTGTTGTCTGATAGAGAAAGCAACAGCACAGAGCCCAGTGGCTGCTGCAGCGCCCCCTCCTCTCTGCCTCAGCACAACACCAAGGACCATGCTCAGTCAGACACTCCCTAGGGGATCCCTCAGCTTCCCTTTCCCTCCCTCTGATTATCAGAAGGGGGGGGGGGTCACTTGAGGTTCACAGAAACGATCCGTTCCTCCCACACTTTGTAATCATTTCCCTTGTAAAATTAATCTCTAGCTTTATTCCAAAGGCTGCTCTATTTAGCACCCAAGAGGGGAATCTTTCTCTGGGAAATCAATAAATTAGTTATATCTGACTCTCTAAGTCACACCAGAATTTCATCATGAACTTTTGCTTTTTAATTAAAGCTGCTCAGTTAGCAGAGGCATATGCACTGCAGCAGTACAGTCTTGCTAAGGCTGTGTCAGCAGAGCAAGCCCACTATAGACTCTCTTGTTTCCACAAGAGCCTCTTCCGAGACAGAATTGTTTCCTCATAGGAAGCTGACGTTCATTCACTCACAACAGGGAAGACTTCTTTCTGCTTTGTAAATAGAAAAATTAAGCATGGGAGGCTATTTTATAAAGGAGTGGAAAGTCCCCAGAATGACACAGGTTAATGTGAGCTGAACATTGATTCTTATGTGATCTCCAAAAAGCAGGATTTTTTTTTGATTTTTTTTTTTAAAACCCATGTTCCTACTCAGGACTTCCTCACACAAAAGTTACCCAAGGACAGTGGCAGATTTAATAGCAAAATCAGCAAGTGTTAACTGAACCCACCTGGTCCAGGCCCCAGTTTCTCTGTGCCAGTGGATTCCATCCTCACAGGCAAAAGTCACCTATGAGGATGGAATCCACGCCCTCCCCCCCCCCCCAAACTTCAATGCACAATATTTTGATGCTCCTTAAGCGGATGAAAATCACTTTAAGCTCTTTAAATACAAAATAAGGTGTCTATTGTGCCCCCATGCTGCATCTTTGACAAACAGTCTTGCCCTACCCCTGCTTGAGGGCAACTCCCCATCATCACCTCTGTAACTGCAGTGCCTGAGCAGCAGTCCAGCCTTACAGCAGGCAAGACTGCTGCCCCAGGCCCATGGTGCCCCCCCTTGGGAGCCCAAAGCTCCCAGGATGGCACTTCCTTCTAGGTAGGTCAGGAAGGGCCAGGAGGCCAAACTGTAGTCTCCAGGTCAGTGGGACTGGCAGGGCCCTGCAGACGTGTCTGGGCCAGTAGCAGCACTGAGGGGTTCTATTATTGTGCCTGGGGCTCTTGTAGGAGCCCCATGTCCATTACACCTGAGATTCTCAGGGCAGCATCACCACTGCCAGCCCTAAGAATGGTTCCTGACTTTCCTCCTGGCCAGGGCAGGGTCTCCAACCCCATCCAACTCTGAAGCCCTGGCCCTAGACCCTCCTCCTATCCTGATCCTCCCATCCCAGAGTCCCACTTATTCTTAAATTGGCCTTACAGATCATTCCTATGATTTTCTGCTTGTGCCCAAGGAGATTTGCCCTATTTTAAGTCCCCAACTCCCCATGGAAGTACAACTATCTTGGAACTTGGGGGGGGGGGGCATCTTAACTGCCCTGAGGAAGCTACCTTCATAGGAACAAGCCCTCATTTATTTAGGCCAAACCCCTGCACATCACTATTCCAGAAGGTGTGTACCAAATAAAACAAAATGGAAGAGTCTTTCCCTCAGAAATCCTTGACATTCACTATCTTGATTATGAACAGCTCCTTTTCCCCTTACGTAAACACTTCTGGCAGAGTTTTTTACATAAATATCCATTCTGAGGAAATGTGTCTACAGCATAACCAGTCACTGTTTCTCAACTGCACCAATTGTGGGGACAAAGGTTAAGTGAGCTCTGGCTATGTTTGTACACTCTACCCCTCAATCCCTCTTGGTCATCCTCTGTGCCATGGAAGAACAAGAGGGGTAAGGAGGTAGTTTCCTGTCATTGGTGAGCCTGGCATCAAATTGTCACGGGAGGCAGCAAAAGGGAAATAATTCTTGTTGGGTTCCCTAGTGAAACAGAAAACCTCTACCCACTGACTAGCTTTGAAACGGCTCTAGAATTGACCTGGGCTGTGTCTATATTTACACACATCTGTGTTATTTACTCAGGCAAGAACAATACCTTCAGTTCCATCTCTATTTGGCAATTGTAAAGTTTTCCAGAAAGATATTTTCAGAGCTATTTACTTGGACAGATTAAAATCTTGTCACTGCCTAAACAGAAAGAAGTTTGACAGTTTCTCTCAAAAAGCTACCATGTGCATGCATTTAGGAGACCTTCACAAAACCCCTTGACTCAGCCCGCCTGTCCCCCAGCTCTACCCCCAGAAGAATGGAAATTTCCCCGCGTGCTGCAAGTAACCAAGCCAACAGAGCCTCTCCTACTTTGGCCTACTTTTGCTTAAATGTTGGAAGGGATGCCGCCTTCAAGCCACAGGGAGCAAAACTCCATCCTTTAAAGTCAAAAGGAGCTGGGCCACTGTCATCAGTGGGTGGATGATTGACCTTTAATATCCTGTTTTTATAACACAAGTTTTCTCTTTGTTTCTGTAAGATATTGAGGCCCACTTCAAAGTAGTTCTGGAAAATAGATCCTTTATTGCTGCCCAGGCCCACACAGCACTTGCCGATGCACCGAAGGAAGACAAGACACCGTGGTTAGGATTTGAACGGCCGCACTCTTTAATTCAACCAATTATAATCATAATTCAGGTGGGGTGATCGCCTAATGCGATATGGGTCCAGTACTTGAATCTTAAATTCACAAACAACAAACCCCGTGGGTTGTTCCGATGTACCCTCGATTACTACCCACAACTGTCCATAACGTCTCCCCCTCTCCATGGCCCGGTCACAGGTGAGAGGGACCACAACTCTCAAACATGAGTAAGGATAAAGGCGCCTGCTGACGGGGGGGCCATACTTGCCCCTACCGCCCTTGCTCGATGCCCCTCCCAGGAAGACTGTCCCGCCGCTTGCCATACCCTGCATTCCAGCGAGTGGCCTCCCCATCTCTTAAGGAGATGACTCTTACTTATGCCCTATCTATTCTATTCTAACCTATAGTACTGGACCCCTGCCACAAAGGGGTTGCCGGGACTACCCGGACGAGTCCGACCCCCACCTAACCTGACTCATACCTGAAGCTTTCTAGTACCTGAACCAGAGTCTTTCTCAAAGCTCCGAGGTACAGCGTGTTACCCTCGGGCGACAGGTGGACACCAACCTCCCTGAAAAATGCAAGGGAATTATTTGTCACTGCCCAGCTGTCGATGCACTCACCCCCCAAACCCGTGAGCCACCTTCCCACATCTCTGTTAACCATCTTTCTGGTCCTGTCAATTTTTATGGGGTGCACCCCTGGTCCCCACGTCATCTGCTCGACTAAATCAGTCCAGATAATGAGGGCGGATGGGAATCGGTTTTTAATTTCCCACAGGTCTCTTTTTACGTCTTTAATCAATTGCACGCCCTTCGGGTGGGGGATGGCATTCTCACCAAGATGGATCACAATGATGTCCGGCAGGGGCCCCATCTTGGGACTTGAAGGGTGGAGACGAGGTGGTGCCATCTCATCCCCCCCCCTGCCCATCCATTGTATCTCCGCTTGTAACGATAACCCCAGCTGTGATCCCCAGTTGGTCCAACTGGCAGCCTTGCCCGCCCATCTCACCAGGCTGTGACTGACAATCCAGACACGCTTCCGAGCCTGGGGAGATGCACCTAAAGAACGAGAAAGACTTCAGAGCTGGTAATGTGCAGGGGCCGGCCGTACGTATGTACAGTAGGCCCCCGACCTCCAGCGGTCCACCAACCGGATCCCCTGCTCAGACATGCCAGCCTCAGCTGTGAATGTGGCAGCCCCTATCCAGAAGGAATGTGTCCTGAAAGCAGCTGATGGCAGGCCAAGGCAAGACAGAATGGCACGTAACACCGCTGTGAATTGGTACCTAGTCAATTGGTGCCTGCTGGGATGTCTAAACAGGGGGCCCCGGGCGGACTGACGCACCGTGAGAAATGCTTCCGTTGCCCTGACTGGGCAGTTTGCCAACCTCTGCCCTATTCAATCTTACAAACTGGCCTCTGCCCCTCTGGTCAGTTTTCGAACGCCTTATGTGCAGGGCCATTTTCGTTGGGCCGATTTGGACGTCACTGAGATGCAGCACCCTCCCTGAGGTGTCTCTTGCCGATTCAGATACTAATTCGCTCACGTGAAAGGCTCCAAAAAATGCTAATTTAAACAATGAGTCAAACATTAAAACTTCGTAACCATTGAAACAAATCTGGGGCAGCACTTCACACGTTTAGCAATAAAGATGGGGTGATGGGGGCCCGTTGGTCTGGCCTCCTGACCTGTTCCCTGTGCCAGCTTTCAATGAGTCATCTGGCAAAAAAGCCCCAATCAGGGGGGGAATGTCCCATTAAATTGCTAATGAAACCCAACGCAGTCAGCTGCCCTGCGATGGTGCCCGGGGCCTTCCCCCTGTGCCGCATATGGAGAGCAAACTGGAGCATTTCGCCCTCTGGGATAGGGAACCCTGGGGCCAACCAGTACAGCTGAAAATCCCAGAAGGCTCTGCCATAGGCTGCTCTTGTGCGCGGCACCAGGGATCCCAGGATGGAGGTGCGCAGCTCTACCACCCAAGGTTCCATACTGCAGACGGCAGTGGTTCTGGGGTCGACCTGGCCTGTGGTGCGAGCAAGCGAAAACGCTCGATATGGAAGCAAGAGAGGGCGTCTGCAACACTATTGTCTAGCCCTGGAACATGCCTGGCTTGGAAAAGGATATTAAATTTCAGACAAATGAGTACGAGAGCCCTCACTGAAATGAATAAATGAGGTGGCGTGCCTCAATTTACCCAAACGGGATCGAAGGTTGCAATTAACAAGCCAAAGTATAGAGGTACAACTCAGTTTTATTGAATAGACACTTAACATCTGGACATGGCAGTGTTCTCAGTTACAAACCCCAGTAACCCATGATATCTTACGTGTCAGAGGCACAGTCCGAGACGCAGGCTGGTTCAGAGGAGAAGGGGAGAGGGCCCAGCAGATGGCTGGCCCGGGGGTCTCTGGATCTTTTGAGAGCGACGGTAAGGATCAAAGACCCACGCGGCTCACTGCAATGCTAGTGGCCGTTAGCGTCAATGACAAGGGGCAAGGGGCTGAACTTTCCCTTTTATAGCTTCATTTATTAGGGATACATGTTGCAGGGTCCCCTTTGCCAGGTGCAGAGAATAAGCTGGCTATTCATAATGCTATCACTTGGAGCACGGCCACCAAGCTATTTTGGAGTTCTCAGGGAGTTTTAGGGAGTTACTGTTTATTCGTAGGGGAGGGCACCTCGCTTTCTTACAAACTCCCTTTGTTTCTCTTAGGCCTATTTCTGTGTTCTCAGAGATAGTGACTGTCTGGGGTTTGTTATTGTGGCCTTGGAAATACATTTTCTGCTTAGAAAGTGATTTTGACAACTTTATTCTCATGGGCCTAGTTGGATAGTGTCAGCCTGAGACCTGTGGCTGAAGAACCTGAACTGAGTTGTCCAAACCTGATCCTGCTTGTGTCTCTGATCATGGCCAATATTGCCTAATTGATACATAACATCACGAGCTTCATCACCCTCAGAGATCGAGAGGACTGGGTGTTAATTATGTGGACCACAGCCTGGCTGTCACACCAAAACAACACAGATCAATTTTCAAACTCGCTCGGCCACAGGTGGACTGCTACCACAATGGGAAAGAGCTTCAGGAAGGTAAGATCTCTGGTAATTCCTTGCTCTATCCATTCCCTTGGCCATGGGGCAGCCGCCCATTGCTCCCTGAATATTACACCAAAACCCGCGCCCCCGGCAGTGTCCGAGTGGACCTGCAGCTCCGCTTCAAGCAACAGGTGATCCCTCCAAAAACTGGTCCCGTTAAATTTGGACAGGAAGGTTGCCCAAATTTGTAAGTCTTCCTTAATTTCTTTTGTCACCCTGACATGATGGGGGGGGGGGGTTACCCGCCAGTTTCGCATAAAGACAGGACAAAAAAGCACGCCCTGGGGCTACCACCCTACACACAAAATTCAGACTACCTAATAGTGATTGGAGGTGGCGAACTGTCACCTTCGTTGCCCCCAAGCATTCCTCTACCTTGACCCGGAGTGAGGTCAGCTTTTCCTCCAGGAGGCAGGAGACGGTCATAACCGTATCCAGCTCAATCCCGAGGTAAGTCAGTCTAGTTGTGGGGCCCTCCATTTTCTCGTGGGCAAGGGGGATGCCTAGTTCACCAGCTACCTCATAAAAAAATTTCATAAGCTCGCTGCACTCCTCCATGCTCGCCTTCCCGATGAAAAGGAAGTTGTCCAAGTATTTTGTCAGTCCTCTCCCAGCGGCTCACTGCTCTACTATCCACTTAACCAGAGAACTGAATCTCTCAAAAGCGGAACATGAAATAGAGCAGCCCATTGGCATGGCCTTGTCATAGTAGTACTCTCCGTTGAAATGAAATCCGAGAAGAGGAAAACTATCCAGGCTCACCGTGAGCAGGCGAAATGCAGACTTAATGTCACATTTGCCCAAGACCGCACCAGGGCCGAAGGACCTAACTAGGGATACCGCGGAGTCTAATGAAGCATACCGGATGGAGGTGACGTCCTTGGGTATGGCATCATTGACCGACCTGCCTCGGGGATAGGACAAGTGATGGAGTAACCTGAATTCTCCAGGGACCTTCTTGGGAACCACGCCTAATGGAGAGATAACCATGTTGCTGAAGGGGGGGGGGGGTTAAAAAAGGGCCGGCCACCTGACCTTCCACCTTCTCTTTCTCAATTTTTGCTCGGACCACATTTTCCAATCCGGCTACCAATTTCAGGCTTGGTGCCACCCTTTGCTGTTGCACTTCCTGGGCTGATATTTTAAACCCTTGCCAGAACCCCGGGACCACATATGTCACCTCCTCCCTGGCAGGGTGGTCCAAGAGGGAGTCCTCAAGCTGGGCTGCCTTAATTGGTGTTGGGGCCTTTTCCAGCGGCATCCGTGCTGCCCAGCCCGAAACTTCCTTTGCTAGAGGAGTACTGTTTCCCTTTTGTGCCGCGTCGCCCTCATGTACAAGCGGAGTTAGCGTGGTGACCTCTACAGGTGGAACATGCGTGGTGAAATCTACACGCTGCCCGCGAACACTTTTCCGAGTGGCGAAACTCGAAACACTGCCCCGGGGAAGACCCAGTTGCCCTCTTCCCTTCCTCACGAAAGGACTCTAAGGCTGAAGAAGCCCCACCTTTTGCCAGAAGATGCCCACTGTCTGACCTTGGTACGCTCCCTGATCCGCTCATTTTATTTATTTATTTATTTATTTTATTTTTAAATTTATATCCCGCCCCTCCTGCCCACAGGGCAGCCCAGGGCGGTGAACAGCATTTCATTTAAAACAATAATAAAATTTTAAAACAATTTAAAATACACTACATGGGGAAAAACCCCTTCCCTATCCCCACCCCCACCCCCCCTACCCCCCGCCAAAAGCCAGGTCTTACATATACGCTGAAACAGCAGGAGAGTGGGTACCAGCCGAGGCTCCTCCAAAAGCGAATTCCACAGCACAGGGGCGACCACCGAAAAAGATCTAACATCGGTGGCCACCCGCCTCGCCCGGGGAACCTCCAAAAAGGCTCCCACGGACAATCTCAAGGGTCGCATGGGTACATGGGGAGTGAGGTGATCCCGCAGATAGGCTGGGCCTAGGCCGTGAAGGACTTTAAAGGTTAAAACCAGCACCTTGAACCTGGTCCGGTGCTTTATAGGCAGCCAGTGCAGAGCCCGGAGCACTGGTGTCATGTGCTCCCTGCGACCCGCCCCCGTCAGGAGATGGGCCGCGGCATTCTGCACCAGCTGCAACCTCC